>CM014730.1:80675579-81275579 GCA_004329165.1 Spatholobus suberectus | reverse complement strand
TCCTTCATTGGAAAAAGATCTTTTTTATTTCTTTTTCTTTCCATTTCTTCTATTATTATATATTTAGGAAAATAAATGATACTCTTCAATATGTGTACATCATCTCCATTTCATTTATTTTTCCAAAACATAGTAATGGATGAAATGAAAGAAAAAAGAAATGGAGAGGATTTTTCTCCTCATACTTAAAAGACATAATTATCTACTAATCGTGTCACACCATATGAAGTATAACATGAACAAGAAAAATGTTATTTGTTAAGAATTACTTTTGAAACAAAACACAAGAACTCTTTGATTTTCATCAAATCCTATTTAATATTTTTAAATTTTTTAATCAATATATTGTTTTAAAAATTAACACTGTTCCAGATTAGTGTTTCATGCATTTCGTACACATCCCATCCGTACTAACAGCAGCACTCCATGAACAAAAGTAATCCAGCACAACTCTCATTTTTCGACTATGGGAACAAAAATCAAGACATCTGAAGGTTATTGATGGGGAATTCTCAACCTTAAAGAGTATTAGCTAAAATGGTAGCTTCCGAAAATGTTAGCCTAATTTGACTGAACTTCTGAAACATGTGATGATGTAGAGCAATATTAGAGGTATTAAAGACAAGCTGAACAGAAATCTCGAGTCCGCTTCTATTACTATTTGGGAAAGTTCTTCAAGGAGAAACAAAAATTACGAATTTGTTTATGTCCTACTGTCCTTCCAATTATGGACCGTGAATGCAAAAAGTTGGTTGCACGAGAAATCTTAGCAATACTACATGTCTCTTTAAAGGGAGGTTGGGAGATTCAATCAGAAGTCTTCTTTTTCTAAATCCAAACTCTAGAATGACATGCGTCAGCGTTTCGTGGATTTGTAACTGTATGCACATTGGAATTTCAATTGACTACATAAACAAGTTTAAGAGTAGAGCCGAAAAATGGAATTAGAGTGCAGAGAAAGAGATGAAGCGAAGAAGAGTGAAGATTCGTTTCTTTGCTTGTGGCTGAAAAGAATTGAGATGCATGAAAGGCAATGCTGGGCTTAGGAACAAGAAACACTACAAGGATGTGGGTCCCATGTCAGATAATTAATTGGTGGGTGAGAATGGAGCGTGAGTTGCTGTCAACCCCACATTGGCTTTGAACTTGTGGCTACGAAGTAACGGTTGAGCCCAACATAGTTGACAAACACTCATTTGTTGTGTCTTTGCAAAGTTCTGGAATCAACCCCGAAGGTCCCCCACTCCTTCAAAATCCTCTCTTTTATCCTACACTCTAATCATAGTCCTTCCCCATCATCATCGTCATCAACCACCACCTCCACCTCCCTCAGTAACAACATAACATACACAGAAAAACAAAAACTATCATACCCACATGGATTTGGTGATAACCTGTCTTCTTCTGTGCCCTTCTCTTTTTATGTTCATATATATATATATATGTTCTGTATCTGACTTTAACTTTCTTTGTATTTGTTGGAGGAAGCAATGAAAGTGAGAGAGACCAATTATGCGAACGCTTTGTGATGCTTGTGAGAGAGCGGCGGCTATAGTTTTCTGCGCCGCTGATGAGGCTGCACTTTGCCGTGCCTGCGATGAGAAGGTAGTTTCTATATCTAATCGTAGCATCAATATTTTTCTGAGATCTTCTTTGTTGATATTTGGTGCTCATTATTGTTGTTGATTTGTGTTTGTAATGATGTGTTGGTGTTTCGTTTAGATCACTGACTTGAATGTTATGATCTGATGCTTCTAAAAGTGTGCCGCAATTATGATGTTAAATCGGTAATGTACCAATATTGAAATCATGGGCAAAACTTGGAGAGGTCCATGGATGGAGGAAATGAATAGTACCTATGGGGTAACAAATTGAAAGGCCTCCAACTTTATTGTAGCTTCATAGATATGCTTCGATCTCGATTTGATCTTTTTGTGGTGTTGTGTGAATTGTAAATCCAAGTTGGTTTTTACTTTAATTTGGTGTTGGTTATTCTGGTCAACATCTTTCAACCAATGGGTCGAAGATTAATCTTTTGGAGCTGGCAGGTTCACATGTGCAATAAGCTAGCTAGTAGGCATGTGAGGGTTGGTCTTGCGAGTCCAAGTGATGTGCCACGGTGTGACATATGTGAGAACGCGCCTGGTAGGCAGTTTCCTCTTTCTAGCCTTATAGTGTTTCTGTGATGCCTTTTGCTTATATGTTTGCCCTTTCAATCTGGATGTAGCTTTCTTCTATTGCGAGACAGATGGAAGTTCCCTTTGTTTGCAGTGTGATATGATAGTTCATGTCGGAGGTAAAAGAACGCATGGAAGATATCTTCTGTTCAGGCAAAGAGTTGAGGTGAGTGAGCCTCTCCTTTCCAACGTGGATTGGTCTTAATTTGTTTATTGAGTAAACCCACATTTTGGTCCCGAGATTGTAAGTGCTACTCACTTTGGTTTCTAGCTTTTACAAGACGCTCACTTTAGGCTCAATTTTGTAAAATGTCATTCACTTTGATCCTTAATGTTAGTGAAAAATGTAGTGGAAAACAACTAGAGTGAATAACGTTTTGCAAAGCTGGGAAGTAATTAAAGTGAGGGTTTTGCAAAGTCAAGGATTAAAGTAAGCAACGCTTACAATCTCTGGGACTAAAGTGGGGGTTTACTCATTTGTTATCTTGATACCTTTGGGTTCCCTTAAAACGTGTAACATCTCCTTGTTCCATAGTTTCCAGGAGACAAATCTAGTCATGCTGAAAATCAGGCTTCACAACCACTGGAACCAGGTGAGACTAAAAGAGGACAAAATCCACTTCCCAAACTAAAAATGGGAGAGAAGCAACAGAATCACAGGATGCCTCTGGTTACAACGCCAGGACCTGATGCTGATGGGCATACCAAGATGGAAACTAAACTGATTGATTTGAACATGAAGCCTAACAGAATACATGAACAAACCTCAAATAATCAGGTTAGAATGCATGGGAAGTAAATTTTGTCTGCCTAGTTAGAAATTTCCATTCTGGTAAAGGTGTGTTTCACATTAAGTGGGATGGTGCAAATACTTGCAAGCTGAAATTACTAACCCTATTAGTACAAATCCATCTCATTAAAATATGGATCTTTTCTTGTTAGTGGTGTTAAATTCATCCCTGATACATTAAATATAGTAAACTTGTTCAAATAGTTATGTTTGGGATACCGGACTCATTGAAATGTCATGTGATGTGATTGTTAAATTACTTTATTATGTCTTGTGGGATCAAATGTCCATCTTTACTTGAAGGAACATCTTCTGGTCCCCTGCATGTAATTCCCCTTTACAGCTGCAACCTGCAGAAATTAACATTGCTAGGCCAATATTGATATGTACTCGTAATTATGGGCTTGAAAATTCTTCAGATATCACCTCAAATAATATGAAATTTATTTTGAACTTTTACATATTGCTTCCTTCTGAAGCAGGTATTCAATAAATTCTCATAAAACTTAAACTACATCTGGTTGAAGAGTTGATCTGAACAATGATATCGATCATAATTGAACAACCCTTCCCCCTTTTTCATTCAATACCATATCGTTCCTCTTTCCATCTTCAGTGCAGTCATCTAGTGGCTGGATGAAAGTAGAACCTTGTAAGTTGTAACATTTGTACTAAACACATCCTTGTTACGATATGCACTGAAAGTTTGAAATATATAATTCTCAGGAACGCTTTTATTTTCTTTGCAGCCATAAATGATGCTACTAGGCAATGCAGTTCTTACGGGATCCTACACCAAAAATCTACCGATGGCAAAAGCTTCATTTTGTTCTGATGCATACTAGTTACAAGGATGACATACTCTGTTAACATCCTGTTCTGGCAAATGAAGCACCGAAGTCTTTTTGAGAGTTTGTTCGTCTATGTAGGAATTTAATTTCATAGTTCAACACATCATATCTGTACTGCAAAGCATTGTTAACTGTATATCTATGATCACTTTCAATGAATTGTGTGTTGACTGTTGACTTTTGTTTCTGGTCTCAATTTTGTATGCCATTACGTCCCCTAGAAAATTCAGGGGGAAAAGAGTTTTTATTTATTTTTTAAATAAATGCGACAATTAGCCAAACCACGTCCAATGGTTGAAATTATAGCTTCTTTTGAGGCATAGAATTATATATCATAGGAAGTAACGTTTCCAGCTTTGGTTTGTGAATAATTGAGCACCTTTCCGTCTCACTATGCATGATTTAACTACAATGATGAATACCTTCACGGCTACAAATATTTTCTCCGTTTCTCGACCATTCGGGGAACCAAATCATCTGTGTTGGACTTGGACATTTGTGGTTACGATACCTGTACGGATGCAAACACTAGTTACAGTAATTTTCAACAATTTGTATGGTTTAGTTATTGTAATTATATATATATATATATATTGTATAATAAAAGGTGATAAAATAAAAAAATAAATATACACAAAATTCAGAGTATAATATAAAATATAAAAGGAGAAAAATATCTTGAAATTGTTCAATTTTTATTTTGATATAATTGAAATTGTTCAATTATAACATGCTTTGGGATGTTATACAATCACCAAAGTAGATACTACACTTACTCTTGGGATATGTTTAGTTTGGGAAAGAAAGTAGAAAGAAAGAAAAATGAAAGAAAGAAAAGGAATAGAAAAAAAGATAATTTTAAGGTTGTTTGATAAGGAAAAAATGAAAGGAAAAAAAAAGGTAAAATGTAGAATAAAAATCAATTTTTTAAGTAATAAAAGGTTGATAAATAATATTTTATTTATAGTTTCATTATTTAAGTATTAAAATAATTGTTGCAAGATGCATTCTTTTTGAAAAGTTGCTTAACTCAATCCATTAAGGTTGACCTAGTAGTAGAAGATTGAGATAGTATGCATAAAGTCGTAAGTTATAATTTCATTACAACTATTATATACAAAAAAAAAAAAAAGTTGCTTAACTCTTCTCTGCGCTTTATTCCGTTCGGAATTGGGTGAATTGATTATTTACATGAGTCCCGTTCTTTTTATTTTATTTTATTTTTTTCTGTGGATGTTCCACACCGTGGAGAGAATAGGGGCCTGTTTGTTTCTTTTCTCAATTGTTGATTTTAACATTTGTTTTGTAAAACAATTTTTGTCAATTTTCATTTTTTCTCCAATCCTTCCTTCTATTTTCTTTAGTACCAAACACACTATTAAGGAAAACTTGGTCTAATTAAAGAAGATTTGAATTCTTTAAAGTGACTAAATGCATTAAATTAGATAAGGTAATTTAAATTTTAGTACGATCTTATACTTATACTCATATATAGGTATATATGACTCGCAAGAATATCTACGTTTCTAGTAAATTAGTATTTTAGTGTGTTTACTGTAAAGGATAAATATTTATTTTTATATAATTAAAATTGATAGTAAATAAATAATTAAAATTTATATAATAAATAAATATCTTTGAATATATAAATTATATTTTAAATTTACAGTGAATAATTTAAATTGTGGTATTATGTTATTTTTAATTATTGAAGTTTAATTTAAAGATAAAGAAAAAAAGAGAATAAATTGAAAGTAACAAGTAGTTGAGAAGATCAAATATACAAATAAAAATAAAAAGAAAGTAATTTGAAATGATTAAAAGATAAATTTTTTAACTAGTTGTAAAAATAGTATGTAAAATACACGTGAAAAGTAGAAGAGAAAAAAATATTAAAAACATCGATTTGAGAGAATGAGCTCTCTAAGTTGTGGATCATAATTTTAATATAGGAATAGATTATTCAATTAGTGCTAGTGTGTCCTTTCATTTTTTATTCTTTTATGCTTTAATTTAACTCAAGAATTTGAAATATTTATCTCTAAAATGTTCTCTTAAGAGGTCATGGTTTAAGGAAACGCTTTCTGTTTTCTTTCTATTTTCACTTTTTTTTTATTTTCTCTAGTTTATACAAGAAAAGTGAAAACCAAAAAAAAAAAATATATTTTTACAATTTCTCAAGTTTATACTTTTTTCTCTTTTTCAAACTCAATGATCCCTAACTTTTCTAATGTAATTTATCTTTTGTAAATGAGAAGGAGGCTGATTGATCTATTTGGTGGTTTTTTAACAAACATTTTATTAGAATGGGGTCCTTTAAAACAACTTACTGACATAAGATTATTTTGACTATTGATCGATCAAACCCGCTAGTCTAAACAGTGAAAAACAATACATGTCAGCTTTTTTTTTTTTTTTTTTTGTAATTTCCACGTGGCATGCCATGTTAAACTCACTAGTCAGACTAGCAACATACTAAACATATTGGTCAAAGTAGCGAGTTTAAGTGGAATCTGATGTAGCAACTAAAAATTGTACTTGCAATAGCGAATTTATGTGAGTGTGACACGTGGCAAATTCTAGTTAATCTAGCTAGTAACAGTAACTAATTTATATGGGTGTGACACATGGCAGAGTGGTCTACTATCTTAGTTACTTGTAGTACTGTGCCAGTGACATATGACATTCCCTGGTTAATCTAGCTAGTAAGAGTAACTAATTTATGTGAGTGTGACACGTGGCAAAGTCTATTATCTATTATTTTAATATTCTACTTTTATTTACTGTTAACTTAAAGTGAATAAATACCTTTTTATTTATTTTTAACTTAACAATAAATTTGTTTATCCATATAATTCTTTTTTTAAATTATTTTTTAAATTTATTTAACATAAAATCTTATTTAAATCTATTTTTAAACTTTTAATTTTATTTACATTTATTTTTATTTAATTATAATTTAATTTGTGTTTATTATTTTATTTAATTCAAATTTTATTTTAACCTAAGTTGAAATAAATAAATACGTTTTTCTCAATGCCACGTGGCACACTCTAAAAAATTAGCTAGTGAGAGTAGCACAATACGTTCAGATGTGACACGTGGCGCGCTCTCATAAATTAGCTAGTAAGAGTAGCACAATAAGCCCAGATGTGACACTTGGTGCTCTTTCATAAACTAGCTAGTAAGACAAGCACAATAAACTTAGATGTCACACTTGGCGCACTCTTATAAAATCGCTAGTGAGAGTGGCAACTTTAAAGAAATATGTGTAATTTTTTAATCCAACTAAACGTCTACGTGGAATGCCACAAATACTTGCTTGTCTGACCAACTGTTTAATATTCTTGGAGTTTGATTAGTGCGCATTAAAAAAAAAAAGAAATTAAAAATACTGACATAACACATATTTTGCTAGTCAGACTAACGGGTTTGACCGGTCAACGGTTAAAACAATCTCATACCAGTAATTTATTTCAAAAAGACCTTATTTTGATAAAAAGTTTATAAAAGGTCCCAAATTGGTGAATTAGCCTAAGAAGGACAAAAGCGCCAATGCGCAGGTAGAAATTGATTGTCTTCAGAGGATGAGAATGAAATTTTGTAAAATGACATTGTTAACAATTTTTTTATTAAAAATAAACTTTATCAATTTAATTATTAAATTATATAATATTATCCTGATAATCATATATATTAAATTTTAAATAATTTTAATATTCATAAATAATATAATCTAATAATAACTATTTACTTATATTTTAAATAATATATTAGGATAGATTTTGAATGAAATCACACATCCGCGTCATCACAAAATGAATAAAGATATATAACCTGGAGGCTGTAGTGAAAACTCATGAATATGAAACTTACAGAAATGTTGGAACCATAGCACGCGCATAAAGTGCTTCCAACTTAAAGCCACCAAAGATGGAGTATTGGTTTTCTTGATTGTGCTTAACGACTCTATGCAATTTTATATAAAGTTCAGTTTTTGTCCATCACAAAAATTGCTCCTCTTTTTCTGGAATTAAATATAACCCATTATCTCCTCAACAACTTATCCATATCCTTTAATTTTTACAACGGCCCACTAGCTTTGGTCAAGAAGAGAGGATTAGAAACATTATGATCATTTTATCTTTTTTCATTTTTTTAAAAAAAAAAATCTAACATACCATATGTTAAAATGTAGTTATGTGATGAAGTATTAATTTCTAAATCAAAAAATAGGCTATGTGCTGACAGTGTAAGTTTTATACTGTCATCCAATCATAACTCATCTTGTATAGTAAGTTTATTGACTTTGACAATAATTACCCTAAAAATCACATTAAAGCTAATTTTCGATTGGTTGACAGTATAAAAATTTTATATTGACAATACATAGCAATTAAACTCAATTCACCTTTAATAAAAAGCTATTAAAGATACCATTTTACAAACTTTGACCACACACACACACATTCAATTTAGTCCTAAAGATCCTTAAGTAAGTACTAAGTACTCTAACATTTTTTTGTTATTAAATTAGTCTCTTAAAAATTAAAGTGTTATGATATTAGTTTTTAAACATTTAAAATTGTCACAAAGTTTATCTTTGTGTGTCATCACTTAAATTCTCTAAAGTCTAAACGAATAAATATAGTGATAACTTTGTATCTTCAAAGGATTTTTTGTTTTTTTTTCAAAAAGCTATTTAAATGATATTTTTGTGTGCTTAAGGATATTATTGAGTCAAGAGTGGGATACTAATTTCTTTTAAAATGTAGAGATTATTAAAACGAGATTTGTCTCTCAATAATGATACAAAAATCTATAAATTATTGAGTTAAGAGTCAGGAATTAAATTCTAAATATTTAAAGACCTAACTGTCTGTTATGTCTAAATTTGTTGGTTGATATAATGATACTGTAATATGATAAACTAACTTAATGAAAAAAATCTTTAAATTACCAATTCGATGTACTATAATTTTTAAAGAGAAATTATATTTGTACAAATTTTTATACAATAAAGTGAGAGGTAAAAAAGAGAGAGAGATAGAGAGAGAGACAGAAGTACGAGATAAAATAATTAATATGATAAAGAGAAATTAAGAGAAAATAAATTATAAAAATTATAAAAAATTATAAAAAAAATATAAATAATATTATTTATTTTAAACGACCAAATTAAAGATTTACTATGCGCAAGCTTTTGTTACTCGATGCTAAGCAAGAAAAGTTTGAGCACTGAAGACAAATAGGGCAGCTTTCAAGAATAAAAGCCATACAATAGAGGTACGGGACAAAATTTATGTTTTTTATTGTTTTATTGTGAGTAACAGTGCATGTGTGATTCATAATATTTTTTTGGTGATTCTATATGAATATATGATTGAGGTCGTTTTGTCAACACAGACAAACACTGTCGGTAATATTACACATGGATTAATTTGCTATTGATATCAGCCTGCATTTACTGCATAAGAAATGTTAATAAAATATTTTTTAATTCATTATCAATACATTTATTGTTATTATTAAATAAATAAATTGTATGTAATTTTTATTAAAAAATAATAAATAAATAATATATGAATTAAAAGTGTAAATATTTTTTACATTATTATTCAATTACAAACCATCATATGACATAAGTTTGTTGATTTTATAAAAAACATCTTAAAAGTTATATTAATGATAATTTTTTATTAGTTGACAATATAAAAAATTTTATAGTAATAATACATGTCAAATAAACACAAAAATAAATGCATATTTTTAATAAAATTTATATTATTTTTTTATATTAAAAATACTATGCTTTGAGATTGCTATAAACATTACTGTTCCTTATTGTATAAAATTATATTCCAAGACATGTTTTTATTTATAAAATGTATGAAGGGATAAAGGTTATTATAATAGTATACTCATTTTTTCTTTCACTCTCATTTTTTCTAACTAAAATACACTTTTCATTCTTCATCTTTATTTTTTGTTTGATCTCGTAAGTTTAAAAAGTTTTATTTACCTCTTAAAGTGTCTCTATTAAACTAAGTAGTAGTTTCATTAGCTTACCACATTAACTTAATCAATTTAATGACTTGTAACAAACTATAAGAAATGTCACATCAAATATGCGTTTGTTACGTTAGCTAAAATTAATATTGTTAATATAAAAAGCGGACACAAAAACCAATTTGGTCTAATAAAAACATTTCAAGAAACTTTTTAAACTTAAAAAATTAAACTAAAAATAAAAAATTAGATGAGACAAAAAATGTATTTTAACCTTTTTCTTTTTATAATTTTTTTCCTATCACATCCATTATTATATTATCACTTTCTTTATTTGTTTTTTCCTCTTTTCCTTTTATCTCTCATTTCTCGGCCCAAATTTAGTGTAAGCATTTTGATTTTTCGTTTTCAAAACTCAACCATTTCACGGCTAGCAAAATGTGGGCGGCGTGGAAGGGAGACAATCGTGTCCGAAACGACGATGAGACAGGTAACGACGTTGTCGTGTTTCTTGGTGCTTCCGTTCCCCACGGTGCGCTACTAGATACGGTTGTCTGCAACTGAGAACGCCAATTATCTAACCAATAGTGAACTGTGGTTCTCCCACACGCTCCACCACTATTCTCCCTGAGTATTCTTCTCAGTAATCACACGCAACATTTTACCATTTTTCTCCGCGTTTGCCTCCATTTCGGTGCTTTTAGAAAACCTTTAAAGAAAAAGGATTAGAAACCTTAATTATACGTACATGAAGGTTTAAGATCGTTTATGAATTGATGTTATTTATTATATTACTATAGGTGATGAGATTTAATTTCAGGCTACTAAACGCATTTTTAATTAACTAGTACTATGTTAATTATAGTTAGTTCATCTTGTCATCTTGATACAACCATTGTTTATTCATTGCGCCTGGCTTAGAAGGCGTTAATTTGCTTCGCTGTCTATGTTACACTGTTATCACATGCAAGATGCCCCCTAATATCAAAATTCATGATACCTCGTTCGACATGATGATGAATGCTAACGAAAATATACAAAAGAATGTGGATATCTGTTATTCCCGTGGTTCTATGTATCTCTCGCATACTGGTGTTAACATTAACAAACCAAACGCCCCAAAAAACAAGGCTTTGGTGTTCTGTTACTCAACCTTATGGTCCTCATCTTTATGTAGATAGTACATACAGATGGAAATATAATATACATTAACCGTTAGCCATAATCAAACGGCTAAGTCATCTGCTTTTAGAGTCGATACCTATATATGGATATGGGTAACAAAATGAGCAAGACGAGATGCGGTCATCAGTAGATCACCAACTTCTAACACGATATTTTGTCCATCAACTTCTCGCAACTCATCATAAGAGTTATTAACCAGTGTCATTCAGAATAATAAAGCAGTTAAAACTACTCCTATAGCATCTAGATTTTTAAATGATTGTTCAAGGAGTCCTTTTATATTCAATTTAGATTATTATTTTTTATCATAGCACTCAAATTAAACTAATAAGGGATAGCCTTGTCCATGGACTCTGCTGTACCAGGAGTTACCATGCTTGGTTTGAGAGGATTCCTTCAAATGACACATTGTCCTATGCTAGGTAGAAGACCTTTGCACAAACCTTCGGTGTCCCTTCAAAAGTCATGTCAATCCCATGATCCCCATCAAGCAGGATCTCAGCTGGTTCAACTATTGGTACCAACCTGTTGTCCTGCAAAATAATGGTTGCTTTGTCAGCAAGCACCAACACCTCAAAATGAACTGAATGCACATTGTGACTATGATATATTAACACTAGAATACACTACCAGGGACATGACAGCATAGCGAGCAAGACCCCACGCTGATTCCTTTACGGCCAAGCCGATGCAGATGGGCCATTGGGAACTTGTTTAGAACATGTGCTGACTTGAGGACAGAAGCAGAGGCCATTTTCTCTTAAAAAGTGTGATATGATATGAACATCAACTCTTTAAGTATTTTGGAAGTTGTTACAATGTTGGTTTTCTCTGCGTCTCTTACTTCTTATTTCCTGCCGGTTCATTCTATTTATAATGGAAAATTATCAATTTACATCCCATTTTTTGGATAGAGAGTGGAAAGAATAAATAAATAAAGGAAGACAGAAAAACTGATAAATATAACAAATTATGTAACAGATTATGGTAAATGAAGAGAAGAATAGAAAAAATAAAATGAAAATGAGATGGAAAAAAACTGAATATATGTTAATTACCCATTTATAACTGTGTTATTGCATAGCTTTAGTGGACAGCAGATTAAGATAATCAAGATATTACTATCCGAGGCTGTAATAGTAACAGTTCCAGGGTGGTTTGGGCGTGATAACTTTGCCTCCTTGTCGTGACATTTGATGTGACAATAACTGGCCGCAAGAAAAAGGGTGGGCAAAAAAAATACAGCCTGAAACCATTTTTTTTTCTCTTCTATATATGCATACTAATTCATATAAATTGATGGTTCTAAAGAGCCAAAAATAAGATAATTATTAGCAATAATGCCAAGTCTTATCTTACATGGTGTCCAATAATCGTAGTAGTAATCGTGATGATCATGATTATTTGGGGATTGATAGGTAACCTTTTGAATTTTATTTGTCAACTGACTTCTCCAATTTTATTTGATAGGTGACAAATATTACTCTTTTAACAAGTGGAGGCAATTTTTTACGTGCAATGAAAAAATTAAAAAAAAAAACCTACGTAAGTCAGTTTAATTGAAAAATTTGTAAATCAATTAATTATTCACCGTCTGTTTAATAGGTCGTGTTGAATGTGACGTGATTTAAGAAGTAAAAATAAATGGCTCAAATCTTTCTCAGGACGAAATCGAGACATGTTCCACGGATATCTTTTCTTCATTCACGAAACTCTATTGGTTCTGTTTAGAATAGATTGAGAATCGGTTAAATTAATTCAAAATCGATCAGTCTAATTGATTTGGAACTTTTTTAAAAGAAAAATTGACTCATCAATACTTTTTAGAGATTTTTAAGTATTAGACAACAACGTTTTATAAACTATAGCAAGATAAGTAACTGAGAAGCTCATTACACGGAAAGGCAGAGCAAAAGGAATTTATTACATTTGCTTTGTGCAAGATGTCAATGTTAGAAAATTACATAATATAACAGGATTTTAATATGTACAATTTGTTACACAGCTGTACAATTGTCATGGCCCCTTCCCACGATAATGATGATGGAAGGCTGAACTATTTATACACCGTGACCGTACAAACCTAGCCTGTTACTCCTGAATTTCCATAGTCAAGCTTGAGAAATCTTAGAACAATGGGGAGAGATTAAGAGTAACCAAAAGCGCCTGCAGTAACGCAAAAAGACTCATAAATAGTCCTTGTTAGTTGAAGAGATTCTAATTGAATCCTTAAAATTATCAAATGTTTCTCATTGAGTCTTCATTGTGACCAGTTTAATCAAGACATCCATTCATTCAGTAATGATGTGGCAACCAACTTTATCCGCAGAGACTAAATCATGTTTGTTTTGAATTCTTTCGAACAAAGAGCATTGATTAGAAAAGACAAAATTTCCTTCAGTGAAGCACTCCCAAAGGGCATGTAAATACCTTGGAAAACGTGTGAACCCCTGTTTGCGAGAATTGTATCTCAAAGATGCTTTAACAGGTGGCCAAATGATCCATTTCCCTCCATGAAAACAGTCACTGATGCATGATATTTTTCCCTCAGAAGTCACATGAAAATGTTAAAACAGGGCGGGAGGGGGATGGGCTGATTTGACCACCTTGGATCCACGAAAACCAAATGGTATATGAGTAATCACATGAGCTCTCCATTTACCACATCATCACTAAATTTATAGATGTGTTGGTTGCAATGTGCACCCAATTGGAACAATTCATAACTTTAAGAACCCAATTGGAAAAACTTATAACTAGGGACTAGGATGAAAAATGGGGACCCAGGACCAGGACTAACATAGTTCATAAGCCTGACGGACAAAGCAAAGCTTTGCATGACTGAAGCTGGAAATATGAAGACAATGATCTAATACTGGCTGCTAGGAATTAAAATTGGATTTTTAAGATTGAACTAGTATCTAAGATTTAAGGAAAAAAAATTAATGTTATTACTTGCTATGTGAATAAGGTATAAATTTACATAGAAGAACACCCAATAAAAGAAATGTACCATCATCATGATTGGAAGAGAGTTATTGTTGCAATATAACCATTCTTCATCACCTGCTAATATCACCAGAATATTAGTGGTCTCTTCAAGGCAACATAGCGGACTAAACTACTAAAATGACAGGACACCAAGTACAAAGAAGGACACACCTCAAAGGCAATATTTTGATAACCATATACAAGAGTGGAACCAAAGGGGTTACTTGTGGAACCCTGGGTTTGGATGGCAGCTCGCCCACAATCCCCAAGTATTTCCTAAAAGAATCAATCACAAACCATTATATGATATAAACTTTTATTAACCATTATAAGAAATCCATACCAAATGCCATTCAAAATTTTCTTCTCCAAATTGTTTCATATATTTCAAGTAAAAATCTTCCATAACTCCAAAAGAAGATCATCCAATATAAGGGCAACAATATGATTTGAAAAAGGAAGAAGTTCACCTTCACTTGTTCCCATTTGGTGCTAGGTGTAATAGCCCTCGGTTTGCTATTATTTACTTCCTGGAAAGATCCCCCTACTGCTGGAAAACCCAAAAATAGACTTTATCTCTTATTTCAGAACAAAAATTTACATAACTGTTACATCAAGACCAAACTAAACACTGCAATGCAAATAAAAAATTGCTTACAATCTGAGCCATAGATAACAAAGTTGCACTTAATGTAAGAATTGAAATCAGCATGACCAGGGTAGTTAGTGTGTAACACAAACTTCTTGATTTTGTGAGTCTGAAAATACATGTAGGAGTTCCATTATCAGTTGTGTCACTATGTATAGAAACAAAAGTATGATGTAAGTTACAAACCTGTCCATCAAATAAGATGTCCAGACCACGAGTAAAATAATTATAAAAGTAATCTCCGCAGAGAGTTGTTCGTGGCCGAAGATCTGAGGCAGAATGAATAACCATTTGATCTACCTACAGAAATAGAACTACGAGTCAGACTTCATACAAACCAAAACTCATTCATAATATTATAAAGTGGATTTATGCTCAAGGTAGAATTCAGAC
Source organism: Spatholobus suberectus (assembly GCA_004329165.1). NCBI lineage: Eukaryota > Viridiplantae > Streptophyta > Magnoliopsida > Fabales > Fabaceae > Spatholobus > Spatholobus suberectus. Next base: position 81,260,534 of record CM014730.1, on the reverse strand, counting down.
CTCCTTAAATAAATATATATTTAGTGAAAATCAATACTTCTTCATGAAGAGAGTAATTAACAAGAAGATTACAAGAAATAATTAGCAACAGATTTTCTTTTGACTGTTGGCTCTATCTTGATAACTTCTGTTTAGACCCACCCCAATTCTTAGTATTTAGAACTTGCAACTGCATATTCACTCAAAAAGAATTTGTCAACTACATTGCATGTATCATAGGGGATCTAGCAAAACCTTCTTCTAAAGTATTAGGTAGAGAGACCATACAACAAGATGTCCACATGTCCCAAGCATTTAATCAAAGCCTTAGGCTTCCATATATCCCACATTATACAAGAACCATAAGAAGTACCAAATCTATGCAGCTCTACACATATCAAAAATCCTTGAAAGAAAAAACAACAAAGAAAAATTCAAAATAGAAAGTTGGAAAGAAAATCAGTTTATATAGGAAGGGAAGTTCACAGAAGCATAGCTACATAGCATGTGAAACATGCCAGGAGAGTGGGTGATTTTGGATATAGAACAGTTCATATTTTCTGTTCATTTTCTTCCCATGCTCAAAAAGGAAAAAGAATTTGGTGGATCATATGTACCTTCTTGCTTCAATTTTCTTTCCCCATTGACCCTGTGTTTACACTCTTCACCCATCCATCCAAACAGCAGAAATTCCTCTTTTCATTAATTTTCCTGCCCCCTATTTATTTCCTCTCTCTTTTCTCCTTAACCAAATTACCAAACAAAGGTGTAGTCAAAAACATGATACAATCAATTTGCCTAGGTCCTCATATGATCCATGACATTAAAGGTAGAAGATATTGTTAAGTTAAAATTGAAATTCCATTAAAAAAAAAAGTTAAAATTGAATTGTATACTTGCAGACAGGCTTAAGAAGTGTACACCAGAATCTCAATAGCATGACTCTATAAATCTTCATAAATCCAAATTTCCACAGTACACCAAATCATAAATACACAGAAAGAGTCAGGTACTGTAGACATTTCTGCAACATATATCAGTTTAATTCCACAAAAAATCCTACAGATTAATCATATTCCATTTAAGAATTAGTAATTCACAGTATGGATACCTGCTTTTGATGAATGCCACAGGGACGTCCAAGCTCAGTCCACACATCCTGCATAAAACAGGAAGCATTACATAAACTTTAGTTCAGATAAAGAATATGAATCAAGTTGAAGATGACAACAGAAGCAACAGAAAGCACAGGAAAATTCATTCACTAAAAGCATACTCAAATGGTTTCAATTGTTTATAACATAAAGTTTACCTGTGGAGATGCACCAAAAGGAATGTGTTGAGAGCCAACAGTGAAGTACAATTCTTCCCCCAGCTATATAACAGATAAAGAACTGAATTAGATGTCAATATTACGACCACCTTGCCAAATCAGGCAAAAAGTTATTCTAAATGATGCCAACTAAATGTGTCATACTAAATAAGCTAAAACCCAAACTGATATAGGGTTTAAAGAACCCAAACCTTAACGTGGACCTCTTCCATGTATATGCTACCAGCAGGTAGTGGAGGAGCAGAAGCCTTATCCATCAAGGACCCCACTCCAACCTTCTTACCTGAGGAGCTATCATATACAGAAACACGGCATGTAACTGGTGTGGTCCCATCTGGAAACTCCAACGGCAATTCCACTGTCATAATTAAAAGAGAAAAGGTTAACATATTAGAATTAGAAAACTCGGAACAACGTTTCAATTTCAAGATGATATAATAAATACCTCCCCCATCATGACAGCAGTCCGTAAATTGACTTGGAATAGGAAATGCAAAGGAAAGCCCCTAAAGACCAAACCAAAAGGATAAAGCAGAAAGTATTATTAATGTGGAATTGTAGAACAAAACAAGGCAATAGATAAGCATTTGACATCCAAAATATGTACCGGATAGAATAGGGTGTAAATGCCTCTATCCTTATCAAAAATTCCAGGATATGTGGGCCCAAACAGTGCATATACAGCAACAAAAGTAGCTAGAGTGGATGGTCCCCTAAAAGTAGAAAAAAAACATCAATAGTGTTTCAAAATAAATAGATACTAAAATTACAAGTCCAGATACTCACCCGATCAAGGAAGTAGAATAGCGCATCTGAAGTCGCTTTACATCAAATATTTCAATAAGGCGCAGTCTCTAAAATAGCAATGAAACATTTCATCAGGACAGAGTCATTTAGTCATCTATAGATACCAATAGATACAGGCACTATAAAACAGCTTAAAATGATTGAAAGCATAAGAACTGGTGCATACAACAGTATTAGAGCTTTAGATCTTTGAGAAGAAGCAAAAGAAATTAGGAAATGCTCCATTACTTTTGAACAAAGCAGTAACATCAGGTATTCAGGTTAAAAAAATGTAAATTCTCAAGCATGGTATCATCTTGATGAGAAGGAGCACATTATTATAACAAAAGAAACAGAGCTAGAGTAGAAAAAGCCCAAAACTTAAAACAATCCACCCCAATTAACTTGGAGAAGAAAGGATAGCTAATTTTAAACCTATGTCAGTCCAACAGTTTTCATTTGCACAGGGAAAGTACCACAAGATCCTTATACAATTTTTCATACTCAGTATTTTCTTATCAAGTTCTAGTATGCAAGTAGAATGAACTTCAATGATAACACAACTAAAAACTACAGAGTTTTCTAATAGAATCCAATAACATTCAGAACTCATTTATTGTTTGCAGGAATTCTTTACACATTTGCTGAATTTGCATTTTCAAATATACGTCCGACTAATTTAGTTGTGTTTTGATTTGATAGTTATTCGAGAGACCATAGAGCTACCAAAGCATTAGATATGATTGCCCCTCATCAAATCAATTCTAAACTCACAATACTAGCTGGTCCAGCACTCATGCTTCCTATTAAAGACATAATAAACAAAAAACTTCACTTACTAATACACATCATCTCATCTTTTCTCCAAATAAGGACTCTACACAGACACACACACACACACACACAAAAGAATAAATCAATCATTGCCCGCAAGATGAAGGGGGAAAGAATACAACACCTGAGACCAGGGATCGAAACGAAGATGGAAGCCATGATCTGGAAAGCTAATAACAATATCCAACTTCAAGGGTTCCTGCATGCGCATAAAGTAGAAGAACTCAAGATAAATATAAATACGTCTCTTACAAAATAAAACAACAGGTGCTTCACAATCATATGTGACAAACCTCATCAAAATACTTTACATGCACCACATCGTATATGTTAGGCTGCTGCTCTATCTGAGCAAATGCTTCGCATATAGGCATCCCTAAACAGCATAAGGAAACGGCAACAAGCAAAGTCAGCAACCATAAACGGGATGCCAATAACATCGACTTCAATCGTCGAATAAGCTGAACTATTGAATTAAACCACATGACATGACTTTGAATATGTGATAACCTCAACGGTCAAAACACAAGAAGCAAAATTACCATCTCTTTGACCTAAGTTTACACAAACAAGCAATCGAAAAACGACTGAAAGTTGGAAATCGATTGGATTCTTCTTCAATTTCAAAACCGAGAGCGACGCATATTCGAATTCGTGAGAGAATCGCAAAATAAAAGGGAATAGGGTATGGATAATTACCGAGGGAGAAGGGTCCGATTCCGAGACCGGGTCGGAGATCGAGAACGATAGCGCCCATGGCTGTGCCCTCGCAACGACGTCTCGGTCTCTGCAACATAGTGGTTGGTGAGAGGGTATTTGGGAATTTGCAAGTAAAGGAAATGCCTCCGTTACTTTCGGTGATGAAAGCAAACGACAACACGCAGGCGTTGAATGCTTATATAGGGTTGTATCCGATTCGATTTGATTAGACGGAAAAACCACCTTCCGTTTCCTTTTTCAACACCGCCAACGCAAAAGATGCTCCTCTTGCAAGCCACAGAAACCCCCTTTCTTCTATTTTTATTTTTTTTTCTCTTAAACTGTTACGTCGTGCATGCACACGCTGTCATATACTTTTGGGAAAAATGTGTTTTGAGCACCTTTTTTTTTTTTTTTAACTTAGTCTTAACTCTTATATTAGTTTTTGTATTTTTGAAAATCAGTAAAATTAATCCCTTATCCTAAGTTCATTTGTTAATGTGGCTGACGATTGTCATCTGCCAGCCATGGAATCACCATGTGTCAAGCATGTGTGATGTGAAAACCACGTGAATGCTACTAGGTATTAGCAACCTTACTTTGAGTAAATTACACTAATATTTTTTTGAGATTTTTTTAAATTATACATAATTTTTTAACGTTTATAATAACATCTCTTATAAGGATACACAATGTAATATTTTTCAAATAATTAAGAAGGTTAATATAATATATAAGAGGTATCAGTGTAATATTTTTTAAACAATTAAGAGGTTAGTGTATGGATAAAATAAGAAAGGGTATCATATGTAATCTGAAAAAAACTCAGAAGATGTAAATGTAATTTATTCTTCTACATTATTTCAAAAAGATAAAGATTAAAATCATGGTTTTAAAAATGTAGAGAATAAGATTAATTTTAATCAAATCTTCATATATCGAAAACACATTTTATCTTGTTTTATTATTATTATTATTATTTAAATTATTTAACTTCTTAATAGTTGTACAAAATAAGAATGTGAAAGTAAAATTCTAATACATTTAGAGAGAGACATAGTAGTCTCGGGCGAGTTTAGGGGCGGATAAATATATTCTCGAACCTGACCTTGATTCTGTATACATCTTTAAAAAGGTTTTTCTCTTCTAATTTTTTTTTTTATTCACATGTTATATTTTAATTAAAGGAATGAAGATGAAGATTTTTATGAGTCTTATTTTGAATAAAATAAAATGGTCAATATGATAATTAAGTTATGAGACTATTTTACCTGATAAATCAATTTTTTGAGCTAGTCTGGTTTTTTCACTTGTTTAAGTCATAATATGTTTGAGAAAAAAAGTGATTTTTTTTTTTTACTTTGGCAAGTATATCATGTTATTTAAAAGGGCATCAATTATATATACCCGAATTTGGATTGATTTAACATTTGAACTTTGATGTTTTTATTAAGGAAAAAGAGTTCAAATCTGTAAACCTTTACTAACTTGTAAAAATTATTTGAAGAAAAAATATCAATTGACAAAAAAATCTAAATTAATATATCAGCATTTAAAGTTTTTAATTTTAAAAAAAATAAAATTTAATTTAAATAAAATGTATTATATTTCACGTTGGTTGAAGAAATTTAAGTATTGATTAAAGTGATTAAGAAGCTAAAAATCTTATTTGATTAGGTAACTAATTAAAGAAGAAAAATTGATTTTATATGATATATAGAAGCTCATAAAATACATGTAATAAAATGAAAATGACACACATAATTATATAATTTTTAATAAAATAGAAGTAATGAAATGAAAAAGTAATCAATGCATGTTTGGTTCCTCGTATAAAGTCTTAGACATGAGTCAATCATTTGTAGTTTTTACATCGCATTTTTTTTTATTTGACACAATTTTATTAGAGAATGAACGTATACAATGCCAAACCAAAAACACGCTTTATAATTCATAATGAGTTAACTAAAATTTTGAGTTTAATTAAATAAGAATCCAGAGAATATATACTGATTAAGAAATTAAAGATCAAAAACACTTTATTAATTTTATTACTTAGAAATATATATTAAATGAGTTTTGTTTTTTTATATAATAATTTATTTTGCAATAAAACTTTTTACCTTTTATTTTCTTAATTATTGACATTATGACACTGGTTAAAATTTGTTGAATAAAAACATTAATAATACATTCGTTATTGTTAATTGAAATGTCAAATGTGTATAAGCTAGACTCACTTAATAATTTGAATCTCACCCTTGAAGATTTGATTAAAGTTGGTCGTAGTCCCTACATTTTAAAAAACTGAGGTTTTTAGTCCCTGAATATTTGGTCAAAATTGGTTTAGTCCCTACATTTTAAAAAATTGAGATTTTGGTCCTCATCTTTCTAAAATATGGTGGAATTAGTCCTTAATGCCACGTAACACACATGCCACATATGGCATGACACGTGGCAGCCATTAGCCTTATCAGCAAATGAAATTAGGGCAAGAGATCGAATTTCAAAAAAACAAGGACCAAAATCATCAATTTGAAAGCATAAGGACTGAGACCAAGTTTGATTAAAAATAAAGAGATCTAAAACATATTTTACTCTATACTTTTTTAGATGTTATTTCATTATTAATTTATATAAATATTTTCTATAATGACTTAATCACTTCATATATACCAAAAGTAACGAAATGTAGAAAAACATGAACGTGTAAATGAGTATGTTTAATTTTAAAAGATATAATAAAATAATAGTGTAAAAGTTTTCATGTAGAAATTGATAGAATGAAAAACAAATGAAAGAATGAAATCTATAAACACCTGAGCTAATAAAGTAAGATTAGTCAATTATAAGTCCGCGAGAGAATTATGCAAAGCCGTTTATTCAAAGCATGTTTGAGATAGTTAAATTTGCATTTCTCAATGTCTTGTATATGTTTCCACATGTACTATATAAAAGTAATCATAAACATCAACAAATATAAATTTTGTATCATTAGTTTGTATTCAGTGTTTCCAATTATTGCTACCAAGTAAGAATAGATCTATCAAATTAGAGTAACTTATATGAATGAATGCAGGCAATTTGAAATGTGTTATAAAGGAACAAGTTGTCAATATACAAAAATAATCATAAACATCAACAAATATAATTTTTGTATCATTAGTTTGTAGTTTCAGTGTTTCCAATTATAGCTACCAAGGAAGAATGGATCTATCAAATTAGAGTAACTTATATGAATGGATGCAGGCAATTTGAAATGTGTTATAAAGGAACAAGCTGTCAATATACATAACATAGAAAGAAACTATTAATGTTAAAGTTTAACTACAATTGTTCATTTTAACGAGAATGATCAGAGAAATTTAACATTAAATTATTTATGACAAGAATGAAAATTACAATATAATGACTAATATTTATGGTATAGATTATGTTTTAGATTATAATTGTTTATAAATAATTATACGCCGAAATATGAAATTTTGTTCCGATTTGATAATTTAAATATTTATACAATTTAATGTTATTTAAATATTTAAATTCAATTTAAATGGTGCATTGGGGAACATCATAAATAGTCTCGATTTAATTTTTCCTTTTATTTGATTTGAGAATGCGATTAGGAATTTATGATGTTCCCCCAATGCAATTTAAATATTTAATAATTTAAAGTATTTAACAAAGTGTATTTATTTTTTATTCCTCATAATAAATATCTTAGATAAAAGGAAAATAAAAATCAAAAGTATTTTTAACTTTGTAAAGTAGAAACAAGTTGTCTAAAGAACGTTGTTAATGATGCTACGTATCTTAATTTTTCTTTACGTCTGATTGCATAAAAATAATAAGATAATATAAGCAATTCACTTTTGAATTGTTTCCATGGACAATTCTCATAACACATAAGTGATACTTTTTGAGAAAATTTAAGAAAGAAATTAATGTGAAACCTGCATTAAAGATGGCCTAAGGAGGTGAAAGAGAAGCAAATAACAAGGTTTAATTACCTTTTTGGTCCTTACAGTTGCACGAACTTTACCTTTTGGTCTCTATAGTTGAAAATAATCCCTTTTAGTCCCTATACATGCATTTTTTATACTGGTTTGATTCTTGTCGTCAAGTGTGTCTTAATTCCGTGAAAGAAAACGGTCACAAAATAAAAATTGACGATGAAAAATTGCTACAAATTGATATTTTTTGACTTTTTTATTTAATTTGTGGTGGTTTAAAATGATAGGAACAAAACCGGTATCGAAAGTAGATGTATAGGGACTAAAATGAATTATTTTCAAGTATAGGGATCAAAAGGTAAAGTTTGTACAACGATAAGAACCAAAAAGGTAATTAAACCAAATAACAAAAATTACACTTAGAAAAATTGTTAATATATGCTCACTTTTTTTTTACTTCACTTTCACCCCAATTTTTTTTTTTTAATCTTTCTCTTAATTCTTTGTCAGATCATTTGTCACATGTCATTTATAACTTGTCTCTCTCTTCTTTTACTTTTTTTTCTGTCTCTCTTCTTTCTACTCATACAACTCAAAACATTTATAAATGCTCTTGCACTTATGTCTTCATTTTAAAATCACCTGAATTTTAAAGTGAAAATTATGGTAAAGAAAAATGATGATAAAGATGAGAAAATATTTCAGAGGCAGTACCAGAAATTTGGCTCAATTTCTTCGTCAATAATGATAGCATTTTTGTAGCAGGAATTAGGAGTAAGTAAAAAAAAAAGACAATAAATAGTAGCTTATTTTGATTTAACAAGTCTTATTTCAAGCACTTATTTTCTCTTGTAAAAAAAATAAAAAATAAAAGAAGTTAAGAAACGACATTAATTATCTTGAATTGTCATTTGAATTATGTGTTTGTCTTTTATGTTAGTTGTTTAAAAATAATAGGTTTAGACCTTTCTTTCTTTTTTTTCCTATATGACCTGTGAATCCGAACACCCCTCCATGGTCGTGGGTTGACTTATGATTATGAAGCTCTAATCATATGGTTAAAATATGCGAAGAGATCATGAAAGGACAATCTTATGACTATGGACGTTGTTTTTAAATTAAAATAAGTGACTTCGAAGGTACATAAAATCACTTTTTATTTCCACTTGTTTGGTGTTCACGGGTCATATACTATTTTGATGTGTGTATAAGTGCAAATGCAAGTGAATCATTTCATCAAACCACGAGCAAATTAATCTTACACTAGACAATCCTCACCAATTGCTTAGAGAAAATGAAGGTTGAAGTTGAAATAATCTCCAAAGAACTCGTCAAACCCTCCTCTCCCACCCCCAATCACCTTCGCCATTACAACCTCTCCTTGCTCGACCACCTCACACCCCAACTCAACAACTCCATGGTCTACTTCTTCGCTGCCAATAATGTTTCAGACCAGTTCATAAACGCTTCCCACCACCTCAAGAAATCCCTCTCAAAAGCCTTGACCCATTACTACCCTCTAGCGGGAAGACTCGTGGACAAGGCTTTCATAGAGTGCAACGACGAGGGTGCCCTCTACTTGGAAGCAAGAGTGAGATGCAACCTCAACGATCTTGTGGATAGTCCTATCCCCAGCGAGGTTAGCAAGTTGTTACCGTTTGGAATGGATGACATCGTTGACACACCCCTTGGCGTCCAACTCGACATCTTTGATTGTGGTGGAATAGCCATCGGTGCATGCATGTCCCACAAGATAGCTGATGCTATGTCCTATTTTGTGTTTATCCAACGTTGGGCTGCTATTGCTCGTGGAGAATCATGTGATCATGACACACATTTCATTTCTGCTACCTTATTTCCCCCTAGGGACATGCAGTGGTATGATCCCAACAGAACTATCACAAAACAGAAAATTGTGTCTAAAGTATTAGTGTTTGATGCGTCTGCTATAGACGGTCTTAAAGCAAAGTATGCAAAAAGAATGGATCTGCAGAAACCCCCTTCAAGAGTTGAGGCTCTATCAACTTTCATATGGACCCGCTTTATGGCATCCACTCAGGTTGCAGCATCTGAGAGCCCCAGGTTCTACGTGGTGGCTCACACGGTGAACCTGCGTTCGAGAATGGACCCGCCACTACCAGCATATGCTTTTGGGAACTACTATCGGGCTGTTAAAGAGTTTCCGTCACTGGATGATGAGGGGGAATGTTATGAGTTGGTGAAGAAGTTGAGAGAAGAAATACGGAAAATTGACAGTGATTATATTCTCAAACTTCAAGAGGGTTCTGAATACTTGAACTCTCTTAGAGATGATTTGCGTAAATTCGAGACGATTAAGGGGGAAATTGTGCCGTTTACCTTCACTGCTTTGTGTAGGTTTCCAGTGTATGATGCTGATTTTAGGTGGGGAAAGCCAATTTGGGTATGTCCACCTGCATGGAAAGTAAAAAATGTCGCTGTTTTTATGGATACCAAGTTAGGTGGTGGAATTGAAGCACATATCAGCATGACGGAGGAGGATATGGTTAGATTTCAAAATGACAGGGAGCTCCTTGTACATAGTTCTACTAAAGTTAAATTGATGGGCGTTCAGATATAGTTAAGGCGAGAGCAAGGTCTTACATATTTGTAATTTATGACTGCATGCATGGATGTCCTATATTTTCTCAACGTATCATTGTTATTGATAAAATTCCTCGAGATCTCATCTATCTTTGAGCCATAGTATACCAATAAAGGAAATGTTTGGATATTTCTTAATGCAGTTGTCAATCTAAATTTACCATATCTTTATGTTATCTCAATCTCAAAATATAACAAAACTGTCCAGAATAGAACAGGTGTCAATACCTGCTGCAATTTTTTTTTCCCTGATAATTTTTTTATTATTTGCATCGGAATAGCTGAAGTGTTCAAAGGAGAAATTATTACGAAGTTTAGAATTACTAGGTGTTTGTGTTCTCAACTCAGTCAATTTTTACTTGACACATACTTAGATTTTTCAATTTATGAAAGAGAATTAATAACATTCAATTGCATGTCATGTGAAGATTAGTGAGAACCATGATTATTCCAGACTACTTGTTAGAGATCTCATATCGACTAGTGATAAGGCCAAATTAATGTGTATAAGTGGGGGGTAACCCTTAACTTACAAACCAATTTTTGTAAAGTTGAGTTAAGTCTAAATCAACATTCTAAGATGGTATCAAAACTTATTTTAGTGATTGTTGTTGGGCCTATCGGGCCACTTGTTATCGGGTTGTTATCGAACCAACCGCAAATGACCAGTCCTGCAAATTTCATGCTCAAGATGTCCAGTCCTTAGCATGAGAGGTATGTATTGAAGATCCTACATCAATTAATGATAAGGCCAAAATTAGTGTATAAAAGTAGGCGGCAACCTTCACCTTATAAACCGGTTTTGTGAGATTGAGTTAGACCCAAACCTACATTTTAAAACTATCTAATAATTTATCCCTCGCAAACATGGGATCAGTGCTCTAGCTAGTTCTTTATAATGTTAAATCCTTTTTTATTACATAAAAGGTGTTTTAGATTTAAAACAATTAACAAGAGGTATATATTAAAATTAATATATCATGTGATATGTATATATCACACATTCACATGTGACACAGAAATTGAATGTGGATCATGTGATGTATTCGATGTCCCCAGAATTTAGTGATAAATGAGAATACAGTAATGGAAAAATTCTTCAACTATTAGTGATATGCCTGCTGTTTTTAATTTTCTCCATTTCTCAATCATTTATTTCTTCTTATATTGCCTTTTCAAAAAAAATAAAAAATCTTATTGCGGCTTTCTTCTACCTCATTTAACTGATCAATTTTGAGTTTTTTGAGAGATGAGAGATTGTGGTTTAATGCAGCAAAACTAGTTCTGGTTTGCCCTTGTTTGAGGTGAGTACATGCTTTGCTTTCTATGGTTCCTGTTAAGAAGAAAGTGTTAATGAGGATTCAGTTTGGGTGTAGTTCTGTTTGAGGTTCTGGTTATGTTCATGTTATGACTTTAAGTAATGGAGGATATCTACAAGTAGAAACAATTTTGAACTTGAGCTGATTTTTAGCTGGTTTAGAGGGCACAGATTGAAAACAAGTTGCACAAATTGAAAGAAATGTTGGAGAGACCAATACAGGTTAAGAATCCTTCCTTCAATTTCTATTTAATATGTAATATGGAACGTATCCGGGGAAACGAGAAGCATAAAATTTGGGACTGTTCCAATTTGGTGAAGATTCTGTTTATGAAGTGTATATCAGCAGCTGAATTATTCTATTTGTTTCTGTTTGCAAATGGGTTTATTTAGACCCCGAAATTAGATTATTTTATGCTCTTGCAGGTGGGATATTCTCTGTAGACTTTCGTGTCAAAATGTTAAGTGTATCTATTGGTGGAGGAAATATTATTATTAGGTGTGTTGCGTGGCTGTTTTTCTATATGATTATGCCCGCATTCTCGAGAAATTATTACCTACTCCCAGATCCCCGCTGTCTATGATTCGGACCAATGTTTATGTGATCTATAACCGAAATTTTTAATTTATGAGAAAGAATTAATAATAGCTAATTATGGAGTACCTTGTTGCAGCTAATGCACTGCAAGTCATCACGGTTTTGACCTTTTGACTGACTGGGTTGTCCTCATTCAAAAGAAGATATCTTCTCCTGTTCGTTGCTTTGTTGTAACCTACAGAAGTAAGCACTCTGATACGGACACTGAATTAAAGTTGATGTTATTTAATAATTTAATAATTTTTTAATTTTAAACTTTCGTACGGATATCATATCACTAACATTAATCTTTCAAATAATCTAACCCGACCCAAGTTTTATTTTATCGATTTCACGATTCAACAAAATTACTAATCGCCAAAAATTTTAGAAGTTTCTAAAAACTCCAGAAATTTCAGGTTGTCCCATTACTATTAATCTGTTATATATTTATTATATACAGCAACCATTTTTAACAAAACCCATAAATTTCATATCTTTCAGTCCGAAGCCATAAGATCACTACAGTAAAGGTAATTCTTGCATAAACACGTACCTAACAACTCAACTTTAGTCACAATTAATTGTATATGTAAAATAAAAATAACGTTAGTTTGTAAAATAACAAAATCTTAAAGCTATAAACTTAAAAAAAAAAATGTTATTGATGGCATGCACCCACAATGTGTTCAAAGCTAAGCTTACGAATAACTAGCGTTTAACCCGTGCTAATAAGTGTTGTACACAATATACATATTTGGTTATAGATTCACAAATATCTTTTTACTTTTCTTACAAACCTTCCAGGGTTCCTCACCTAGCTTAATTCTTTGGCGAGGCCCTCGATTTAGGTATACGAAGATTGAAGAAGATGATCTATTCTGTTACAAAGGTTCTACATATATTGGAGAGGGAGAGGGAGTCACTCCAGCTTTCGGGTGGTTTGACTAATCTTGGGGCTTCAATCTCATTAGTCTTCATGAGTATCCCTTGGATTCCTCCTAGTGGTTGAAGGGAGTCTGGAGTTCCTATTTCAAGTTGTTTGTTGAAGATTCTAGGACCTAAGACTAGGCTGACTGAGGCAAGGCCCATTACACAACCTCGCAAGCCACAAATGCAAAATGTGCGAAGTAGCTTAAGGAGTATGGGCTGACCGAGGTAGGGCTCCTTACACAGCCCCGCAAGTCACAGGTGTAGGATGCGCAAAGTGGTTTAAGGAGTGTGGGTTGACCGAGGCAAGGCTCGTTACACTTACTTTATTTAAAATAGTTATAAAATTGTACAAAAAATTTATGTTCAAAAATTTTAAACAAATTGAATTATGTTAATTTTTTTTTAATTTTGAAATAAAATGATAGAATAATTCAATTATTTATATTTATATATTAAATAAACATAATTTTTATTAATTTTATAATATTTGAAGTTTATAAACAATATTTTGAATAATTTAAAATATAAAAATTAATTAAATTAGATGCAAGCGATTGAAATAAAACGTTACTTAAAATAAATTAATTATTATTTTAATCTCTAATAGACAATTTATATTTCATAACACTTATGTAAGATGAAATGTTACAGGTGCTTAGTATTATCTTCTACTTATGAGAAGAAAATGTCATAACTATTAAAATTAAAAAAAAAGATATTCAAAATAGTATTTTCTATTTATTTCAATTGTTGAAATATTATACATTTTGTATTATAAACCTAGTTTTATATTCATTGTCTCTAATATAAATATAAATATTGATACAATTTTAAATAAGTTTATCATTTCAATTTATATAAATATTAAAATCATATTATATATATTGTTATTAATATATTTAATAATTAAAAATAGCTTATATTTAATGGGGAATAATTTAAATCAATTATAAATATTTATGTGTGACATATTCACTCTATAATATAATAATGAATATAAAAGTTTTTCATATCATTTAAATATTGAATACAACAAAAATAGAAACTTAAATATTGTAAACTATTAAAATCAAATATTAGTTATAAATATTGTTTAAAACAAATTATTATTTTTTATTTTTTAAGTAATTGTGCGTTGCTTAAAATAGCTTATGCAATGCATAAAATAAAATAGCTTATTACGTATAGATGTTATATGACAATATAAAACATGAAATTATTGATATTTATTTAAAAAATTATTATTCATGAGATATATATTTTATTATTATATAATGTTAATTTTTTGAATCAGATAAATTTCAAAAACGTCTTAAAATTATATTAAATAATTTAACTTTTTAATATTGTACATGCTTCTTTTATGATAAACTGATTGGCAAAATAATGTAATTTTTTATTATTATTTTTATATTAACCTTCAATAGTTAAGGTGGAAACATGATACGTTGATCTCGTAAGAAAAATCACAATTATAAAACTTAAAGAATATTGTATTAAATGAAATATTTTTCAGTAAAGCCACGTGAATATAATTATAAATATATTTAAGATTATATAAATATACAATTTTAAATGTTTTTACCATTTCAAGATTATATAAATATTAAAACTATATAGTATATATCTTTATTAATATACTTAATAACAAAAAATAGCTTTATATTTAATGAAATTTTATTTGAATTAATTATAAAATATTTTTATCTTAAAAATTTTCTTTCGAATTGTTTTATATAATTTTTATATAATAATAATGTTAATAAGTATATTAGAAAGAAAAATATGTATAAGAGTGGTAGAAAAGGAAATGCACTATAGATTGAATAATGAAAACTTTCCAAAACTAACATGTTCTTAATTGTGTGGAGGAAAAGGTTTTTATTAAGAACTTGACTTATGTCCAAACTTTCATTAAATGATTCTCAAATATATATACTATAACAAGACAACTACTGTGAGAACATTTGATTATTGTGAAAAATGAGAACTATAAATTTGAACCACACAAGCACACATAGATAATTAAAATTATAAGTTAATTAGTGGTAGAAAAATTATATAAAAATGAATTTGGTAATTTCTCACCTTTGAACGATTTTGAAAAATTCTAGAAAAATTTTCAAGTGTCTAAACTGACTTCAAAAGCTTAAATTAAAAATTTTAGGCTTAAATAAATTTGTTATAAAGTTTTAAAATTCAATAGTTTTATGAAGAATTAGGGGTATTTTAGTATTTTCAAAAAATTGTAGAATTTATGATTAAATTTTGTTTTAAGAGGGTAGGGAGTTTAATAATTTATTTAATTAAAAATATTTAAAACTTTGCAGGTGAAATTTAATTTAAATCCCTACATAAAATGTAATAGCGTACATTATCTGTTGTAGATGAAAAAGTTAAACGTGAAAAAGAGAATTTTGTTGTTACTAGGGGTTACTTGGTGGAACTTCTACTTAGTAAAGGTTGCTTAGTGGGACCTCTACAACATAGCGGTGATTTAAAAAATAACTCAAGTATCCAATAAAGATAAATTATTGATTTTTGCTATTGATGAAATATGCATGCATTCATACATGAGTCCATAGTTGTTGCTATGAACGAGTAGGCATGTAAGTTGGGATTGTTTGGCGAGATCTTCAACTAGTGGCGAAAAGGTTAGTGGGGGCTATTGGGAATGAATTGTGGGGATAGGTAGACGAACAAATCCTGCACTGAGGTAAATGTCATTGCAAACCTTGTACTGTGGTAAGTCACTGTCCATGTATATCTATCCTAACGTACCACTACTCCATTTCCATTAATTAATTAGCTTTGTCACCCTAATGGTTTATAGCACATGCTACCCTTTGATTTGCGCCATCTTCTTTTGCTATTGTACCATTTTAAGGGACATATCCACATTGGTCGCTCGGATGTTAAATATCTTCATAGAGTCGAGTCTGCGTGCATTGCATGACAGATATTAAAGTTGCCTATTCATGATGTTTATAAGTCTGCTTGACGTTAATGCTCATTATCTGCTTTGTCAATGATTTAGTTGTTATTATTGTTTATTTTGAGAATGTACGTTAACCTAGTAATTTTTATGTTAAATTACATAAGCTTACCCTTGTACTTTTTGTCTGTGTGATTGATTGTGATGATCACAACGTTATTGGCGAGAGCCAATGGTAGCACACCATCAACTAAGACCTTTTCACCATTGAATTTCAAGACATTGCCGTCGAAGACAGCGAAGCATGACTATTAGATTGGGCCACCCAATGCGTGAGGTATCGATATGCCATTATGATTATCTACATTCCTGTTGGGGTCCTACTTTTTTCAATCACGTTGAATGTGTCGCTGGAATTCTTGTTGCCTTTATAGGAGACATGGAGGGAGCACATCCACACACCTAAAGCCATTGCACATGTTGGTACCTATCGAAGGCTATTTCAGGGAGGGTTTGCCTTAAGAGGAGCCCTAGTCAAGCTAAAGGGTGACATAGGAGTCCTTTGACTTCTTCTTATCGCCCTCGTTCTCCTTAAACGTAGGATATAATGCACGGTCAGCTAGGGAGTGTGTTTGGTACTTAGATCCGATCCCCTCCCTTTTGATGTATGTATTTTGGCTATAGGTACACGTGTATGTGATGCACACACTTAGTCCCACTTTTTGAGATACATTGACATATTTTTGTATATGGGGTTGTAGTACCGTGAAACATAAAACTTTATCTTCTATTACTTATGCTATTCCCATATATTATTCAACATGTTCTTTGTTTGTTTTGAACTTTCATTGCAAATGTTTATTTTTTGGTGACTAAAAATTAAAATGCAAAAAATTTACCTGTATTTTTGTAAATAAAATTAATGAGAGTTTTTAATTAAAATTAATTATTTCCACAATTACATCGTGTAATATCATGTAGTGATAATGAGTCATTACATTTATGAAAGCAAAATGAATGAGAAGATATTGATATATAAAAGAGTTTAATCGTTATGCACTGTCAGCGTAAAAACTTTTACACTGTCAACCAATCAAAAATCAGCTTTAGTGTGACTTTTAGGGTGGTTATTATCAAAGTCAACAAATTTACCATATATGGTAGGTTGTGATTAGATGACAGTATAAAACTGCTTTACACTATTAGTGCATAATCTATTTTTTCTATATGAAAAGGGTAAAAAAACTGATGTGATACCCAATTCGCATTGTTCACCTTGGTCGAAAATTAGGGTGGTTGTTCTGCACTTTCTATTTTAAGCAAGCAGCTTCATCCTTGATGATGGCCTATGGTGGTGATGAATTCGCTCATCTTGACAATGCGATACCAATTTCTCTCACTCGGTCCGGTTACCTTCGGATCATTCCGTCTCATCATAGGCGTATGATTTTGAAGAAGGATGAGAAAGCGGACATGCTGGTGAAGTTTTATTAAAAAAGATTCTCTCTAATTTAATCGTACATTGTTTGTAGTTTCAAGAAATCATTTAAAACATTTTTTACAATTTTAAATTTTCAAAAAAGCATTTATAACAATTTTAAAATAAGTAAATTTGAGATCATTAATTAACCCCAAATTGGGCGAGAAAATATGCTTTTAGAGCAGATCCAAACTATATTACTCTAATACATATAAAAATTAAATGTTTAGTAGATGTGCTTGCCAAATAAATGTTTAGTTAGATGCAAATAAATACCAATAATGTAATTTACCTGAGTATTAAAGTTGATTTTCTAATTAAAAAACCAATGCAATGTGTCATAATTGAATGCCCTAAAGGTTTCAAATAGAAAACTAAACTTGGAAATACGTTTATATTAATCACAATATCATCACGATTATTTTGGTTTTCATAATAAGAATATAGAACTTTACAACTTATAGAAAACTTACACCATGGTCATTCCTTGCAAAAAAAAAAACATTCATGTGTTCCAAGTAAAGTGGAAAACTGATTAAAAATTGTTAGAGTAAATGGTTGATGCATTGACAATGTAAATTTTTATACTAACAACACATAAAAATTATACTCAAATTATTATTCCACATCACGTTATTCTGACGAAAGTCAACTTACCATGTTTAAAAAATTCTTCTTCAAGTTAAAATATATACGGAAAATAATTTTTGTCTAAAGCAATACATATATGAAATAAACATATATGTATAAAGTACGAATATGCTATATTATATAGGAAACTCATTTATCAAATAAATATATAGGAAATTATTTTGTCGAAGGGATGAGGACCACGATGTAAATATTCTAAATGAGCTTTATAGCCGGTTCAACTTTTGTTCAACTTGCACTGAGTGTAAGCTTTTGAATTTAATTCATACAATGCATATATAACTCTATACTGGGAGTCTGGGACCGTGTAACAGTAAACCACCCACGGCACGCCGCCCTTGCAAAAATAAATAAACAAATAAAAATATAAATGAATAATAGTTCATAAATGTATTTTTTGTTATAATAATATATCTTCTATTATAGATATCATTTTTTTCAAGGAAGAAAAAAGTTCAATCACCACAAAATCACAATATTGACTTGTTACACAACATGTCTTTTAAATTTTGAATAATCTATGTTATTATAATGAATTTTCTACACTTAATCTTGTATATTTTTAGATTAATTCATATGAAATAAAATCATTAAATAATTTTTTTAGTTTTATGATCGATGAAAGACTACTATAATTTGATAAAATATTTTTATTTTTTAAATAAAAATTTCAATACTTAAACCAAATAAAAGAAATCTAAAATAATTAATAAATGGGTTCTAATTTTCATTTACAAAAAATTAAATATATTATATGCTTAAAAATTATACTTTAACATAATTTATAATATTTTGAAATCATTTTATCAATCAAACTTTAATATATTGATTTGATTTACTTCTATTCGGTGTGCACGCACACATTAAAGTGTGTGTCTGAAAATCTGTTTAAACATGATTGAATGGAAGTTTCACACATTCCAAAGTAAAAAAGTAAAAAGAAAGGAGAGTGTTAGATTGATTTTACGTTAGATGAAACAAAAAATCAAACACACCCAAAGTAATAATATACTTTAACATAAATATCGTTTTGTAAAAAAAAAAATTAATTATTCTATTATAGCAAAAACATTGAATATTATATTATAAGAAAACATTTTACAACATTGTATTGTTATTATTTTCATTTTTTAATATTACAATGATTTAGTGACTATTAATTTAATAATGTTTTATTATACTACAAAAAAACATTACTTACTCTAATATAGCAAAAATATTATTTATTATAGGTTAAGTTAATCCAAAGGTTCCCTATAATATTATAGAGTTTTTAATTAACTTCCTATAGTTAAAAACACTTTAAAAAGGTTCTTATAGTTTAAAATGTTTGTAATTAAATTCTTACACGCTAATGGTGTTCTAACTCCATTTTGAAGGTGGGAATCAAACCCCCGACTTTGAAGTTCACCAATAACATTAACACCATGAGGCTAATGACTTTATTTGGTATATAAATGAAATTTATATTATATATAACTCAAACAAGATATCAGAATTGTACATATATTTACCACTACTAAATTAAATAATATTAACATTGTATAAACTAATAACATTAATATTAATATTAATAAATATAAATTAGTATATATTTATTAGATATTAATAATATTAAAATTAAAATTAATAATATACACTTGTCAGTATGAATAAAGTTTGAATCCCCACCCTTAGAGTTCATTAATATATATATAAATTAGTATATATTAATAAACTTCTAGAAAAATTTAAATATATTAGATATGATATTAATATATCAGAAGAAGGTTAATTGGAAATATATGATATAAATATAATTTTTTTTAGTGAAATATATATGTATATATATTTTATCAATAATAATATCTTATTTTAGTTACTAAAATATGCAAAGAAAAAATAAAAAATAAAACAACCCAATTATATATAAAAAATTATTTAAAATAAAGTAATTAAGTTATAATTAAGATATATAGTAATAAAAGTATAAGTTATTGTCTGTTTTGTTTTATAACATTATATTGTTTATTTACTAATAGTAAATATAGGTGTAATTTTGGTCTTTAGTATATATTATTAATTTATATTTATTAATTTAAAATTTAATATTATTATATTTATTAACTTTAATATTATTACTATATATTTAGTATATATTTATTAATATTAATTTTATTATTATTAATATCCTATAAATTATATTAATTTATATCTATTATATTTATTAATATTAATTTTAATATTATTAATTTATATAATGTTAATATTATTTAATTTAGTAGTAGTAAATATATGTGTAATTTTAGTCTTCTATTTAAGTTATATATAATATACTTTTTATTTATAAATCAAATAAAGTCATTCACTTAGTGGTTTTAGTATTGTTGGCAGACTTTAAGGTTGGGGGTTTGATTCCCACCTTCAAAATCTTTATTAATTTCTTTTTCATTTTTGTATGCCACTTATATTCGAACTTGATTCTAAATAAAATAAAAGTTGAGAGATTAAAAGTACAATTAAGTTAAATATAAATTAATAGAGTTAGCATGTAGGGATTTAATTACAAGCTTATTAAATTATAAGGACTTTTTTAAAAGTATTTTTAACTGTAGAAACTTAATTAAAAACTCTATAAAACTATAGGGACTTACAATTTAATTTAACATTTATTATATTATAAGTAAACATATTATAATACTATTTTGTCATTATATATATATATATATATATATATATATATATAAAATTCATTAACATATACTTACTCTACTTTTTAAAGTATTTTAGAATTTTGTTAATATATATTGAAGGTATAACTTATTAATATTTTTTCTAAAAAAGGGTAAGTATATGTTAGCATGAGAAATTTTTTGAGGTTTACTTACTTATTTTTTAAAAAGAATATTTTAACCAAGTATAATTAATATTTTTTAAAAATATACTTAAGATATAACTTGTTAAAATAAAAATAGTAAATTAAAAGATAATGCTAATTCAGTAATCTCAAATTTGAATTCTAAATATATAAGTGCATTAAATATTTAGAAAGAAAATTTTGCAGTCTTGTGACCAGAAAACTAAAATAAGTAAATTCAAAGAATTAAAAATATTTTTATTTTTCAATTCTTGAAATTGCCGTTCACATTTGTTTGTCAAATCAAATCAGATTGAGAAAAACTAATCAACCCATAGGAGGGGTATTCTTCATTTGAAACAAATTCAAATTCAATGGCAGGTAATCCTTGTGATTCCAAGTTACACAAACCACGGGCCAAACCAAGCATTTATTAGGATAGCATCTTCCCATAAATAATGCCGGAACTTCTTGATTAATGACAGGTATCATAACAGTGACGTAATTATCCTGGCTAACCCAAGAGCGAGTAAAACCTTCGTCACAAATCACGATTACGAATAATCCATTTTTTGGTCACTTACTTTCGTGGGCAATTCATTCACCTCACAATATTCTATTGCAGCGAATAACACGCGCACACAGGGATGTCAATCGTCTAGTTCTAGCTGGCATTGTGCGAAATCTGTTTTTTAATATTTTTGGTTAATTGCCGAAAAATTTATGCTCTCCTCACTTTAGAGTTTAGACAATTACCATTTAAAGAATTAAACGAAAGAATGTAGATAAATGGGAAAACTAGTGGCAAAGCGGAACAAGTAATCCTGCCTTTTTCTTCAACCAACATCCCCTTTGTGCCTCAAGAATAAAAACAAACCTAACTTTCCTTTTTTAAATCGGGGCAAAAAGTAGTTTTCAAAAAGAAAAAAAAATAAAAAACAGGGAATATGTTATGTATATGTATAATGTATATAACGTATAATATTTTACACATGAGGGATTTAATTTAAATTTTTAAATATTTTGGGCGTGTTGGATCGTGTTTTTAGCTTTGAACAAAAAACCCAAGTGGCTCCCACATTGGCTGGCCTCACCTAGGCTCCCACTAACCACGTGGTGCTCGAGAAACACAGAATCGCGTACTCAAAAGGAGTCGCGTTTGACGATCCACAACTTTGAATTCTCACTAGATGAAAAAATTGAAAAATGTAGAAAAAGCAAAAAAAACAAAATATAAGAGAGAGAGAGAGAAATTAGGAGTAAGAGGAGTTGGCCACATTCAACCAATCCCCAGCGAGCATGTTGTCTACCTTCTTCTCACTGAGAGGTCGGAGTTCCACACACTCTCTCTCTTGCAATCGGATCTCTTATTAGCTTTTTGACACGAAATTGCCAACAAAACAAACAGTGCCTTGTGTCATTTCCGCGCAATCCATTTCCCATTCCATGTGCAGTTAATTCCTCCCGATGCTAGGGTTTTCTTTCTCCCACGCTACTCGCCTCATGTTCCACAATTATTGATTCTCTTCCTTCGATTCGATTCGATTCGTTTCGATTTGTCGCTATGGAGCAACCGCTTCAACCGCAGCCGGAGACCGCGGCGAGCGTCGCTAGGGATTTGGAGGAGTCGCGACTGGTCGGAGTCCCCGTCGCGCTCGCTCGCGATGCTGACGTGGCGGAAAGAGATGGTGGCTCTTGCGTGCCGAATTTGGATGTCACCGTCGTGGACGGCGCCGTTTTGAAACGGAAGCGCGGTCGTCCGGCCAAGGGAGCGCCGAAAGTGGCTCCTCCGGTGAGGCAGAAAAAGGACGAGGAGGACGTTTGTTTCATTTGCTTCGACGGTGGGAGCCTCGTTCTCTGCGATCGCCGGTGAGTCATCGTTGCGATGATCTCGTGAAATTTTACGTGCGCTTGTTGCCTTTTTAGCTTGCAATTAAGGTTGCTTATGCGTTGCGTTATTCAATTGTAATGACTGGTGTCAATTTTAGTATTTATTAATTTCTCTCTCTTTTCGTTTCCGTTCTTAGGGGTTGTCCTAAAGCGTATCACCCCGCGTGTATCAAGCGAGACGAAGCGTTTTTCCAATCAAAGGCTAAGTGGAATTGCGGTATGTTGCGTTTATTTATTTATTTTGCTTTATTGACGTGCAATTGGATTATTAACCCTGCGTGTTTTTTTGGAATATTGTTTGATTTTCTATGCACGCGTCATTTCTATGCGTTTTTTGCTAGAAAGATTTGGAGTTGGACTTCCGTCGTAGATTATACAGAATCAACTCAATATTCTCTAATGCTATTCATCTATTAGCTCGTTAATAGAGTGTCGAATTTATTACATTTGCCAATTAGCGGACAGTTACTTACTCCTTGTTTTTGAGAAATCAATCGCCTCTATATGTTTTGGATTTTAATATTTTAGTATGTATTAAATTGGGTAGTTTTCTTTTATTGAACTTTTATTTTTGTGCTACTCAGGTTGGCATATATGTAGCTTTTGTCAGAAGGCATCACATTATATGTGCTATACTTGCACGTACTCTTTGTGCAAGGGATGCACAAAAGATGCTGATTTCGTTTGTGTCAGAGAGAATAAAGGTTTGTGCGGAATGTGCATGAGAACTATAATGCTGATTGAGAACAGTGCCCAGGGAAATAAGGAAATGGTATGTTAAACTTTCTTATCTATGCTGGATAGCTGGTACACTAGTACTATTATCTATGCTGGATCACTTGTGTTGAGTTAATGATGCCCGGTTGCTTGATGGTCCAATTTTTTATCTTTGTTTTACTTGTTGTTCTGCTCTTACAGTGTGAAGTGGATTTTGATGACAAAAGCAGCTGGGAGTATCTTTTCAAGGTGTATTGGATGTATTTGAAAGGGAAGCTATCTTTAACATTTGATGAACTCCTTCGAGCTAAAAACTCGTGGAAAGGTGCTGCTCCTATGAATTATAAGGTTCAAAGTCCCCATGAACTTTATCATCTTAGAGATGACAAAGGTTCTGGTTCTGAGAACTCCTGTATAGACATAGAATCAAATAATTTGAAAAACAAGAAGCCCAAGAGACAGCCAAAGCTTCTTGGTAAGGGTGATTGCTTGGATAATAGGATAACTTCAGGTGGTGACAGTGGTGTGTCTTTGCCTGAATGCACAAAATGGGCAACGAAGGAGCTTCTAGAGTTTGTTGCACATATGAAAAATAGTGATACATCTCTCCTGTCTCAATTTGACGTCCAGACTCTCTTGCTGGAGTATGTAAAGAAAAATAATCTTCGTGATCCTCAGCAGATGTCCCAAATTGTTTGCGACTCTAGACTATTAAATTTGTTTGGAAAAGCACGTGTTGGCCACATCGAAATGCTAAAGCTCCTTGAATCCCACTTTCTTTTAAAAGACAATGACCTTAATGCTGTTGCTAGTGAAGGGGAGGCCATTGACAATTACAATAAACAATTGATGTTAGTTAATGATAAGAGATGTAAAACACATAAAAAGGCTGATGTTTTAGTGCCACAAAGTAATCCAGATGCATATGCTGCAATAGATGCTCACAACATTAACTTGATCTACTTGCGGCGAAGTCTGATGGAGCACCTAACTGAAGATATTGAAAAGATTCATGAGAATGTTGTTGGTTCATTTGTGCGGATACGAATCTCTAGCAGTGATCAAAAACAAGATATGTATAGACTTGTCCAAGTTGTAGGTAAATGAACTTTTACAGCATCCAATACTCAGTAAATTACACTCAGTGTAAATTGCGCATGACTTCAAATTGGCTTTGGTAACTATTTGTGCAGGTATAAGCAAGGTTGCTGAGCCTTACAAAATTGGCACAAGAACAACTGATATTAAGCTTGAAATTTTAAACTTAAACAGGAAGGAGGTCATACCAATTGCTGAAATTTCAAATCAGGAGTTCTGCGAGGTGAATGGATATTATTTTAATCATATTACCTTTAGTGGAATCTCTAGAATGCGTAGAGGAGTTAAGTTTCTTCTATGTGAGTTTGCTGATGGTTAATATATTTATTCTATTATATCCAGGATGAATGCAAGCGGTTGCGTCAGAGTATAAAATATGGGCTCTCAAAGAGATTGACTGTGGTTAGTGTGTATATTATGTCAATTTCATAAAGCGTGTTGTATTTTGTGTGTTTAAGATTACTTTTTCTGTTGGCTGTAGGGAGAGATTCTGGACAAAGCATTGACACTTCAAGCAATTAGAGTTAATGATGTATGTTCCTTTCCTTCTTTTTTTTACTGCTATAGAAATGGAAATATGATCTATGATTAATTCTCATTTTCATTGTAAGAAAAACTAAGCATAAAAATCTATACAGGAATTTATTAGGGTACCATATTATATGTCACTTAACTACGTCCACTCATCTAAATCATTTTGAATGTCATGATTATAATCTGCCACTTACCAATTGCCTAGTGGATTCAATACATGAATTTAATGAAATGTTTGGGTTGAAATTGCAATGCTTTTACTCTAGTGGCATAAACTTTCCCCTCCTTTTATTATCAGAGTAATATATATATTCAATCATGGTCAATGTCATCCTTTAATGTTGTATCTTTAAAATATGACTAGGCATATTGTTGGCCTTAATTTTAAACATTATGCTCTTCTATTGGTATAGTTGCTGGAAGCTGAGATATTGCGGCTTAATCATCTTCGTGATAGAGCAAGTGAAAAGGGGCATAGAAAAGAATATCCTTTACCATTTACTACTTTACTCTGGGGTGTTCATTCCTCCCAGTACGCTAAACTGTGGGTGCTATTCATGATCCATAGGTGAAATATATGCTTATGAATACACAGTAGTTTAGTGTACTAAGCCATTAGGGATGCTTAGCTGAATGGATGTTAAAATCTTGGGAGTTCTATGGAGGCATATAAAGCTACATGTTAAAAAATATTTCTGTCTTATTTTGTCTTGTGCATCTATATATTATTGCTGGAACTACATTTTTATTTTATTTACCATGTTAAATTTATGTGTTTTTAATTTATAAATGAATCTGCAGTCATGTGATATGATGCAGTATTTTGTTTTTAAACTAAAAACTGGACATGCTAAAAAATATTTGTAAACTAGATAGAAATTTTAACAAAGATGGGTTAAGCAATAAATGGATAGGTGAACATTAGTTGGTGATTGGTTTCTCTGCACGTGTGTGTGTGTGTGTGCATGCGCATGGGCATGATCAAGGTTCCTTGACCAAACTGCACGCTCAAAGAATATGTGGAGAAGTTGCAGCTACTAAACTCACCTGAGGAACGTCAGCGCAGGCTGCATGAAATTCCGGACGTACACTCTGACCCCAATTTGGATTCAATGTTCGAGTCTGATGAAGATGATGGAGAGTCAGATGAAACGAAGCAAGGTAGCATTCATTTGCTCCACAGACCTTGTTTTCATGTATCTTTTGGCAGTTGTCGAAACAATGTGTCTCATGGTAACTATAATTATGTATATGCAGATAGCAATATATTTTCAAAATATCTTGGGCTTGATAGAAGAGAGAGGGGGCCTATGTTTCCGAAAGTTTCGAATGGTGTCTCCAACGACATGGGATGCAAAACTGAAGACTTGCCCGCTACCCGTGAACCGATATGCATACAGAAGAATCATATCGACCGTGATGATACAGCTATTGATGATAGCACTAATGCTGTTGTGAAATCAGAAGTGTCTAGTGTTGCAGTGGATATTTCATCATCACTTCTCTCTACTGGGATGGAGCAGCCATTTAATGATTCTTTGAATGATAGATTGTGGCATTATAAGGATCCAAGTGGGAAGATTCAAGGACCTTTTTCTATGTCGCAGCTGTCCAAGTGGAATAAAAATGAATGTTTCCCTCCAGATCTCAGAATATGGAGGATAGATGAGAAACAGGAAAACTCTATATTGTTAACTGATGCACCAAGTGGGAAGTGTTCCAAAAATGTGTCATTGCCACTCAACAGCCAATTGCTCTCTCTAGGGGTCAGTGTTACATTGGATAATAAAGATAATAGTCAGGATGCTGGGAAGAATGCAACAAAGAATGAAATTTCTCCAGATAGACAAATTGTTGAACAGAGCAGGGAACAAAAGGTGGATAATACCTCTACCCAGTCTGATGGTAAAGATGAACCTGTTAGGAGCAATGGATGGCATGGCCAGCTACATGTAGACCCTTCAGTACTGTCAACTGCTTTTCCTGAGAAATTGAATGAGAATCCTTCTGATAAATTAAGTAAAGGTCATGGGATTGTGGGAAACTCCGAAGATAATGGAAATAATGGCTCAAACAGGACATCTGATGGGCAGAGTAATAGTGGGCAGAGTTATCAGAAGCAATCAGATAATGAAGAGACTTCAGGGCAATCTTCTGGACAGACCTGGAGACCCCCTAATGTAAGTAGTTCTTCCAATTGCTTGGTTACCACATCAGCTCATGTTTCTGGTACAAAAACATCACCACATAAGCTGGGATTTGATTTGCATAATCCTCCTTCCCCTCCTGCATGTCATACATCTTCTGGACAGACCTGGAGACACCCTAATGTAAATAGTTCTTCGAATTGTTTGGTTACCACATCAGCTCATGTTTCTGGTACAAAAACATCACCGCTTAAGCTGGGATTTGATTTGCATAATCCTCCTTCCCCTCCAGCATGTAATACATCTACATGGCAGGCAATCATTGGTGAGCCCAATGATTTTGATGAATCAGTTTCAGATCTGTTGGCAGAAGTGGAAGCAATGGAGTCACTTGGTGGCTTGGAATCTCCCACTTCAACCATGAAATGTGGTGAGGAATTGACTGAAGGTTCTAAAAATGATTGTCTCAGTTTTATTGCAGAGCTTAGCCCAATGCTTGATGCGGGTAAAGGTGATGCGCTGAGCTCCACAGGTGATTTAAACTTACCGTCTCAATCGACAGCAGTAGAGGAACCATTACAACAAGCAGATGTACATCATCATCATCAAAGAATTTCTGCAGAGCATTCTTCAAGAAGTTCTAAAGTTGAGGTGGGTGCAAAGAATGTTAGTGTTTCAGGTAATCAATGGGATTCAGGCTCAGAAAATTCACAAATTGTTCCATCCCCTGCAACCTTGGGCCTGGGTATAGACACCACTTGGAGACTTGGGTTAGAGAATACACACTTGGGATGGAGCGGAATTGATCAAGGAAATGCAAATGTGGGTTGGGGAGTAGGACAGACGGCAGTGCAGGAAAACAGGAGCTCAAATTCATACACTTCTGCAGTAACTCCAGGCTTTGGGGATAGCCAAACAAGATATGGCAGTGATCGATTTTCCGTTCCCAGAGATCGGGGTTTTCAAGGTCATGGTAGCGGTAGGGAATCAGGTTTTGGTAGAAGCAGAACTGCATATAACAGGCAACCGTTATTTGGTGTTGGAAATGGAGGCTCATATAGGCCTCTGCCCAAAGGGCAGCGAGTGTGTAAATTTTATGAAAGTGGGTACTGTAAGAAGGGAGCATCCTGTGATTACTGGCACCCATGATTTTAGATTCCATTAGCACTGGTCACCTTTTTTTTTTTTGTAATCCTTAACATATCTGAAGTTGGCTCTTTCCAATTGTTGTAATTTAACCCGACAGTATTAGTCAAGTGGCATAATTTTTTTATATGAAACTACTCTTGCTTGATCTTCTGTTTTTTGTGATCGCTAATTATCCATTTGTTTACTTATGCCTTTTCCTGTTCATTCTGTTTCTTTCTTCCTCTCTCTCTCTCTCTATATATATATATATACACACACACACACAGACAGTTCTGATACCAAATTATTATGAATATATTCTTGGATATGTGCTCTCAAATTTTTGTTAATGTTTTTGAGTTGTGAAATCTTGATGGCACTAATACAGTCAATTCTGAATGTAATTGCTTGCCAAGTTAGCCTCTGCGGGAATCAGGTTAGTTGGTGGCGTTAGAAAACAGCAAAAAAAAAGAGAGAAGGAAAGCACAATGATCTGTGTATGTGGCATGACATGGATTGCTGCTGATGTTTTTGGTTCTCCTGTTATTTTTTCCCCCGTTTTCTAGTAACTGCCACATCGGATTCAGTGTTTTGTCTAAATTTGGGTGCTATTTTGCCAATTACTTTGGCTTCTACTTTTTGGTACTTCAGATGTATTTCTTGTTTTGATGACATGGTTTTTGCCAGTATATCACTTGAGTACAATGTATGTAAATGTCACAGTTCTCGCGATTACTATCAGAAGAATTTGGTGATGATTATTCTCAAAGGTCAGATCAAGAACTTGCTTTGTCAGAAGCTGTTGATGTTACGGTACTAGCTTGGAAAAGAAATTCAGTCTTCAAAATCTAAAAAGAGAAGTTCAAGGAATACAAGCATCAATGTTGTGAAGCTTTCAACTGATGATGTTCAACCAAATTTTGAAAAGGTAGATATGTTGATGAGGGACTGATGATGCTCAGCTATCTGAGGAAAATGATAGTTCTCTGTGAACTTCTCTCCGCTTTTTCTGTCAGTTTTAATTGTAATTTGTGATCAACAAAAAATATACTTGGAGAAGAAAGGGCTATGATACTTGAAATTGTGTGGCTCTATGCTTGCTGGCAACTTGGCTTGATATCAAGTTGACAAAAATGGTTTCTAAGATGAATCTTAGAATGGGTAACTTATTGTGATTGAGCTACAACTGGTTATAAGTTGAGGTGATCATGAGATACATGATTTTACTATTAATACTATATTAACATTTTAAGAACTATGCTTTGGTTAACATTGCCTATAAATTCACCTTGATATCTGGGTTGCATGTTAAGGCCAATCCTGTATGCATATATGTTGTATAATCTTTGCTTTAAATGGTCATTTATTAAAAATCTTACATCTATTGGATTCACATCTTCAAGTTATGAAGATGAATGTTCACTCTGCATGAGGCCATTAACATAGTTGCTAGTTCAGCCATGGCTTTCATTAAAAAGCAACATTCAAATAGGGGAGGAACTCAAACAAAAGAAAACAAGTGGGCCAAATTGAAGTGAGGTATTATTGGTACCACTGCATTAGGTGAGTGAACCTTGGTGACTGCTACTAGGGTATGAATACCGTAACATAGTTTACTAACTATGTTCTGGATTGTATAATTTCAAATTGATACAATTTTTCATGGATTTGATGTTGTGTTTTAAGCATCGAGTAGTGGTAGTTTTCCCAGCAATTGATGCAAGATTTGGTGCTTTGGTTCCAATTTAGGGTACCCTGATCCCTGTAATTGGAGCAAGTGGATTTGCTTCAGCTGCTAGTGCTGCAGGAACTGTTGCTGCTTCTGCACCATATGGTGGTATATGCATGTCATTGGATTTGCGTGAAATTAAATAGCCCTTTCTGAAATTCCCACGTTGTTTAAAGATATAGTTTGAACCTCAAGTTATTATTCATATTTTTATGGGTCTGAGAGGTATGTCACGATCAATTGGGGTTTTGGATCGGTGCTCAATATGGTGGTTTTTTTTGCTACATTTACTGGTTTACTAATACATTTTTGTTGCTACAATTTATTGATTAGCAATCTAGCATGCTTACAGTAATTGCTTGAATAAGATGAGTTAGATAATTACCAGTCAAACTGCAAAAGGAACTCTTTAATTCGCCTTTAAAGAAGTGTGTTGATGAGTAATTCATGCCTTTTAATACTTCATATATTCTTAATGTCTTGAAGATGGTACGGTTACTAATGTTCCTTTTCTAGGTAATGATTTTTTTTTTTTTTTGTATCAATTCTTTCTGAGTTTACCAACTTTCTGGAGCTGGACTTATTAGATGCAAAATGGCTAGGAGAGTTTGAATTTAAAGCTATAGGAAAGAACCATAACCAATGCATAAGTTTTTATTGATTTGAATGATTTCATATTCCTACTTTCAGGGAGCATTTATTGTTTGATTGAGTTATTGTTTGAATATTATCTATTTTTTTGTGTACAATCAAACACTACTATTGTGCTTAGTTTATTGTTTCAAATTAGATTCTTAATGAACTTCTGCTTGCAGAGGCTAGCGGTTGAATCTTGATCTCTGGATTTGTCTTATGAGGCGGAGTATTTTATAAGGCCATGGGAAGGACAAAATGACAACTTAGAGAGGCACAAGTCCTTGTCATTTTCCTTCTATGGCAGGAGGTACACTTTTTTGGTAAATCATTTAGGTATCGTAGTTGATGCAATTGGGAATATTTTCCTTGAATACAATTTTCATTGGCCAAGAAAAGAAAGGTAATTTTTGCTTCAAATATGCTCGATGTTGATGGAAAATTACTTTATCATATATTCATCACCTTGTACTTTTCTTGAGTTTCTCTTGAATTTAACTAGATTTTAAACCCGTGCTTTGCAGGGTGTGTTTAAATTATATATTTTTATATTTGTATTTAGTATTATTTTAGAAATATATGTACATAAATAAAATTATTAATTTTTAAAATATTTATTAGTACATTAAATATAATTACATTAAAATTGAGAAAGATGATTATTATATTTTTAATTGAGCAAATGTTGTGTTTAAAAATATTAAGCTTATTGAAATTTATTATGATTTGTTCTTTCTTCAAGTAACGATAGTGCTTCAATACCTATATGAAATGTATAAATTAAAAATGAATGTAACTATAATAAATATGATTATATAAATATTTAAATTTGAGTGTTCATTTTTGTTGTTGTGGATATTATGTTAACACGTACTTAATTTTTGTGTGTTTATAATTAATAGTTTTAAATAAATTTATTGTTAAATTAAAACTTATTTTAAATTTGTTGAAATAGTATGATTTTTATTAAATATATATAGTTGTTAATTATGTTAAAATGGTATTTTTAATTATTTAGAAGATATTAATGTTAATTATGTGATATTGTTAAAGTTTTGAGTTTGGTTAACTTCAACACAACATAATTTGAACATTCTCGATTAGTGCAATGAGATTTGTCTATTATTATTGTTGTTGTTGTTATTTAATTTTAATTTCATTACTTGTTACTTTTTAAAGATATTTATATATAAGAATTAATATATATATATATATATATGTTAATTATTTTAAAATGATATTTTTAATTATTTAGATGATATTAATTTTAATTTTGTGATATTGTTAAAGTTTTGAGTTGGTTAACTTAAACGCTACATAAATTAAACACTCCTAATAAGTGCAATGAGCTTTGTCTATTATTATTATTATTGTGTTGTTGTTATATGTTTTTTTTTATTTTAATTTCATTATTTGCTAGTTTTTAAAGTTATTTATCTATAAGAATTATTATATGTTTCAAAGTTTATATCTTATAATTTAACTGTTATAAGGATTATTTATATATAAGAATTGTTATTTATGTGTGTTACTAATTTTTTTAATATTATTACATACTATTTTGCATATATATGCTACTATTTTTTTTTTCTCATTCTAAGTGAATTTAGAAAAACAATGCTATTAATAATAATAATTACATTTATGATATATAATGAGTATTTATTATTCTTTAAGGTCTAAAAGTAAACCTTATAGAGATAAAGAGAGATTAGTCTATAATTAATTTATTTTGTGAAAATAAATAATTATTTTTTTTATAATAAACTTTAAAGTATATAATAAATTATATAAATAAAATGTATAAACATATAATTAGACAATTGAATTAAGTAGAAAAAATAAAAATAATTAACGGAAAAATTTAACTATATAAAATTCATTAAATTGTGTTAAGTGAATTACATAAAAAAATATAACACAGAAGAAAATTAATGAATAAGAAGGAAAGTTGTAACAATAATATGCTCCTTTTATATTCTGTTAAACAAAAAAAAAATATTGTAAGTTAAAAATATAAAGTAAAAGTAAGATTGTAAATTTTTTGTTGCTCAAAATGAGAAAAACTAAAAATATATACACTATTTATAATATAATAGTAAAATAAAAAAATATAAAAACATATATGAAAAGATTGAACAATAATAATCAAAACATAAAATAACATGACAGTAAAATGAGAAAAGAAAAGGAAAGAAATGCACAAAGATGATAAATATAAAAAAAATAAAAGAAATAATAAAAGACATAGATTAATAAGATACACTTAATGTTAGTTCTTAATCCTCAGTTCCTATCCCTTGCCAAATTCTGTGAATGATGCACTATTATAAGAACTTTTTTCTCTTATTTACACAAAAGTGTCATTTTTGTACATTAATTAAGACATATTAAGTAAAATTTTCTTTCTATCAAACCAAGACAAAGAACAAAAGAATACACTCGTTAGTCGACCATAAACCTTTAGTGGAAGAATATATAAAAGAGAATAAAGACATGGTGATAATTCAAACATTTATTCAGTTTTACGAAAATGAATCAAAGAATTAATTAGATCTAAAATGGTACATTGGGCTTTACAAAAAAAATTAATTATCCATCAGAGGAGAAACGATGACATTTTAGTTTATTTTTTAACTTAATTTTAATTTTTTTTTCTATTTTTTTAATTGATTGCTTTAAAACATGTTTTTGTGAATAATAATAATTAAAATTAAATAATTAATACACACATAATTAAATTTAAAATAATTTGTTTTAAACAATAATTATGTATAGCAATTAAAAATTAATTTTTATATATCGGTCTATTTTATTTTCAATTTAGTTATTTTTTAATATGTTTAATGAACAATAATAATGAAAAAAGATTTTTTAGATATTTAGTTAAATTTTAAAAAATTCATAATAGTTTATCTAAAATAACAGTTAAGGATAGAAATTAACAGGCAAATTATTATATATTTTAACTATATATATAAATTAATATAAATTTACATTTTTTAATAATATTTTATAAAATAATTTTTCAAAATAATGTATATAAGAAATTTTAAAGTGTATATATATATATATATATATATATATATATAATATATAATATATACATATATTAAATTTAAGAATAATTATTTTTTATTTAATAAAATTTTCAAGTATATAAATAAAGCATTAAAGAATATTTTAACATTAAAAATTATATTAATGCTCAGGTTTAGGTTTATTTTACTATATAACTTGGTAACTTTATATATACTTTATGAACAGTAAAAGTAAAAAAAGGATTTTTAGATATTAGTTAAATTTAAAATGATTCATAGTAATTTATTTAAAATAATAATTAGAGATAGAATCTAAGAGATAATTATTATTATTATTATATATTTACATTTTTATAAAATTGAACTACATATTTATAAAATTATTAGTTTTGAAATATATTTAACTTTTTATAGTATTATAATATTTAATGTTATCAATATACTATTTATATATCTATTTATTTTATCATCTTTTGGTTTTGTTTTAAATTTAACTATATATTTAAAAAATCATTATTTGAAAAATATCTATATTTTTTAAAATTATAATATTTAATGTTATTATTATAGTATTTATATATCTAAATTTATCTATAAAATATTTATTTTTAATTATTATTGTTTCAAAAATATATTTTAAAGTAACTAAATTAAAAAATAAATAGACCTATATATATACATAATAATTTATTTTTTAATTTATATCCTTAATTATTAATTAAAATAAAATCTTATGAATCATTTTAAATTTAACTGTATATTTATAAAATCATTAGT
The DNA here is from genome assembly GCA_004329165.1 of Spatholobus suberectus. Taxonomy (NCBI): domain Eukaryota; kingdom Viridiplantae; phylum Streptophyta; class Magnoliopsida; order Fabales; family Fabaceae; genus Spatholobus; species Spatholobus suberectus. The sequence goes on along the minus strand of CM014730.1, from coordinate 81,225,904 downwards.
TTTGAAATAATTTTAACTTTTTATAATATTTAATGTTATTATTATGTTTTAAGAAAAATGTTATTATTATAGTATTTATATATCTAACTTTTTTTATCGTCCTCTAGTTTTGAAATATATATTATTAACATCAAATTATTAAAATTGTATAATAAATAACATTAGTGGGAGCAATTAAATTTTTCATTAAACATAATTAAGTTCGTTAAATTTGATTAGATCCGATGGCTATTGTAACATTTAAGTTTCAATCAATAGTTGAGGTTTGTTTAAGTCTCCTTTACTATATATATATAGAAGATATAGATAGATAGATAGATAATTGCACCATTAATATTCTAATGATTGATGATCCAGTAAAACAAATGACATTTCATATGGCCTTGCCAAAAGTCCGGAAAACTGCAGTGGGAGTGCTCCAACTGCCGACAGCACTGCAATTGAGAATTGGAGTAATTGGTTTTGGTTTCTGGCTGTTGGTATAATTTAGTAACGTACGGTATCAACATTGCCGTAATTTGCATTGGGAATTGCCATTGAGCGGACGAAGCAAGTGTAAGCAATGATGACTGTTGTGAATGCCACTTTTAACTGCATCACTTGCGGCAACCGATTTCATACAGCCAGCACGTGGGCAATTACTATGGACATGTATTTACTTTTATCCCTTGATTATATAGAACTTTTTCATGGTGAGGGGAAAGGCAGGCATCTACCTCTACTTGCTTTTCGTTACTTCATAAGTTGGCGTTCGAGGAATTTTAATTGTTTTTTATGGCCTGCACACTTAATTTTGTTTGTGAAGAACGAATATAGATCCTCTCCAGCCTTTAAGGCAAGTTTTTCTCTCCAGTATAAATCAAGACCATGCATTATCTTCACTCTCCATCTTGATTGTTGTGTAATGATGAATCAAGGGCTCAGATTTTGCAGGATATTGACTGGAGGAAAAGTTGGCTGGAGAGGTATTATGGGAAAGTTTGATTTTTTTACATTGGACCAATGTCTGAGGAAGAAAACAAGATTGCTTTTGTTATCTGAATAAAATTATAAAAGGATAAAATTACATAGCAATTAGCAAATCATGACCGGAAGAGTTATAGTTGCTATATTACACTATTCTTCGTCACCTGCTAGCGAAACTAGAGTATATAGATCAGCAATCTCTACGTGGCATTATGACAGATTGATGCGCGTCTAATGGAAGCTAATATAACTAGCTTCTATGTCATTTTCACGAATTTAATGTGGCAATTTGTTTAATGTAGTATCCAGACACGCACTACATTAGTAGGTCCTGTAAACACAGAATGACACACCAAGGCAATATGCCATATACAAGAGTAAATCCAAACGGGTCACATGTTAAACATTGATTTTGAATGCCAGGTCGCCCACAATCCCAGAATTCCCTATAAGAATAAAGGATAAAATGTTCTTGGTCTTTCAAAATATTTTGAAACGTTAATTTTAGTCATTATAAAAATTTAATATGCTTTTGATCTATGCATTTATTAAAAGTGATGTGGTTTTAATTCTTTATCAAGGAGACAAGGACTAAAAATGCACGTGTTGTAAAAATATAGAGATTAAGAATGTGTTAAATTTTTATTTTTGCAGGGACTAAAACTAATATTTCAAAATATTTTGAAGAATTACAAATATATTTTATCTAAAAATAAATTAAGTGATAATATGCAGGCAAGTCTTTGACCATTGGTAAAATAAATACCATATCAAATTTAATCACAAAAATTTCACTGAAATTATTCTATAGTTAATAAAGTTCTTCCTTGATGAAATCATAGCCATCAAAATTGGATTGGAGTCGTAAATTCAACTGATTGGACTACGAATCAGCTTGAAATTTGGTCCAAGTCAATTACAAAATTGTCCCATGAAATTAAACCAGGCTTAAACCGGGCATATTGGTGACAACTAATTTTTCAAAAATATTTGTTTTTTTTAAATGGCTAACTATTTGAATATTAAAAAAGTTAACTTTAATTAATATTATGATGATTGATACTTATATGAATTATTTAATTTTTATTTGTAGATGTTACTATTGTTAATAGATATTATTTTATTGTTTGATTTAAATGTTTTGTCATATTTGCAGATGTTACCATTAAACTTTGAATTAATGTTCTCACCACTTTATTTACCGGTTTGATTTTCAAAACATTAGATGAGGCTGATTGACCTATTTGGAGTCTTTTTACAAATGTTTTATCAAAATGAGATCTTTTTAAAACAAATTACTGGCATAGGATTGTTTTGATCGTTGACTGGTCATACCTGTTAGTTTGACTAGCGAAAAATAGTACATGTTAGTTTTTTTAATTATTTTTTTTAAAATTTCCTCATGGCTTGCCACCTTAAATTCGCTAGTATGACTAGCCAGTTTAAGTGGAATCTGATGTGACAACTAAGAATGCTAATCGCAGTAGCGAATTTATGTAGGTGTGACACTTGGTAGATTTTGGTTAATCTAGCTAGTGGGAGTAGCTAATTTATGAGAGCGCGCCACGTGATAGATTCTGGTTAATCTAGCTATTGGGAGTAGCTAATTTATGAAAACGCAACACGTGACAGATTCTAATTAATCTAACTGGTAGAAGTAGCTAATTTATGAGAGCGTGCCACGTGGCAATTTATGATATCTTAGCTACTTACAGTACTACGCTAGTGGCATGTGGCATTTCCCGGTTAATCTAGCTAGTAGGAGTAGCTAATTTATGTGAGTATGACACGTGACAAAGTGGGTCTGCTATATGTTATTTTAATATTCTACTTCTATTAATATTTATTATTTTATTTAATTAAAAGTTTATATCAACTTCTTTATTATTCATTATTAATCTATTTATTGTTAACTTAAAGTGAATAAATACCTTTTTATTTATTTTTAACTTAACAATAAATTTGTTTATCCATATAATTCTTATTTTTATTTTTTTAAAATTTATTTAACATGTTAAATTAAAATATTATTTAAATATATTTTTAAACTTTTAATTTTATTTAATTATAATTTAATTTATGTTTATTATTTTATTTAATTCAAATTTTATCTTCACCTAAGTTGAAATAAATAAATACCTATTTATTAGATGCCACGTGGCACACTCTAAAAAATTAGCTAGTGAGAGTAGCATTATATGCTCAGATGTGACACGTGCGTGTGCTCTCATAAATTAGAACCAGAATTTGCCACGTGTTGCCTTCTTATAAGTTAGCTATTCCCACTAGCTAGATTAACTAGAATCTGTCACGTGTCACAGTCACATAATTAGTTACTCCTACTAGCTAGATTAACCAGAGTCTGTTGCGTGTCACACTCACATAAATTAGTTACTCCCACTAGCTAGATTAACCAAAATCTGTCACGTGTTGCGCTCTCATAAATTCTCTATTCCCACTAACTAGATTAACCAGAACCTGCCAATGTCACACCCACATAAATTCGCTATTGCGACTAGCATTTTTAGTTGCTACATTAGCTTCCACTTAAACTTGCTAGTCAGCCTAGCGAATTTAACATGGCAGGCCACGTGGAAATTTAAAAAGAAAAATAATTAAAAAAGTTGATGTGTACTAATTCTTGCTATTCAGACTAGCAGGTTTAACTGTCAACGTTCAAAACAATCTAATGCCAATAATTTATTTTAAAAAGACTCTATTTTGATAAAATGTTTATAAAAAGACCCCAAATAGGTTAATCAACCCATTAGATGAACTATCATGTAATTTGGAAGAGAAAACGATCACTTTGACTTATTTCCACTTTATGATAGGTGTAATAATATTTCTTTGATATTTTTTTTATCTCTTCGAGAGTTGAATTTTAGAAAGGAAGGAAGGGAAAGGACATAATGGAGAGAAAAAGAAAAAGGCTTTATCACTTTTTTCACAGCAAAAATGAAATCACTGCAGAATCAGGACCAATCTAAATACTAGGCAAGTGTTTACCAAACTCGACTCGGACGGATAACAAATTGCATTTAATGTCTGAATTGAAAATCGGCATGATCAGGGTCGTTGGTATGGAACACAAACGACTAGATTTTTTTGGGAGTCTATATATAAATATCACAGACATGTAGGGTAATTTCCATTGTCCATTATACAATATCACTGCGTTAACTACGCCTACAAATGTGGATCCCCCCAAAAAAGTACGTAAAGAAACAAAAAAAATGAAATGAAGGTACAAACCTGCTCTCCAAAAAAGATGTCCATTTGTAAAATAATTGAAATAATGGCCACTAAGATGGCCGTAGATCTTAAGCAGAATCAATAGCCATTTAATATACTTAAGAGTCATTATTTATACCAAAAGCACCCATTTAAGCAGTTTTTTTTTGTCAGCCAAAGAAACATTTATATTAAAGGTACAAGGGGTATCCCAACCCTCATACAAAACATTCAGAAGGACTATATATATACATTGTACTTTTTCATCCCCATAGATGTATTCCCTTCTTACATAGATTCACTGCCCTTTTAGACAAATTCAGATTTATAATCCTACATCCCTTTCAAGCATTCTAATGGGCTTGCTGCCCACTCATAAGCTGTGCAAGAAAAGCCCTTCATCCTATTGGATAACCACACCCAAGACCTGTATTTAATCATTTCTAAAGCATACTCTAAGTTAGGGACCTCATTATTGAAAATATTGTCATTCCTATGTAACCAAAGAGTCCACACAACAGCAAACCAAACCACATACCATGTTTTCTCAATCTTCTTTCCATACAGCCCACACGTGTGTTGTAGAAAATGGCTTTTAGTGTCATTATGCATTACCACTTGAAGTCCAACCCATTTGTAGCATAGTCTCCAAGCCATATATGAAAATCTGCATGAAAACATAATGTGAGAGGTTGTTTCCTCCTCCAATTTGTAGAATGGGCAAGAGAAATCTTGGTTTTGTAGTTGTATATTTCTTTTTTTCAGAAAATAAATAAGGAAGATAACCCATTTAAGCAGTTTAGTAGCTAAGGAAGATAAAACGAATAGCTTTGTGGCTGGGGAACATTAACATTTGCTACGAAGAGTGAAAATATCAATCCTATACAACACTAAACAGTATATTAGACTGCGTATATAGAACTGATCAGGTAGTAATTGTAAAAACAAATAATGTAGTTGTTTAGCACAAAATGATATTTAGTTCCATACTTGACTCTTGAAAATATGCACTTTCTATAAGTTCCAAGCCAGACACTTACGAATCAACATGGTGTGGCATAGTTGCAAATAATGTTCCTTAAACATGTGATTAGAGGTTCAATTTTCAAGTTTATCCACATGGAGTATTATCTGTTGGAAGATATCAACTCTTAAATTTTTGTAACTGAAAGGATTAATCCATAACTATCAACTAAGGACACCTTAGGTACACAACAAATATTTAGGCACTTAGGCAAGCCTAATTTACAATAAATAAAACCAATACATACATACATATATCTAACCAAACACTAGAAGGACTTCCTAACACTTTTTTTTTTGATAAAAACTTTCTAATAGTGGTAGTGAAAAATGAATTCTTTTGAAATTGAATAGGTAGAGTTTTATATGCATTGCAAAAACAAGACCAAAGAAAATCTGATGAAGACCTAGTATATTAATCTCAAATGGGAATAAAATAAAATGAAAGAAGATAAAAGCTAAGAAAATTATGATATGAAATAAAATGGAAAGAAGTTTGTTTTTTTTTGTATTGTTGATAAGTGGCAATCATGCCTATTTTTTTGGCATCTATTTGTGCATTTATCACCCTCATTTCCAAATTAAAGCTTCGTTTAAATCCAAGTTTTAGTTAATTGTAAGTAAGTAGCACTTAGGAATAGAATATTACATTTTGGGCATTTTAATTGCTAGTTTGATGATTTTTTTGTAGGAAGTGAAGATAAAGGATTGAAGCAAGAAAGGAGACCAAAGAAAGAAGTTTGGTTGCCCAAGCTTGTTGAGAGAGCAAAGCACTTGCTCAGCAAAATCCAGTCTAAAGAGCAATCAAGGCTCTCGCTCAGCAAGGCATCTATTCACTGACTGAGAAGTGCCCCAAAGACCACATAGTGCAGACTCTCACTCAGCGAGACATGTTCTCGCTAAGTGAAAAGAGTGCCACCTCACTTAATGAAGGCGCAACAAGAGTAAAGGAGGCAACTTTTTGTTATTTGACTCAGTCTGCCATTTTTCATCCAATGGTTCGTAGGAACAATGCTGAGAAGCATTTCCTTGAAGCCTCAATCCAAAATCTCCATTTCTCTTCCTCTTTGTTTGGTTCACTCATTAATGAGCGGCTAATCCTTCCCTCAGTTGGGGTTTGGTATAATTAATCTACTCTCATGTATACATTCTAAGTTATTTATTGTAGTTTATATTTTATTTATTAGTGTCTCTACTTCCATGCTTAATGCTTGTTATGGTTTGATCTTCCATGACTTGTTTTTATTGTTTTGATTGATTTTGGATAACTCTTTATTATCATAGAACTGAAAAGAGCAATTAATAAATCTTGTCTTTAGGAATGGAACATGATTTATTAGCCATCTCTCAACCTTTTTTCTTAAAGCAAGTTGTTTGGGTAAGCTAATCAAGGGATTGATGACTTAACCAAATAACCTAGGTTCACTTAACTAAGGGACTAGGGTTTGAAAAAACTTGTGGGTTAATGGTAATGAATAGGATACAAACTCAATAGGGAATTTTTATGTTGCATGAGAGGATGATTAGTGTAGTCAAACCCCGACATTTTCGTCTATTGTCATTTAACTTAATGTTTGCATTTTACGTGTTTGTATAAATTCCAATTTGAACGTTTAATTGCTTGAATATTTCTCTCGCTAGCATTAAACGTGAAAACCTAGTATTACGTAAGTCTTTTGGGAGATGATACTCTGCTCATCACTATTTACTTATGCGAATTGATACACTTGCCAATAGGTTAACAATTGTTTTCGTCAATAAAAAATGAGGATAAATAAGTAAAAGAAGGATTTTTTATTTTTTATTTTTCCATTGCGAAGGAAAGGAAGAAAAATTATCTATAGGAGCTGCGATATATTTAGTCAGAGAATTATTTTTATATGAAAGTAAGAAGAGTAAATTTAAATCATACAACTATATATGAATAATCAAAATTAATATTATATGACCACTTAAAAAAAGATTTGACTTTTAAAAAAATTTATGTAATTTGTGTTTTAATCTTGATCATTTATGATTATATAGAGAGATAAATAGCTCCTTTTAAATGTTGCTGTGTTTGACATTGCATGTGGTTGCTAACCTAATTAAACTCAATAAACAAGTTATTATTAACATCAGATGATCACATGGCCGTGATGACTGATAAATATTGGTTTATACTGTGTTTAATTTTATTTTATTTTTACAATTAATACAAACCATTATAAGAAAGACACCAAAATAAACTTCTGTTCTGGGTTGAAGGACAATTCAGAAAAAAGCAAAACTACACAACAAACTACACTCTCATGAGCATAATCCCTGTCTGTTCTGCAAGTAGCATGAAATTAACCTAAGCAAGAGGTGGGTCTTCTTCCGGAAGTGTTACTCTCACGAAGAATATGGTAAACAACAATCTCGGTTCCAAGCCTACAAAACAAGTATATCTCTATAATGGTAAAACACAAGACCTATTCCGTTTACCATACAACACCAGAGAGACATGCAGGAGGATCGATACCATCTAACCAAACCAACAGAGAAGAACAATATATAGGTGAATTGGGAGGTGACCAACGTCCGAACACGTTCATGAAGTTTAAAAGTATGACGAAGAATATCTGAACTAGACTACAACGCCTGCTCAAACGTTTGGTGGTTTCTAGGGCACCATAAACTCCAAACACCAGCCATTAAAAGATACCGCTGGAATTTGCGGCATTGGTTTCACTTTTCAACTCAGTCCCTCATTCCCATCATCAATTCATCATGAAATCACCCATCCCAGTGTAACCATGAATAGGGACAATTTTCATCCCGTAGTGGTGCAAACCCACTGCAAAATATCCTATACCAACAGATAAAAAATTGTTAGTAGTTAGAATGTATAGTTTTTACTTAACAAATTAAAATTGATGTATTAATGTAATATTTGTTTAATATGTTAAAATTAACCTATTAATGATATTATGATTTTTTTTTCAGCTAACATTAAGATTTCTCTAATTAATTAAAAATAAATAAATAAATTATTTGAATTAGTGTAACCTCTATCGAACAAAATCCTTTTCACAAATGCAACTAGCAATCCAATTTTGATCAGTATACACATTATGGATTAGTGCTAATAATATGATGGACATATGTTAATTCTTTATAACAATAAATAAATATGTAATTACTATTTAATTAATAATTTCATTGATTTAGAAAATTAATATATACTATTCGTCTGTCATATCGTTAATTAAACTTAAAATGTATATATTAACAAATTAATTTCTAGAAGATAAAAGAGTATACTACTGAAGCAGACTTTAACATTAATATCTTTTATCTATTACCATATTATTACATTAATATCTTTATAACATTAAAGCAACTCGTGCTAAATACCCACACATACAAGTATAGAAAAATGTTTGAGAATTAGAGCACTTTATACGTTTTCTTCCCACGGAAAAAGAACTGGTGGGTTGAGCGTACCTTCTTGCTTCAATTTCTTATCCCTCCTTTTGCTTTTACCTGTCCATATGTCCAAACAGCAGATGTTGTCTTTTTTTTTTTTTTTAATCAATTTAGTGTGTATTTGAGTGAATGTTTACAAAATTGATTTTAAATGAAATTGTTTTGCAAATAAAGGGATTTATGTTTAGATGTTTTTATTTTAAAAGTAAGATAGTAGTATAAGACTTAACATAAGTGTGTTTGAATTCATGTTGAATAATCTAAAATCAAGTTGAAATACTAATTAACTTGATTTTAAGTAAATGCTCACATGTTTAGTCTTGCATTGAATATTTGATTTCGGGTTTAGAATTAATTTTGAGTTAAAATAATTTTAGGTAACTTTTACATTGAATAAAAAATTTTATACTGAATTTTATTATTGCTTTTAGAATAATAAAAAAAAAAATCTAAACATCCACTTCAAAATTAATTTTAACCAAAAATCAAAAGCAAATTTTACAAACACACACTAAAATTTTTTATCAATGTAAAAGTTAATTAAAGTTGCTTTAATTTAAGATCAATTTTGAATCCAAATTCATTTCCTTAACATGAGACAAAAAATGTGAATATTCACCTAAAATTACATTAAGTGGTACATGATTTTAAATGATCTATCTTAAATCTAAACACACACTTAACTGTCCCCCATCTTTTCTCTATCTTTTGAAATTTACAAAGGCAAAGTCTGAAACATGCACTAGTCAATTTCCTGCGTACGTCTTCCCTCATATGTATAGTCACATGGTCCATTAAGTAGAAGGTAGAATGTATTGTTGGCTGTTGAGTTAAAATTGAATTGTAAACATGCTGATATATAGACTTATGAAATGCACGCCAAAACGTCAATATCAGAATTGTATAAAACTACTAATCTTCATAAATTCAACCCGCAAATTTAAGAACTAGTAATTCATGGCATGCACTTGCTTTTAATGAAAACGATGGAACTCGTAAACATTCATGTATGATGTATCCATCCTTCGAAAGGAGGAGGAAGTGCAGAGAATGCAGGTGTCACGAAACGGATCAAGTGGAAGATGACAAAGGTAAACACATGTACAGCAAAATAATCCAATCCAAAGTAGATTCAAGTGTATGTAGCATGAAACTTATGACGTGTTTGGTTTTAAAAAAAACGTTTTTCGTTTTTTATCTTCGTTTTTACTGAAAATTGTAAAAAATCTCACATTATTTTTTATTTTTGAAAATATTTATATTAAAATTAACGAAAACAAAAAAAGGTTATTTATATTTTTTATACAGATATTGAAAAAAAAAATGACATTCTTATAATTATTAGTGAAAATATTTATTTTTCATATAAAATATGCCAAAATAAATATGTTGAGTGTTAACTGTTAACTGTTAACTGTGAAGTGTACGTGAAGCACAATTCTTCCGCAGCTATATACTAACACAGAAAGTAACTAATAAATTGGACCCATTTTACAGCCATAACTCGCTGAAACAGGCTGGAAGTTTTATAAAACTGAATCCAAGCAACACGCGTCATATTAATACCATGTTTTGGATTTTTTTTTTTCAAGATGCATAATTGTTCATTTTTCAAAATTCTTTTTAAAATATTAATACAAATAAGTGATTATACCCTCAGAATAAATTAAACTAAACACATACTAAATAAGTTAAAAACCAGCTGATATATGGTTTAAGGAACCCAAACCTTAACACACCTCCACAAACTTTCATTAATGTAAAATTATACATATATATTAAGTAATACTAGAATTTAAAACACCTCAACATTCATAAATTGTGTACTTTTCAAATAAATCTAACAAAATCTTGTGTGCCAGTAAGACGAAACAAGATCTGTGTCATAAAGTATTTTGTAACAGCTGAGACTTTAATGAGAAGAGTTCAAATATATAATTGGAGAAAGAATCTTAATTAAGTTCTTAACTTATACTAATATATAATTACAGTTATCTTTACTTTCATCCGTCATGAATTTATGTTATATATGACTTAACACTATAAATCAGCGCACTTAGAATTTATCAAACATACATATATAATAATTTTCAAACTCTAAGAATAAATGCTGCCGGTGGAGGAGCAGAAGCCTTGTCTTTCATCGAGCGTCGCACACCAACCATGAATTATCATATAGGAGTATCAACATACGGCAAGTAACTGGGGTAACAAGTGTGGTGCCATCCGATCGGAAACTCAAAAGGGAAATGACAATTCCACATTCCTAATGAAAAAGAGACAAATTGAACATTTATAGTTTGAAAACTTGGTACAAAATATCCATTTCAAGATGATATAATAAGTCTGTGTTTGGTTCTGCGTTTGAACCACAGGACGTGCGTATTTACGTGAATATGAAAAGCTAGAAAGAGTAGCTTTTGCTTTGATGTGGAAAATTGACGTGAAAATGTGAGAAGCGAATGCCATACCAAACACACTATAAAAACCTCTCCCACTGCTGTGATATTGATGTACGTAGTCAGTTGATTTGTTTTAAATTATATTGTTTTGCAGTAAGAACTATCCTAATCATTCTATCTTTAATATCAGTTTACGTGAACATGTTTGAATATCTTTAATTTGTGTGGTTGTGTGAACATCTTTAATTTGTGTGGTTGTGTGTACATGTGTTTATCTATAACAATAAGAAAGGCGATATGAATTTTTGGTGTACATATTTTTTTAGATTAAATTATCCTTTAATTATTGGTTCAGTAGGCCATACTCCTTCCATTTTTCTACTTCTCTAGCTCTCTTCTTTCTTGTTATCCTATCTCACTCTACAAACCATCCACTGCTAGGACGGTGTTGAGATTAAATTTTTGGGCCCGACGCGAAATAGAAGATAGGGCCCACATGTACAAATATTCGAAAATGTAAATATATATTGCATAAAAAGGTAGATATGTAATTTCTTTAAAATAATGTACTTTATTTCATTAAGCAAATAATATAGTTTTAACAAATCTCACAAAAACATATCACATTTTTTTTTTTATCAATTTACTCTTATATTATTGTTTATCATTCAATTTACGTCCGCCAAAAAAATTACATACACACAAATATCTATATATGAGGCCAACCCTAAAAGAAAAAAAAATATACACATTATATGTATATATAATTTTTCAACAATAATTTTATACAATTTTATTTCTTATAACTTCTACATTTTCTTTTTCTTTTTATTTCTCCTTTTCTTTCTCATTATATCTTCTATTACATCTCACATTTCTCTCTCTCTCATCTTCCTATATCTCTTACCACTCAAGATGGATATACTTCATTTCTAATAATTTTAAGGCCTCTCTATTTTTTTTTCCTAAATGTTTCTTAATAAATAAGAAATTTAAAGAATATTATTTCATTGTTTGTAATAAAGAATGTATTATTCTTATGAGTTTAATGGTTATGCACCGTCAGTATAAAAACTTTTACACTATTAACCAATTAAAAATTGTCATTGACATGACTTTTAAAGTAGTTATTGTAAAAATTAACAAACTTATCATATATGATAGTTAGTGATTGAATGACAATGTAAAATTATTTTACATTATATTGTTAGTACATAGCCTATTTTCTCTATTCTTATTATTATCAAGTTAAAAATTAAATTATGCTTAAACAAAATTTGATGGTCAATTATGCTTTTAAAACTTTAAACATGATATCTAAATATATAATGATTTTCTACCACTAGAATTGTTTTCATGAATTTTACAACCTAAATCTCTTTTCTCCCCCTATAACATTATAATCTTGTATCTTTTGTTTAATTTATATAATTGTGATTTTTGTGATGTGGTCAAATATTATGAATTTTTTAGTTATTGGTTAAATTTAATATATTAATTTTAAAATTATAATTTAATTTTTATATTTGACTCTCTCAAAGAAATGCACTAGCTTCGTCGCTATGTCTATCTTCGATAATATATCATCATTTCATATTAAAGTTTACATATATTTTTATTTTTTATTAATATACTAACTTTTTGTTTTAATTTCTTATAATTTAGGTTTTGGTATGTGTTTCTTATATTATTAAAAAAAATCACTTTAATTCTATTATCGTAGATTCATTACATGTTGATATGTCATATTGAGTTGAAAATTCATTCAATATGAATTTATGAATGTAACAAATAAAAAAAAAAATTAAGCACATGTCACGTTTTAATTTTGATACAAAAAGATATACAAAACAAAATAGTAATTTCAATCTACATATAAAAATAACATAAAATAATATAAAAAATAATATATATATATATATATATATATATATATATATAAAATTTTTTAGGCCCCTTCTAACTTGGGTCCTGGATATTGCCTCTCTAGACTAGGCCCCAAGCTGACCCTATCCACTCCCCCAAATCTTCCTTTAGATATATGCTTATGAACAAAATAAATTAATAAATTAAAACCAATATATAAACTAATATATAATAAGAGATTTTAGTTAGGGTGCATGAAAAAAAATAAAATTCAACTAACATATACATCAGTATATCAAATTTAACCTATTATTCAAAAATAAAAAATATGAACAGATAGATACGATAGTATCTAACTTTTCCACTAGTATATATAATTTTTTTTTATAAATAAAAAAATATATAAATTTTTTTGTATCATGTAAACCTAGTCATCTTTCTCTAAACATCATTGCTCATACCATAATTAATCGATCTTGCCTTATACTCCTTGCATAATGATTAAAAAAAACATATTTACATATTTGAGGTTCTATTTTTCGAATTGAAATAAATCCTTTTATTACCTTACTAATGTCATGTTTAATTAACGCATGGAACAGTGATTTTATAAAATAGGAATAAAATAAATTAAAATTTGGATTCTATGTAGGTACACGTGAATCACATCCTTTCATCTACCAAAAACTTCAACCAAGAAGAGGCTCTGAAGTGACACAAACGACGAGTCAAACCAAACATTTATGATGGACGATATCATATCTTTTAGGTAAATTATGGGAAACATCTTAAATAATGCTAGAACTTCTTGACACCAGACATCATAGAACGGACGTGATAAATCATCCAAAAAATCATAATAATGACTTGATTAATTTGCAGCAGCAAAACATTACTCGCAAGGAAATTCCCTTAAAATGAATTTATCTTTAAAATAAAATATTTCCATTTTTTAATGTAATAATTTAATATTGTGATATATTTTAAATTAAATTAGTAATAAAAAATTCATCCTTACATTTAATATAATTTCATTTATTAGAGAAACTTTATCCTTATCACACTTACAAAATAATGAAGATATCCATTTCTTTTAGTCATGTATTCATTTTTTTTTTGTTCAATTTAACATTAAAATCTTTTTTTTTAACTGTTTTACATAAATTGCGGAAAGAATTATCCCTTACCCCGTTATCGAAAATCATCACAATAGAAAAAAAAAAAAATTAAAATAACGGAAACAGATGCAAAGCTTGTATGAAAGCAAAACTAGAAGTCCACCTTTTTGACCATGCAATCCCTTTGTGCCACAGGAATATACCCAAACGGCCAAACCCAACTTGTCGTTTTGCAATGGGAAGAAAATAAATTAAAAAAAAAATGAAAACAGGGAGAACGTAAATGTTAATGTTGTGGACAAAACTTTCCTATTATGTTATTTCTCAGTTAAGAATTTATTTCCATAATTTGTATATTAGAAGTTGACATAAAAAGTTAGTATATTAGTATAAATTATTAAAATAAGACTTAAATTTTAATAATAAAATTTAGGTGTAACATTTTAAATATTTTAGTGTTATGTTTTAATTAAAATTATAATATCAACTTGATAAATCACATAACAAATACTGACATTAGATATTAACATCAATTATTAAGGTAAAACTTTAATTTTAATTAAAAAATAATATTAAATGTACTTAAGAATTTGTAACTAAGTTTTGTTATAATTTAATTAGAGAATAATATCAAAACCACTTATGACCACGACCGGTTTATTTGCCTATTTGCTTTATTCCCATGTAAATAAGACCCTCAAAATACTTTATTTATTATTAATATTTTATTTACTCAAAAAAGAAAATTATTAATTTGTAAATGAATAATATTTAATATGAAGAATTTTTTCCTTAAAAATAGACTTATCATTTTGTTATTGTTTCTTAATTAGATATTATTCTATTTACATTTTTTTAGTTGAATTTTAAATATTATTAATCTTAATTAAAATATATATTATCTATTATTAAACATTTTAAATGGTAAATTCAAAAAATCTGTTATGTTTCTACTGATAATGTGAATATTTTTAAATTCTAATTAAGATAATTCTGTATTGATTTTCATTTAATCATCCTTGCCTCTTAACAATTTATTTGACTTTTTTTTATAGCTCATTAATATTATTATATCTGAGAATAAGTGAAAAAAAAATCTAGTGATAGTGAATTTCAATATTGGAAAATTAGATTTATGTTCAAATTTAAAAGTTTAAAAAGAAATTTTATAAACAAAAAAACAATAGATCAATTGACACAATCATTTATATTAGATATTTTGATATTTTTTTTGCCAATGTATATATTATTTATAAAATAACATTATCAATTTTATGTACTAGTTATTGTCTTAATAAAAAAAATTGAAATTAGAATTAATTAAAAATAATAAAATCTTACTTATAAATTATTAAGATTAAAAATAAATTATTAAATAAATTAACTATGATAATTTAATAAATACATTTATATTTAAAAACTAAAAACAAATTTTAAATAAAATTATAATAATTTCAATAAATTATTTTTTAAAAAATTATTTTTTTAAAAAAAATATTTTAAAAAAAAATTATTTTTGATAAAAATTTGAAAATACTTTATTTATTATTAATATTTTCTTCGCTCAAAAAAAGAAAATTATTAATTAGTAACTGAGTAATATTTAATGTGAAGATTTTCTCCTTAAAATTAGACCTATCTTTTTTGTTATTTTTTTAATTAGATATTATTCTATTTATATTCTTTAGTTGAATTTTCAATATTATTAATCTTAATAAAAATATATTGTCTATTATTAAACATTTTAAATGGTAAATTTAGAAAGCTGTAATGTTTCTATTGACATTGTGAGTATTTTTATATTCTAATTAAGATAATTATGTAGTGATTTTCATTTAATTTTCCTTATCTCTTAGCAATTTATTTGTCATTTTTAATAACTCAATAATATTATTATATTCGAGAATAAGGAAAAAAAATTAGTGATAGTGAATTTCAATGTTGGAAAATTAGAGTTATGTTCAAAGACAAAATTTTAAAATAAATTATATAAATAAAAGAAGAATACATTAATTGACATATTTATTTATATAAGAAAATTTTATTTTTGTGGTCAAATCATATATTATTTTTAAAATATCATTAATTGTTCTAGTTATTGTCTAAATAAAAACAAGTTTTTTGGAACAAAACTATTAAAATCTTACTTAAAAAATTATTAAGATTAAAAATATGTTATTAAATAAATTAGCTTTGATAATGTAATAAATACATTTATTTTTAAAAAGTAAAAATTTTAAATAAAATTATAATAACTTCAATAAATTATTTTTTAGAAAAAACCTATTTTAAAATCCGATTTTAATTTAGAAAACCATAAAACGAAATCTATTTACAATTCATCATCTAAATCTAGTTATAATGTTAATGTTAATATATAATATATAATAGGGTTTGGTCCATTTGGATCATGTTTTTGGCGTTGAACATAATAGCGAAGTAGGCCCCACCCACAATGAGTGGCGTTTCCTCGGTAACAACTAACCACGTGCTGTTCGAGAAACGCAGAATCGGACAGACGTAAGAGTCGCTTTTGTCCATTCGTTCACAATCTAGATGGATTATCAGAAACGAAATATAAACAGTGATTAATTAATAATAATAAATAATATCAACCAAACAAAAAAATAATAACAAATATTAGTTTAATACATAGTCGTGAAAGGTGAAAGCGAAAAGGCAAAAAATTATTTTTTTCCCTCAAAAAAAAAAAAACAGGAAAGGAAAGAAGAAAGAAACAAACAAGTCTCCTTACGTCTGCACCAAGTCCACATTTCAATTCCAATTCCGCGTGCCCACTCACTAATCAGACCGACCACGCCCAATTCCCAATCCCAATTCCTCTCGTTAGGGTTTCTCTCTGTCTCTCTCGCGAACTCGACTCGTCTCAATTCATGTTTTCCTATTCTTAATTGAGTCTCTTCGATTCGATTCTATTCGATTCGATTGTTCTATGGAACCGCAGCTTCAGCCGAAGCCGGAACCGGCGGCGGAGGTCGGCGGTGGGGGTTTGGAGAAGTCGCATGTGGTCGGAGTTCCTGTCGCGGAGGCTCGCGACGGTGACATGGCGGAGGCGGACGACGGTTGTTGCGTCGCCGTTTTGAAACGGAAGCGCGGTCGTCCGGCGAAGGGAAACCGCGTTCCGAAAACGACGCCGCCGTCGAGGCAGGAAAAGGACGAGGAGGATGTTTGCTTCATATGCTTCGACGGCGGAAGCCTTGTTCTCTGCGATCGCCGGTGAGTCACCGTTCTTCTTCGCTTTCGTGTTTGTGATTGATTCCTCGATTTTGCGATAATTGAGTTTCGGTTTTATGAACTCGGTTTCACTTAGGGTTTTATACTGCGTGTGAGGGTTTGTTTATTCAGTTGTAATCATTTGAGGGTTTATCTCTCTAACACACTCTCTCTCTCTCTTTTTAGGGGATGCCCTAAAGCGTATCATCCCTCGTGTATTAAGCGAGACGAGGCGTTTTTTGGCTCAAAGGCTAAATGGAATTGCGGTATGTTTCTTCTTAAACCGTGTTCGTTCTTTACACGTGTTGTGTGTGTGTGTGTGTGTGTGTGTTATTTTGCAGGTCTACCCAAATTTACATGCAAGTGGGTCCGAGATTTTGTTTACATGGTGATTAATACAAACTGAGGAGTTCTAATTAAAAATTTGGAGTTACAGAATCTTATACTTGTTTACCTATATGGGATAAGAGATATTTGAATTAATTCGAAATTTTGAAACTGAAAGTTTTATTAACTTATATTTTATCGCTTGAATGCAATCTGATCGTCTGTGAATGAAATTTCAATTTGAACTTTTGAAAATTAAAGTATAATTGAAGATAGGGTTGATCAACTAATGACACAATTGTGTCAAGGGAATGTCAATTTGGAGGGGCGAAATGCTTGTACAAGTGACATTGGCTCCTCTTGCATAGATTGCTTCATATGGTAGCGTATAGATTTCCTGTGCATGTGTCTCTTCTTCTCTTTGTGTTTTGTTTGGAACATTTGGTTAAATGCCTTTGATTATACAGAATCAACTCAATGTTCTTCAGTGATATTCACTTATTATCTCTTTTAAAAGAGTTTGGCAATTATTACATTTGCCAATCAGTGCACATTCAGTCCTCATTTTTGAGAAGTCAATCCCCTTTATTTGTTTTGGGTTTTAATATCTTAGTATGTATTAAATGGCATATCTTTCCTTTTAATAAACATTCATTTTTCGCACTGCTTAGGTTGGCATATATGTAGCGCTTGTGGGAAGGGATCGCATTATATGTGCTATACTTGTACGTATTCTTGGTGCAAGGGATGTACAAAAAATGCCGATTTTGTCTCTGTCAGAGAAAATAAAGGCTTGTGTGGAACATGCAAGAGGACTATATTGCTGATAGAGAATTGTGCCCAGGGCGATAAGGCAGTGGTATGTTAAACTTTCTATATGCATGTACATAGTTACTATCCCCCCCTCTTATGTGTGTTAGGGAGGGGGGCAAAAAGACATGGGGGAGCAGTTTACTTAATGATACATCAATGCATGATGGTCTAATTCTTTTTTCTTACCTTCTGTTACTTTTATAGTGTGAAGTGGATTTTGATGACAAGAGCAGCTGGGAGTATCTTTTCAAGGTGTATTGGACATATTTGAAGGAGAAGCTATCTTTGACGTTTGATGAGATCCTTCAAGCTAAAAACCCATGCAAAGGTATTGCTTCTATAATTTTAAGGTTCAAACTTCCCATGAACTTTATCATCTTAAAGATGATGACGGTTCTGATTCTGAAAACTCCTGTACAGACATAGAAATAGAATCAAATAATTTGAAAAACAAGGCTAAGAGACGTGATAAACAGACATAATTGGAATGGTTTCTTGAATAATGTTGGATGCGGTACACCAGACTTGCTTACTACCTGTGAGCCAACTGTGAATATATATATATATATGTATAATAAAGAGCCAAAACAGTCGAAAGAAGAAAAAAAAACAGAACCAAATTAACCCTAATGAAGCAGCAATTAATGATAGCACTAATGCAGGAGTTGTGTGATTAGAAGCATCTGATGTTGCGGCTGATGTTTCATCATTACTTCTTTCTACAGGGATGGAGCTGCCAATCAGCAATTTTGCAAATGATAAACCGTGGCATTATCAGGATCCAACCGGCAAGGTTCAAGGACCTTTCTCTGTATTGCAGCTGTATAAGTGGAATGCAAGTGGATATTTTCCTCCAGATCTCAGAATATGGAGGATAGATGAGACACAAAATAACTCTATGTTGTTAACTGATGTGCTGAGTGGGAAGTGTTCAAAAAACGTGTCATTGCCAGACAACAGTCAACAGCTGTCTTTGGGGGCCAATGGTACATTGGAAAATAAAGAAAATAGTCAGGATGATGGTAAGAACAATGTGACAAAGAACGGAAATTCTGCGAACAACCAAATTGTTGAGCAGAGTGGGGAGCAAAAAGTGGCTGATACTTGTACACAATCTAATGGTAAAGATGAATCTGTTAGGAGCAATGGTTGCCACTCTCAGTCTCCTGGTTGGACTATACAAGCAGATGGGAATAGCAATGAGGGGCAAAGTGGAAATTTTGAAAGGAGGGAGGAGTCATCCAAATGTGAAATTTCTTGTCATGACAACCCCCATGTATACCCTTCACTACCTTTAACTGCATTTTCTGAGAAACTGAACGAGAATCCTTCTGATAAATTAACAGAAGTTCATAAGATTGAGGTAAAGTCTGAAGATAATGGAAATTTTGACTTGAACAGAATTTCTGAGGGTCAAAGTAATAGTGGGCAAAGTTATCAGAAACAATCAGACAGTGAGGAGAATTCAGGGCAATCTTCTGGTCAGAACTGGAGTTGCCCTAATGTAACTCAACCAGTATGTAACATATCTACATGGCTGTCAATCTTTGGCGAACCAAATGATTTGGATGAGTCAGTTTCAGATCTGTTGGCTGAAGTGGAGGCAATGGAGTCACTTGGTGGCTTGGAATCTCCCACTTCAATCATGATATGTGGTGAGGAGTTGACTGGCGGTTCTATAACTGATTGTCTTAGTTTTGCAGATGGGTTTAGCCCAATGCTTGATGCAGGTAAAGGTGATGCACTGAGCTCCTCAGGTGATTTACACTTACAATCTCAATCCACAACACCAGATGAACCGTTTAAGCAAGCAGATGTATATCATCATCATCAAACAGTATCTGGGGGGTATTCATCAAAGAGTTCAGAAGTTGAGGTACGTACAAAGAACAGCGTCAGGCTAAGAAAACTAGTCTCATAATTTTATTTTTTTAAATTTAGTTTAAGGGGATTACTTTTTGTCGACCAGAAAGTAGAATCTAACCTATTAATTTTATGCAGTCTACTTTCTCAAAGATTAGCTGGAATCCAACCATTCAATATTCCCGGGATCCTAATTGTAAGTTGTTTTCTCCATTTTCTTAACTTTGCATAACTATTTTAGCAAGTTGCTATCATATTTCGTATAATTTGGATATTTTGCTAGCATTCATAATTCACTGAATTTGGATATTTTGCTAAAATGGTTCTTTGGATTTGCAGGTTGACATGACAGATTATGTTGAAGGCCATTTTTCTTATCTTTAGGCTATACAGATCTTAGACAAACTTAAATTGGATACATATTATCTTGTTTATAACAACATTCTTTGCAAGCAGTAACCTCTCGCCTACCTTTGTTGATGAAGAAAAGAAAGAGCGTTAGGGTTCTTGGTAGTCTTCTATTCTGCTATGTAATCTCATGATTCTCATTGAATTTTAAATGTGAAGAACTTACTTAGGTTTCATTGTCGGACAGATCCGTATTCGACTTTCCTTCAAAATTTCAAAGAAATTAATAATTTACAGTATATATATCTTTTCTTCAAAATCCTTTGATTTTTATACTGCAATAATAATAATAATAATAATAATAAATAAATAAATAAAAATAAAATCCACCTTGGTTTGAATTAACGCATTATAGAGTCGATACTATCCAGCCTGATAGTGACATGAACAACCATTATAAGTTAGAACTTAATTTCTACATTTTAATCGACCAACATCAGCACCTACGGAGGGAATTAACGTTAATTGTGATTACTATAACTCTTGTTTTAACAGTGTTATTTCTTTTGGATTTTGAAATTATGTTAACTTTGTTGAAATTTCATTCTAATGAAATTTTCGTATATTTGTGTTATTTTATTTTATTTCTATTTTATTTTTTAACTTCGGCTGCTTTAAGAAACAATTTTCAGAGACTCAGTCGATTAGTTCGTGTTACAAGAATGTGTAAGATCACGTACACCCCTCAAAAAGGAGGAATGTGTATGATCATTGAGGCAAAATTTTATTTATTGATGAACGTTAGTTTTTTTTTTGGGTGGAATAAGGGCAAAACGCCAAGGAAACACAAACAATCAAAATTTGATAAATGTTAGCAACATGTTTTCTGACACATTTTTTTAAATACATTTTTTTTATTAGTTGAAATTTTTTGAAAATTACAAAAAAATTGTGGGTCTCACATTTTAGTTAATGACTTTCTCTTATAATTTTGTAGTTTTTAATAAATTTTAACCCATAATAGAGTGTGTGTTAAGAGGTATGTGTTAGAGAGTGTTTCTTCATCAAAATCCTTTGGGGAAAGAAACCCTCGCACTATCAGCTAATAAACATAAGGACAAGAAATTAGGAGGAGAATTATAGACTCTAAAAGTAGTGTTTAAACTGAAATTGTGCTTAGCTAGGCTGTCTGCTACCTTGTTGCCTTCCCACAAAGTGTGCTGCCAATGGATGATGACATCATCTTGTTGGAATTGTTGAAGCCTCAGGATCAGCGCGAAGTAGTGGTGAGAATGTGCACAACCATGCATGACCATATTGACTGTGAGCAAGGAATTCGATTCCACAATAATTCGATCAAAGCCCCTATTGCGAATCGTCATGAGACCGTGTATCATAGCCCACAGTTTAGTAGTCAGCATTGAGCACCTTCCAAGATTAGCAACAAAAGCCAATAAAAACTCCCCTTGTGGGCCTCGAGCAACACCTCCACAAGCTGCCTCTCCTTGATCACCAACTGCAGCAACACCATTGATTTTAACCTAACTGAAAGGAGGTGGCACCCAATGAATGTGATTCCTCTGCAAGCACTGACTCAGCCCATCAGTAGGTTGCTTGAGCAAGCTTTTGTAGACCTCCTCTGTAACACCCATTTAATTTTAAATATAATTCATATTAATTTAGTTATTAAGTTTAAGTAAATAAAAATGTGTGTAAAATTTTTCTAGTTTTAAAAGAAATTCCAAACTTAACAGAATTTGGAAATGGTAATAAAATATGAAAGATATATACATATATTTCATAAAATTGTACATCATGGTTTGAGTAATACATAACAGTCAGAAACAAAAGTACACCGAAATACATATACTACCTAGCCCACTACATACATCAAAAGAGATCCTATACAGAGCAGTATTTATCTACCCTATCCCTTATACAAAAGAAAATACTATAGGTCTTCAGGTCCTCCCTCGTTGAGATGTTCTCTATCTCGTACTCAGCATCATGGAGCGTTAATGTCGTCTTCAATAATCACGACCAATCATACACAAAAGAAAATAATGGAGTGAGGTGTTTTGTTCTAAAATCACTTTTACATGTGCGGTAGGAAATCTACCATAAAACAAAGACAAAACACAACTGACAACACAAGAGATCCTAAGATTCATTCTAAGTTGTATCTGACTACCCTTGACTAGGTATGGATCCATACTTCCCATTAGTGGGTAATAGTTCTCAACAGAACCTGGGAAGTGACTGGGAGTACATATACCTCTCTCAACCCATCACATGGTACAGTCCTCATCATCATTGAGGAACAAAATAACAATTTAGGATATCCATTTATAGAGATATACTCTCAAACCAATCCTGGAATGCTGAGCAGTTGTCGGGGTTATCGAGTTTGATTAGGCGAATATCCCGGCTCAAGGGCGCTACCCTGGCCATTGGGACTTTCACCACTCGATGCCTACCCCCAAGACCTCCGCAAATGGGTCCTTGCCTTTCATTCCTCAGCGTACCAAAATGTGGCTTCCCTAGCAGGGTGCCATGCCATTACATGTCACTTGCTTTACATTACTCACTAAATTGTTAATTCCTAACTTCTCAAGCAGAGGTTTCCCTGGTCTCATTTAATTTGAGCACCAGTACAATCAACATTTCTGCCTTATTTTGCAAAAATTGCACAATACAAGAATTTTAACAGAATAACGACATAGCAATTATAGTATAATTACTAAAATTTTGGCAGAATAACAACTAAATAAATACATTTTAATTTTCTAAAATTGAGCAGAGTAACAGCTTAGCAAGTGCATTTTAATTTTCTAAAATTGAACAGAGTAACAGCTTAGTAAGTATAATTTAATAATTTAAATTTGAGCAGAGTAACAATTTAGTAATTATGATTTAATGATCTAAATTTGGACAGAGTAACAACTTAGCAAAATTAAAGTTTAACTTTAAACAATAATAACAATACTAAAATTTAAGCCTAAACGGGTTTAAGGGAAAACCTTTTCTACCAACATGCAAAGTGATAGTAATTTAGAACCAACCCCACTCCCCCCATTACCTCTAAGATAGTTGATGAAGAGGATGGAATTGTTGGTGTAAAGCTTCTAAGAGGAGAAATTCTACTAGTTGAAAACTAGCAAAATTTTAACATAAAAACTAGATAAAAAAATATTTTAGAGAGAAAAAACTTTAGAAAGAGAAGCTCTCTAGCTTGGGAGAGGAAAGGATGAGTGAAAATCTGAAAACTTTGAGGCCTATTTATAGAAGAAGGAGGGGGGTTAGGTGTCCAAATATTTACATCATCCATTATGTCACCATTATGTTATAAATCCAATTTTTATTTATTTTTAATCCAATTTAGGGACACATATCTCAAATAGGTGGTGAATCACCTATTTTAGGGTTGGGGACGTGCTCCACCAGCTGTCCCAAGCCTCCATGTGTCAAATTTTATCTGTAGGTGAATTAACCGGTACCGACAAAAACGCCTAAACTCGAAAAAATTAGCTTTTAATATCAAAATAATGTATTTTAATGCAAAACTGGATAAATAAATTAATTTTAATCAAAAATAAATTTCTAATAATAAATTTTAATTTTTATTAATTTATTTCAAATTATATGTTTTTATTTTGTATTTTTAAGCTAGAAAATTCATAGAAAATCCATTTGAATTCAATAAATATCAAAATTTGTATCAAAATTCTAAAATTAAATATTTTACCCATAATTAAACTAAAATTACTATTTTCACCCTTTTTGAATGTCAAACCAGTACTGGCTGGCTTATTAGACACGCAAGGGCATTTTGGTCATTTTACACAGAAATTCCAAAAAATTCCCAAAAATTTACAAAATTATATTTTAATATATATGACATAATTCCAAGCTCAAATTGAAATTTTAATGTCAATTGAATCTTTTCCTCATGTCAGTTCTTAATGTTGAGAAATAGGGATAAAATTGTCATTTTCTAATTTCTCCAAACTCTGGCTCGGAAAATTATTAAAAATCACGATTAAATAGCTCTTGAGATTTTGAGCAAAATGGTGGGAGTCAGAATTTCAAAATTCCTTTCCGATTTTTCAGAATTGTAGTGCCAAATATATAAAAAAACAGTGGAAGAATTAAAATAGGATTATTATATTTTTCACTACTTTTTTTCTCAAAATAAATTTTTATAATGAGAGATATTTAATATAAAATTTTCAAAATATTTTGAGGTCAAAAAGTCTCCGATTGGTTCCAACAGTCAACCAGAGGTATTTTTGTCATTTTACAAAATTATCTCAATAAATTCTAGAAAAATTTCTAAAATTATTATTAATTGTTCTAAATACATTGATGACTTAAAAACAATTTTTAAACATACAGAATAATTTAATATACAAAAGTAGGGGTGTTACATCCTCCACATATCCTTTAATCATACGAACCGAAAGGGAGGACCAAATTGTTTATGTTGAAACACATACTTATTTCTGTGCCGCCACAAATACTCCAATACAATAGCCAAAGTCATATTGCAATAATCCCCATATCCAGGATAGTGGGTTATATTACGTAGAATCCAATTCTCCAATGTCAAATGGTAAAAATCAGGCATAGTATGAACACTTAGGAGCTGAATCCAAACCTGTTATGCATGATAGCAATCACGTAAGGTATGGAGAATGTGTTCCTCCCGCTAGACAACTTTTTCCAGTGGTTAACCCACAAGAATATCTAGCAACATTAGTCAAAAGAGCTTCATGCATAGTTTTCCACAAAAACACCTTCACTTGCTCTGAGCCTTGCCACATCCAAATAGCTCTATATAGGGTAGGGTTTACCTAAGAGGAGGTTCCCACTAAGGAATTGTGTAACAACCCTCTGTCGCTACTGTATTCCATACAATCCTATACATAAATAAAATATTCAACAATAAGTAATCAACATGCTATATAAAATATACATATAAGATATTACAAAATACAATATACAGGCCCAAAATGCAAAACCACGGGAGATACAAAAACAAAACTCTCTACAATTGGTCAACTATACAATACATGACAAAAAGGAAAGCCAAAAGGATCTCTTCAAAAGATCCACCCACAAGGGCCTTCAAAACTCTAACTGGAAACCTTCAATCATCATCTGTGAGAAGTCGAATCTTCTAAAGCCTCTTTCTCTGCTCCCACGTCAAAATGACGTGATCATCATAGTCACAGCAACACATATAAACACACCAGTAACAACAACAACCATGACAACACAAAACAAAACAACAAGGCAAGGGTAAGCTTACATAATAAATAAACATATCTAATAGACAAGGTTTATTTCATAAAACCCTCCACGTACAGCAAACATGAAATCAAAATCACCAAAGAATGAGTTTCTACAAAATCATTACATACATACCATACTTTTAACATCAATATGTCAATGCATGAATGACACGACTCTCGAGAGATTTTCTACATTTTGGGTGATCAACCAGGTCTTATCCCCTACCATGGCCTTCCAAGTACCATTCAGGGATTGCCAAAAACTCTAATCAATGGATAAGCTTATGGTTGTCAGCATAAGTGAATATGGGCGGTGGTATACCGTGACACAAGGCTTATACTGCCTTGGCCCCTTGCGGAATCTACCCATCCACTTATCCCCTAAGCCCATCTTTCAGACCCCACTTCTTATCCAAGCACTAGACTGGAGGCCCGGTTGAGCTACAACTCCATTCACCCCCAACTTCTATGCCTGCCCATATACGGCATAAGGCCCATACAACCTCATCTAACAACATATGCATGCAAATGCATGACTCACCACAATAACTCAAACACAATCATTCATCAATATCCGTACATAAATATGTACCAACATAATACCATGTGGCCTACTTAGCACCACCTGTGGTCCAACAATCATTACCAACCTTATGCAGGCCCAATCTAGCCTCTTGCATGGTCAACTAATAAGATATCCAATTAACAGACCATACAGTCAGACTATAATCAACAGACCATACAGTTAGACTATATCCAATAGAACATACAGTTAGACTATATCCAATTAGACTATATAGTCAGACTATATCCAATCAGACCATACAGTCAGACTATATCCAACAAACCATACAGTCAGACTATACCCAATTAGACTATACAATCAGACTATATCCAACAAACTATACAATCAGACTATACTCAATCAGACCATACCGTCAAACTATATCCAATCAGACTATATAATCAGACTATATCCAATCAGACTACATCCAACAGACCATACAGTCAGACTATACCCAATCAGACCATATAGTCAAACTATATCCAATCAGATGATATAGTTAGACTATACTCAATCAGACGATACAGTAACACTATAGCAAATTAGACGATATAGTCAAATTATACCCAATCAGACGATACAATCAAAGTATACCCAATCAGACTATACAATGAGACTATACCCAATCAGACGATCCCCATCGCTGAGTGGCAATTTCCATCATCCTGCGAGACTACAAATTGCTGGGTGCGATTTTCGATCATCTTCTTTGCAAATTAACCACCAACACCCACTTTTTTTTGACCAAATCAATCAAGAACAATCATCACAAAACAATATTAATCACTCCTATTTCATTTCTAACCAATTATACAACAACTTTATCTGTCAATCATCATCAGACCCCAAAATCCCTTTCCAAAACCTAGTCTACATCAAAACTCACATACATAAGGTTTTCACTGAAATCAATCAATTCCACGGCATTGAATCAACATATAAACAACCACAAACACCAAATCAAACAAGAGTAAGCTTCCTTTACCTCTAAAAGTCTCCGAGTCTGGATTTAGGTTCCTTGAGAATCCGAGTTCTTGAGCCAATATCTTCCACAAATTTGTTCCTCCTCTCACCACAAGTGCTAAACTAATCTTACTACTCCTTTTACAACCTCACAACTCAAGAAATTTTAGAGAGATAGAGAGAGAAAATGAGCGTAGAGAGAGAGAAAGAAAAAGGAACAAGAAAGAAGGAACCACTCTCTCTCCTTATATACTTAACTCCCTAACACTCACACATTTTTTTTTTTTGGCCAACTAAGGGTCAAATCTTTCCAAGCCATTCCCCTTATCTCAAAACTAGTTTAACTCAATTGTTTTCCCTTAAAAGTCTAAAATCACACTCTCAATATATCTACATTAGCTCAAGCACTTATCTCAAGTTTCCTAAATTCAGACTAGAATTCAAACAAACAATACACAACCATTATCATAACATACCATATATCAAAACAATTCATTTATTTCTTTTAATTACCTGAATTACATATCTAAATTTCATTTTAATTATTAAAACACTTAATCATGCATAAAAAAAAAAAGATGTTACAAATTGTAGGCCGACTTAATAGAAAACATCCTATCAATAGTTCCTTTCCAGCAAAAGAAGTCATAATTAAGGCTAGCAACAGGGGGTAGATTGCGAGAATGGCACGAACGACCATGAGGGGAAGATATGTAAAATAAAATAATCTCAAGCGCCCGAGAGAGTGGCAAACTCATAAACTAGTTTCTTGAGATCATATTCCTGAAGAGGTACAGTGGCTACTGCGTGGAAGAGGCCTATAGTAGGGACCCAATCACCCACCCAAAACTGAATTTGGGTTCCACTACCAACGCGCCAACAGAGGTTGTTAACAACCTTACTCCAACAGCGATTCACTCCCTGCCACAAGTTGGAAGAATGAGGGAACCTCTTTACCACTGGGATTGTGTTAGGCCCACACTTATATTTACCGTGAAGGACACGAACACAAAGATCATCCCGATTGCAACAAATCTTCCAATCTATCTTCGTCATAAAAGCACAATTTACATCATGAGCTATATGAATACCCAGCTCCTCTAGCCTTGGGTTGGCAAATCTTTTTCTAGGAGACCATATGTATTTTACGTTAATGACTCCCATGGCCCTAGAGGATATCATGACATTTTTGGTCTAGAGAATCATAATGCTAACTGGTAAGTGGGCAGATTGCATCACGTGACTAGGTAGCACTTCTAGGACATGCTTGGGGAGGATAAGGTGCTCCGCAAAAGAAAAGGAGTGGGCCTTCCAAGAACTAAGGCGTTGGTCTACCTTTTCAAGGATATAGTTGAAAGAGCTCTTGTTCACCCTTTTATGGAGCAACAACACTCCCAAGAACTTCCCAAGGTCATCCGTACACTAAAATCCCAAAGCACCATTAATTTGTCTTTGTTGCATCCAGGGAACATTCTGGGAGAAAAAAATGTAGGTCTTTTACGTATTAACTTTTTAACTAGAGCTTGAACAAAATAACTCCGAACAAGTCTGGATGATTTCCACCATCTCCATATTAGCTGCCGCAAATAACATGAGATCACCCACGAAGGCTAGATGAGAGATGCTAGGTCTTCCTTTAACCAACCTAATGAACGTTAGTTGCCAAAGTCCATTGTTATGAAAAAAAATAAAATTGAAAAGAGAAACAAAAAGAGGAGAAAAAAAATTAGAATAGATGACGATAAGGAAGTGTAAAATGATTTTTATTAATAATTAGAATAGATGGCGATAAGGAAGTGTAACAATATTGACACATCATCATCTAATCATACATTGTAATATTATTAAAAATTATTGATTTTTATAATAATATTTTAATTAAAATGCACTAACAATGTAAAGTTTTTTATTTTATCATTTACTCACAAATCAACATTTATGGTAAGTTTGTAACTTTTATAATAATCATCTTAAAAGTTATATTGATTATGATTTTCGATGGATCGATAATGTAAAGCTTTACACCAACAATGTTAAACAATTAAACTTTTATAATAATTATTTTAGAAGACATATTTTAAATAATTTCTAATTGATTGACAATGTAAAAAATTTTACATTAACAACACATTCAGAATTTTTTTAAAACACTATGTTTCAAAATAAAATTTTAAACAATGTAGACAATCATTATTTAAAATGAAAAATAGTTGTCTATCTCAAAAAATTTCTTTCAAAAAAACCTTCAACAAAGATTAACATTATATCAATGGTATGTGTGCACACGCATGTGAGGGAGAGAGAAAGGAAATATGAAAATAAGAAATAAGAAATGCTAACAAAACATTCTTTTAAACACATTCTTTACTATTGATTGAAATTTATGGAAAAACATAAAATTTTGTGGGATTCACTCATTTAATGAGTCTCACTAGTGATTGTGTAATTTTCAATAATTTTTAACCAACTGTTGAGAGTGTGTTAGACAATATATTACTAGTATTGCTTGTGAATAACCAATTTTATCTGATATATTTTTAAAAGAGATAATTTGGAAAAAAAAAAAGGAGAGGAAAAGATAAAGATAAAGTCTTTGAAGAATATTAGAGAATCTAGGAATATAGCATAACATAAGTCAGTTACTAGTAGAAGAGGGTAGCGATAACTAGGCTAAAAATAAGGAGAGCATGAGATTACAGGTGATTAGAGTGGTTACAAAGAAATGAGTTCGTTTGCCTATTTAATACCCACAAACTCACTCTCTGAGGGAGGGATCAGAAAGCAAGAAGCAAAAAAGGCTATCAAAGACACCAAAGAAAAGCTCTCTCAACGACACATAATCTTTTTCACTCCTACGATTTTTTTCCCTGCTACATACCATCCGCACCAGCAGCAACACTGCTAAAGCAAAGTAACCTGGGCGTAGAAAGCAAATCAAGAAGGACCATTCATTCAGAGGTTTATTCTCACTTTTTTTCCCCCTTTTCACCATTATCCCATGTTATACACATATAGGACATGGTTTCTATCATTTCAATTCATCACATTACTGTATATTTTTTTTCTTCTCTCTTTTACTTTTTCTTACTTGTTGATTATGAATACCAACAGTATATAAAGTTCACGTTGCCCTTGTATGTTCCTCACCTTTTTTTCCACTAATTGACATTAGTTCTTTATAGGCATCTCACAATTTATTTCTTCATTAATATTTCTTCTTTCGCAGTTTTTTTATTCATGTATGTATATGGGTGACCTGTATGTTTCGCTTTAACGCAAGTTTAGTATATTAGGATATTGAAATGCTTTGTTTTAACTTTAGATTTGAAAAAAACCATTAAAGGGTCTTGGCTTTACTTCCAGGGATATGTACGTTGCGGTTATTATATTTGCTAGTTTCATTCTTTTTTTTTGTTGAAAGTAATAGATATGATTCATTGCAAAATAAAAAAAGAGGTTCTGACTTTACGTTTTTATTCATTTTAGTTATAGTAGGGGGGTTGAATTGTGTTAAGGCTAATTTTCGCAATCCTTTGAACCTTTTTCGAAGAAGCTTAATAAATAAAACTAGATCAGAAAGATTTTCAAAACGTTTTAAAGAAGGTAGACGAAAGAAGAAAGAACAAATAAAAGGGCACATAGATTTTATACTAGTTCGTCTCACCCCAGAGACTACGTCCAATTCTTGGCAACAACCAAGTTTCACTAACTTTACACGTTACAAGTATTCTTTCCACAAGCCTCTTCAGGCTCAAACCCAAGTAGTCTTTCACTTGCCTCTCCAAGCAAACACCCAAGTATTCTTTGAAACAAAGCCTCTTCAGGCTTCAACCAATCTCGTAGAGAAAGAGATTTGTGTGAGTTTACCTCACTGAGTTTAATGTCTTATCAGACGAATAAACAATGAAGTTCAACTATAGATATTCAAAACTAGTTTTTGCAAAGGCTTTTTTTGTTTTATCAAAGCAGTTATGAATATTTTGATTCAACAGCAAATATATTAATAACACTTGTAAATTTTTTGAACAACAGCTTGAAGGAGATTTCTTCTTCTATTTATAGGCTTCTTCAAAAGTATCCGTTGAGTATTTTGTAGGAGACGGCCTTCGTCTGATAAAGAGAGTTGTTGGAGCATTAATTGTTGCATTTAATGCTTTTTACCAACTTGTCATATGATATGATAAAGCAGCATGCTTATCTTTTTTATTCTTGTACTCAATCTTTTAGCAGTTGTCATGTTTGCTTTCCCGTTCTGTCAATCGCACACATATTCTTTCTTTTTGGCTGACTTACCTCGAGAGTAGGTGTATAGGCTTTATACATATTGAGGTAGCTTTGTGCTCTGATTAATATGCAGATCTTTTTAGAGCATAGACATCGTCTGTAAGCTTTGTTAGTTAAATAGTTTATACATATAAAGATAAGTCGACATTCAGTTTTAAAAACATTATCAGACGATATACTGCGAACTAGAGATCAGACGATAATGTAAGCGCGAGATCAAACGATAAAGTAAATCCACACACTTTTAACTGTTTGTTATTATCAAAATATTTACAGGCTACAAATTCGTCCTTTATTTTAACAGGTGTTAAAAATGACTTTTTTTTTTCTTTTTATTTAATCACCTATTGGAGCAAGTGTGTGTGTGATCACATCTCTTGTACTTTTGATCATATTTTTTTGTGCTGTGAAAGTATTTAATATTTATTTAACTTGTGTGTACTTTGATCATATCTTTTGTGCTTTGAAAAAAGTATTAATATTCATTTAACTTGTGAAATATGACTTATGTGTATATGTGTATGATTATATCTTTTGTACTTTGATCATATGTCCTATGCTCTGAAAGTATTTAATATTCATTGAACTTGTGAAATATGACATGTGTGTATGTGATCATATCTCTTATGCTGTGAAAGCATTTAATATATATTTAACTTGTGAAATATGACTTGTGTGTATATGTGTGTCATTATATCTTTTGTACTTTGATCATATGTCTTATGCTCTGAAAGTATTTAATATTCATTGAACTTATGAAATATGGCATGTGTGTATGTGATCATATCTCTTGTACTTTGATTATATCTCTTATGCTATGAAAGTATTTAATATTCATTTAACTTTTGTGTGTGTGTGTGTGTGTGTGTGATCATATCTCTTGTACTTTGATCATATCTCTTATAATATGAAGGCATTTAATATTCATTTAACTTGTGAAATATAACCTAACACATGACATAATATCTATTAGCTTAAGACTACAATTAAAGAACCACAACAATAATGTTTGATCGTCTAATGAAAGGACCAATAACCTTAAGATGAAAAGATAGAGATTATTCTTAAGGGGAGCCAAGTGTATCAAATAAAATTTGCCAAATCAAAATATTTTGTCATCATAAAAGGGAGAAATTGTTAGTGTCAAGACAATTGACATCCCAAAGTTTTAATGGATAACAAAGTATTAGAATTCAAATGAATTTTGTAAAACATTGATAAATGTATTAAGTGTGTCGAATTTGAAGGATTTTATAAGACAAAAAATCAATATATCAAAGTATCTAAATGAATAAGCACCTTATGTAGACTTAAGTGTTTAATATGTTGAAACGTCTTAGAAGATCATGATGATTTTTTAGGACTTTAATAACAATTATTTAAAGAAAGTCAAATTCTCTCAAAGGATGTGTTTATATCACAAAAATGTAAATGCAATGTTGGATTCTTTAAGAAAGAAATTAAATTCTAAGTCATAAATAAAAAAAAACTATTTGAAAAAGGTACAAAACATAAGATTTTATTCTATAATAAGAGATTAAGCAATTTTTCTACAAGGAGATAAAAAACAATGTTATTTTGCATTAAATATATGATTCAAATGTTAACCTAACACCTCCATGTTGGATCGAGCGCTTACCACTAGGCCAAAAGCTATAACTAATAGTTAGGGCGCAACTCTTTCTACTTAACCATAGCAGCCTAAGCGCCACGAGTCGACTGTGACTTGACCCACTTGGGCCTCTGCCATGAGACAATTGATGCCACACACTGGACAACAATCTCCCTTTCAACAATTGCCTCGTTGAAAATCAAACTCGTGACCTTGGCTCTGATATCAATTATTGGATCGAGCACTTACCACTAGGCCAAAAGCTGATACCAATTGTTGGAACCAAAAACGTAGAAGCATCTAAACCCTCAAAGTTTTGAAGATAACAAACTTATTAATGTTCAAGTTTCTGCCTAAAGACTAACCTTGTCACAGCAAACAAGTTACTCTTATATGCATCGTCCAGTAGACGTGCTAAAGAAGATTGTCCAATAGATGTGCTAAGGAAGACCGTCTAGTAGACATATTAAAGAAGATTGTCCAAGTGAACAAGCTGAAGATGACCGTCCGAAGCTAAATCTTGTCTCTTAGAACAAAATCAAATATCAGATGCATTCAGACAAAAGCTTCCAACGACAAATCTTCAAACGACTAAGTCTTATTTAAACATATTATTTACTTATGTTCATTTTTCCTCGAAAATAACATATTACCATTCTAGTGATCTAACGTTTAAATTGTTTTGAAGCATTAAATGTAATTAGAATCACTCTAGTGCAAGGGCGCAGCAAAACAGATAAAGCAAGTCAACTTATCAAGCTGCCATGCCGAATGAAGAATGTTCAGAAAAGCAGACCGCCAGCACAGTCCTGCACTTTCCGTTTTAGTGCAAGTTTAAAAGCTGCCACGCTTGATCTTTCTGAAAGCATGGTTTGCATGCCCCTCCTTGTATAATGAAATCAAGTCTTCCACAACAAATCTTTTTCCCCGAAAACTATATATATACACCAAGGAAGAAGCAAAAAGACAGAACGGTGATACGTATTAATCTGTGATAATCTTAGCGAGACATAAAAAACTCTTTGTACATTAACTAGAAGCGTCTATTGGACAATAGTGAAAAAGTCTTGTAAAAATATTCTGAATGTTTTGAACTTAATCTTTCAAATCCTCACTTCGTGAGTTAATACCTTTGTATAAACACTTGTTTGTGTTGTGAAAGCCTGGAGAGGCTTAGTAAAAAAAGAATACTTGGGTTGAGCAATCTAGGGTGATTGCCTTGTAAAGCCTGAAGAGGCCGTGAACAATACTTGTAACCTAAGGTTAGTCAGTGGATACCTTCTGGGTGAAAGGACTGGACGTAGCTTAGGTTGAGTGAACCAGTATAAAAACTCTCTGTATTATCTTTCTCTTTATCCCTTAGCTTGAAAACGCTTTTAAACTTATTTATATTGTATTAAAAAGAAAAAGGTTTTATACGCACAATTCAACCCCCCTTCTTGTGCGCTTTTTCTATTTCACTCCAAAGATCAACAAGTTTCATCTTAAACAGCTAAAAGAAAAGACATAAAGATGGAAGACTGAAAAATTTAATAGCATTGAAGTTTCTTGTACTAGAGCATTCATTACAGGCTTTTATTCTTTTGTACATAAGACATTTCTTTGTTCTAACTATCATTGAGCATTCATTGTATATGTTAAGGAAGTAATCATAACATTAATTTTTCTCTTTACTTGAAAGTTTGGGTAATGTAGCTTGGAGAGACTCATAGAAATTATACTTGTGAATTAATCAAGAAATTAAGGATGGTAAAACAACACTTGGGCAGTGAAATACTAAGATTGTAAACAATTCGATAAGATAGTAAAAATCTTTAACAATTTGGTCAAGGATTGGATATAGCATTGAGTTTGTATGGGTAAACTAGTATCAATCCTTGTGACTTGCTGTTTATCTCTCTTTGCTATTACTAATTTTTTAGGAATTTGATTTGAGATTGTGTTTTAAAGAGAATCATTTCTGGAAATCCTTTTTTTTAAGAAATCTATAATAAAGAAAAACTACCACTTGTCTTATTAGATGCTTAATGTTATTGTATGAAAGGTTTTCATTTTCATCAAGATCATTTGTAAAAGTTTTAGGCTTAATTGCACTTTTGGTCCCCGTATAATTCTCAATCTGCGATTTTAGTCTTCCAATTTTTAAAATTAAGCAATTTTGGTCTTGTCATTAGTTGACCATCCAAACTAAAATGTTAACTCTGATATGGCTTAACTATGGTGACGTGTCAATTGACATATGGCTAATTTTAATTTTATATACTAAGTAGATTAATCAATTTAATATATATTATATAAAAATTAAATAAAAAAAAGACAAAAACGAGAATCCAAGCTCCACCTTCCTCCATTTCCTGAAATCCAAGCTCCATCCTCCTTCACTTCATCGCCCCCAACCGTTACCCTTGCTCCCACACCATCTTCTCTTGCCATTGAACCCAACCTATTTTCGCTTTGCCATCCACATTTTGATTCACGGGTTTGTGAATTACGGTAATCACCATAGGGCTCTTGAGATTTATTGCAAGCGAGAGGAAGAGTGAGAATTAGAGGGGGGAAATGAATGAGAGAAGGAGCCTGAAATGGAATCAAATGGTGAGCAACAACCTCACTCGAGTTTCGCCATTGTTGCAAAGAAGAAGGAATGAAACCCTCAATAAACCCTAGCTCCTCCAACCAAGCTAAATGGTGAAGGTGAAGGGAATCCAAGATAAAATAGAACGAGTGAACAATGTTTAGCACCACCTTATTATATGATAAATCTAACTTCCTTTTCTAGTTATAGGATCTATTTCCAAATCTCAAATTCTATTATTTTCTTGCTTGCTTTTATTTTCTATTTTTTCTCCTTTGATGTTAATAATTATTCTTGATTTGTTGTTTTGCTTTTTTATTTTGGTCTTTCTACAATTAGTTTTGAAGATTTTACCTCTTTTGTTTTTTATACGTCATTTATTGCAAAAAATTATATTTGTTTGACTTGATTTTTCTTTATAACCTTATCATCCTAAATCATCATTTTTGAGTTTTTCTTTTGAAAATTATGAATCAGTTTATGAGTTGGTGGTGGAAGGATTTTGCAAGCGTGATAGCTGTTACAAGCATGTGAGCTACTGAAAGGGGGTATTGTCATAAAGGTTTGATTATTTTGTGTTGGTGGAGGTTTTGTCTAGGGAAGGAAATGTCACGAGAGCCTTGGGAGCTTGTTTATGAGTTATGGAATGGGGGAAGTATTGCTAGTTTGATTGCATTAGGGATTAAGTTTCAGTTTGTTTTCATGTATTAAGTTTCTGATTCTTTGATTAGGGATTCTCATTTTTGTCCCTTTTATTTAATTATTATATAAAATATATTAAATCATTTAATCTATTCATCAATCTACTCAACATATAAAATTAAGATTGGTCGTATTTAAGCCACATCAAAGTCAATGTTTCAATTTGAATAGTCAACTACCGACAAGACCAAAATTGATTAATTTTAAAAATTAGGGACTAAAATCACACAATTGAAAATAGAGGAACCAAAATCGTGGATTTAAAATTATAAAAGGACTAAAAATGCAATTAAGCCAAAGTTTTAAAAAAGGACAAAAACTCTATATAACCCCCTTCTTACATTTTTTTTTTTTTGCTTTCTCTCTTTTCAAGGTGTGCTACCAATAAAGTTTGTCATATTATTTCTAAAATCTACACTAGTATATTTTTTGTTACAATACTATGACTATTTTAACTTCAACCTTCTAGGGTACTCAAGGATCAAGAGAGAACAAATATTCAAATCTCTTGAATGTCTTTGACTTACACATTTCTCACTTTATTAGATAAGAATATTGCATTGCAATTCCTTTAATACTTATTTATGTCTCTCTTTTATTTAGTACCAAAACTTTTCTATGATAGTATTCAGTCTAACTATTTTTTTTTGTAATTTCCTTTTTTTTTATTGGTAAAGATCACATGTATCTTCCATGATAGACAATCATGTTCTAGTTGGATAGAACTATTATAGGTGACAAAGCTCTTCTTCTGAATATTTAACATAGTGGCACATCCAGGACTCGAATTTCAAGTATAAAATTTTTGCAATTCCTTTAATGGTTATTTATGTCTTTGTTTTATTTTGTATCAAAACTCTTCTAAGATAGTATTTAATTTAACTATTTTTCACTTATCTTTTTAATTAAATTAAATATAATTTTAAAGAAATAAAAAAACACATTTTATCAATGAAGAAAAAAAAGAGTTTCTACGTAATTTAATTGGAGAAACTTCCATTTATAAAGAAAAGTAAAAAAAAAAAAAAAAGTTTAGTCGAATGTTACTTGTGTTATATTATTTTGAATGCTTGAATACTATCGCTAATTTAAAAACTAGTACGCACACAAGGAGGAATTAATTCACAAAAGTTCCTATTATATACATTATATTTATAAATTCTTAAATTAATTTACTAATGTGTGATATAGTTAATAGATAATCATACCTTTTAAAAATGTGGTTAGAAGTTTGATCTCTAGGTCCATGTGTTAAAAGAATATTTGTTGGAAATATATTGTCCTTAGATAAATCTTAATACCTCAATTTGTCCTTGACTTTTGGCTGTGAATACCTTAAATTCAACAAATTTTAAATTAATTTACATTGTTTGATGTCTCATTAATTAATATATAACTAAATTAAGGTAGTATATTACAATATATAAAAAAGAAAAAATATTTTATTATTTTTTGTTTACTTTTACAAGATTTGATTAAAAAAATATTAACATGATATGTAATTATAATTTAATGGTTAAATTAATAAAAATATCATTACAGAGTAAGAGCATCATGTCCTTACACAAGTGTATACTGATATTTCTTTCTCTATATGTGTGGATGGAGAGAACCACTACTGTAAGAGTAAAATGTTAAATTTATATAGATTAATGACTTTGCATGAATTTTTAATTGCATCAAGTCAATTGTTAAATTAAAATTTTCTATTAAAAGGATTAAGTTTATAAAATTTTGTATAATTTAAAAACTAATCGATACTTTCTTAATTAATTATATTTTAACACGTATTATACCTTTTAAAATATATGCAGATA
The DNA here is from genome assembly GCA_004329165.1 of Spatholobus suberectus. Lineage (NCBI taxonomy): Eukaryota > Viridiplantae > Streptophyta > Magnoliopsida > Fabales > Fabaceae > Spatholobus > Spatholobus suberectus. The sequence continues at coordinate 81,187,448 of CM014730.1, read as the reverse complement.
TCATTTGTAAAATTATATATTTTAAAATTTTAATTTTAATATATTATCAATATAAAATTTTTTACACTATCAATTAATTAAAAATTATATGATTTTTAAGGTGGTTATCATAAAAATAAACAATCTTATTATATATAATAATGAGTTTAATGGCCATGCATTGTCAGTGTAAAAAATTTTACACTGTCATCTAATCAAAAATCAACATTAATATGACTTTTAAAGTATTTATTATAAAAGTCAACAAACTTACAATAAATGGTAGTTTGTGATTAAATGATAGTGTAAAACTACTTTATACTGTGAGTGCATAACCATTAAATTCTATAATAATTTATAATTAGACAAGAATATATTTTAAAGTATCATTATATTTTAATTTAATTCCACTTATAAATATATAATTTATTTAAAATTTAGTTTGCATGATTGTCACATTTGTATGTCATACAAGTTTATTTAAATTAACTGGCAAGACACATTCGTCGTCAAAATCAGTGGAGCAAAAAAAAAATTAAACAAAAGAAGAAATTAACGTAGAGAAAGAGAAGAATTTTTAACGAGTAATGTAAGAAAACAAAAAGAGAGAGAGGGATGAACGCAATGCAAGGACGAAGGAGCTGAATTCAGAATTCCTCCCACAGCGTATATATTAAGAAAATTCCGTCAAATTCCGAAACCAAGCGCGTCAGAAAATAGAGAGAGAAATAGAAAAAGTCCCTTTCACGAAGCGGTCAACGGAGTGGGAGAATCAAAATCAGAATTCCCGTCATCGAATCGGCGATCTCGTCTGCAATTTCGGGGTGACTGAGAGTGATGGCGGCGACGTCGTATCTGACGCCGACGCAGAGGTACGCAGCGGGAGCCTTGTTTGGGCTGGCTCTGCACCAGGCCCAACTTCACCAGACCCATCCGCTGGGCCTGTCAACCGACGACTTCCCTTCTGAAAGTAGTTCCCCCACTCTCGCCGTTTCCGAAGACCCCAACCTTTGGGTCCATCACCGTTCCGCTTTGCTTCACCCTGTTTTCAAGTATGTCTTCTCTTCTCTTCTCTTGAAAGCGTAATTGCTTTATAACGAAATTGTAAATTTTAAATCCAATTAGAGATGTTTGTAGTTTGAAGTATATAATCATAATCATGCTCTACTTCATTTTCATTCATATTCTTATTCTTCCCACCTTTATGAAATAAAGTCATTATGTTCCAAAAAGTAAGAACCCAATTATTGTGGCATGATATTTTGGGTTACTGTGTGTGTTTGAGCAGGTACCTAGATATTGATTCCACAGCATGGTCTGGACTCGAGGAAACTGCTGGGTCTTCTTCAGCGACACGCCACGTGGGACCAGTGCGTCATTCTACTTTTTACCAACTCCCTCTTAGTAGTTAGTACTACGCTCATACAGTAAATATTGTATTCGTAGTTTTGCTTTCCAATGCTTTGTTGCTTCCACTATGTTCCTATATTCCAAACATAGATTATTAGTATAGATTTTTATTTTTTTTATATTATGCTTTTTTCCCAGATACATCTCTTAAGGACAATGTTTATGATTGTCACAGTTCTTGAGACTATTATCTGAAGAATTTGGTGATGATTCTTCCCTAAGGTCCGATCAAGAACGTGCTTTGTCAGAAGCTGTTGATGCTATGGTACTTAGCCTGGAAAAGAATTCAGAGTCTCTCAGGTCTAGAAGGGAGAAGTTACGTGAATATGAGCATCAATGTCGTGAAAAGTTTTCAACTGCTGATGTTCAACCAAATTCTGAAAAGGTAGGTGTGCATTTAGAAACCCAGGAGGAGACAGGTACTCCTTTCCTTGACTGTGAAGAGCCACATCAGGGATCTATTGATAGTAATATTGATGAGAGTCCAATTGAAGAGGTAAAGATGCTCAGCTATCAGAGGAAAGTGACGGTGCTCTACGAACTTCTCTCTGCTTGTCTATCAGATTTAGGTGAAAACAGCAAGAAATATAGCCGGAGGAGAAAGGGCTATGATGCTCGACATCGTGTCACACTACGGCTGCTGGCAACTTGGCTTGATATCAAGTGGGCAAAAATGGTTGGTGAATGAATCGTTTAATTGGTAACTAACATGTGATTGGGAAAAAACTTTTGATAAATTGAAGTGATCATGAGATATAAGTGTAAGGTTTTTTTTACTGTTTATACCGTTATTAATAAAGACATGGCAAGAACTAATATTCACTTTGGTGAACATTGCCTATACATTCCCCCTTGATATCTAAGTTACTAATCCAGCCTAATTCTATATGGATGGGTACGCTATAAGCTTTGCTTTAAACTGTCCCTTATTAAAAAAAATCACTTTTATTGGTTTCACATTTTCTAATGATGAAGATGAATCTTCACTTTGCAGGAGGCCATTGAGACAATAGTTGCTAGTTCTGCGATGGCTTTCATTAAAGAGCAAGAGCCAAGTAAGGAAGAAACTCAAGCACAAGAAAGCAAGTGGGCTAAATGGAAGAGAGGTGGTATCATTGGTGCTGCTGCCTTAACTGGGGGAACTTTGATGGCTATTACTGGTGGTATGAATACCTTAACATCTTTTCTGTGTTCTGGAATATATAATTTCAAATTGAATAAATTTCCTTGTGGATTTGATTGTTTTTGTTCTTATGCATTAAACAGGATTAGCTGCCCCAGCAATTGCTGCAGGACTTAGTGCTTTGGCTCCAACTTTGGGTACTCTGATCCCTGTAATTGGAGCAAGTGGATTTGCTGCAGCTGCTAGTGCTGCCGGAACTGTTGCTGGTTCTGTTGCTGTTGCTGCATCATTTGGAGGTATATATTTCCTTATATGTCATTGGATTTTACTAGAATCTTCTCATGTTGTGCTATTATTCTTCAATTTATATAGAAATTAGGTAGCCTTTTGTGAATTTCCAGTGTTGTTTAAGGATACTATCAGGACCACCAACTACCAAGTCATTATTCATACGTTTATGCATCTTAGTGGTATATTATGTTCAATTTAGGGTTTTGGATTGGTTCTCAATATGGTAGTTTTTATGCTACATTACTGGTCAACTTGCATTTTTGTTGCTGCAATTTGTTGATTAGCATGCTTACAGTAATTGCTTTATGGCATCGTTTGATCCATGTAACCAATACACCTAGTAGAAAAAGGCTTGGTTGTTTATAGTAATTTCTTCAATGAAATAAGTTAGATAACTGTCAGTCAAGCTGCAAAAGGAACCCTTTGAATTACCTTTTCAAGAGGAGTTGTAAAGGTTATATGGGAATTTTTCTTTAATTTTACTGGAGGAGTTAAGCATGACCTTTAATACCACCTATATGCTATTATCCTGAAGATAGTATGTGCCCATTTGGTTTAGCGTTGAAGTAGAATTGACTTTGAAAAAGCTGAGAGAGAAATTGCATTGGAACGTGTATATTTCATTGGAAAGTGTTAAGTGTGAGAATTGATTTCTAACCAAAACAAATGGAGCCTAAGTTTAGCCATTAATTTACAATATTCCTTTGCAGTACATGCTAGTTGTATGTTATTGAGACGTATTTATGATCTATAGGACAAACAAACAACTCTCTTTCTTGCAGTTTTTTCTTCTTCTTTTCTGTGTTACTGTTGCTGATGCTCCTTTTTTAAATGATGAAAATATTTTATGCATCACTTTGTTTTACTAGCTGCTGGAGCTGGACTCACTGGAAGCAAAATGGCTAGGAGAGTTGGGGATGTTGATGAGTTTGAATTCAAAGCTATAGGAGAAAACCATAACCAAGGTGTAAGTTTTTATTGATTTCATATTCCTATTTTTTGGTGACTATTTCTTACTTGAGTTATGATCTGTGTGCAGAGGAGAACACACATGTGCAAACTTTGTCTAACCTTCTCATATTATCTAGCACTACTTTTGCGCCTAGTTTATTGATTCAAATTAGATTCTTATTTGGCTTCTGCTCGCAGAGGCTTGGGGTTGGGATCATGGTCTCTGGATTTGTCTTTGAGGATGATGATTTTATAAGGCCGTGGGAAGGGCTGAATGACAACTTGGAGAGGTACATATAATTGCCATTTTCCTTCTCCTAAAATGGTTATGTTTGGTTCATCATTTAGGAAAAAGTAGTTGATACAATTGTGATTATTGTTGAATCTGATTTTTCATTAGCCAAGGGCAACATGTTGCTGCAAAATTACGGTATTAAATTTTAATCACATAATTTTCTTCGGTTTCTCTTCATTTTAAAAATTGTAATATGTAGTGTGTTTGGTTCAACTTATTTTGGAGAAATAACTGCTTACTTTTACTAGCTTCCTAGAGAGTTTTGGAAAATAGGTGATTATTTCTCTTCTCCAGAAACATTTGCTTCCAAAGAAGCACATAATTATGGCCTTGCTACACAAATGACATTTCATATGCCTTTGCCAAAAGTTAGGTATGCACTGCAGTGGGAGTCCAAGAATCTAATTGACCTGAGCACTGCAATTCAGGATTGGCTTACTTCAAGTAATTGGTTTGAGTTCCGGGCTGCTAGTACTTCTGTATAGTATATTTAAGTAGAGATGTATATGATTGATGCCAATATTGCTGTGATTTGCTTTAGGAATTGCAACGGAGCTGATGAAGCAAGGGGCAATGATGACTGTCTTGCATGCTCTTTTAACTGCTTTGGCTTGGCCAGCAGCATTACTTGCAGCAACTGATTTCATAGACAGCACATGGACAATTGCTATTGACAGGTTTACTTTAATCTCTTGATCGTACGTATGTAGACCTTTTGCACAGTAAAAGGAAAAGCATCTACTTGCTATTTGTTACTTAATAGCACATATAGGCAATTCAAGGGTTTCAATAGTTTTTACTGGATTGTACCTAGTGATGCAATTGCTTGTTAATGGATAATGATAGTGTTTCATAAACTTGAAAAACAGTCATGGAAGTTGGCAACTGCATGAGACTAATTTGAATTAATTTCATCTTGGGGGGAACTTGCTTAGCATATATCATTTATGCTTTTCGTAGCATACAGGTTTTTTAAGGCTACATCATCTTCCATGTTGTGAAAATGAAATCTTGGGTTTGCTTATTACCTGTTTGCTAAATGTCGTCATTTTCTTGCCAAAACCAAATAGTGGATAAACTGTGGGATGTTGAGTTGCTTTGGCATGCCAAGGATGTTATCTGTTTATGTTTCTCTCTCTTTTTAATAAAAGGCTCAACAAGGAGTGGTGCTTTCAATTTTTGTCATCTCAATAAAAAATTTGTTAGACAGTTTCGATTCTTAGTTTGCAATTAATCCTGCTTATTTAAGATAATTTCACTTTTCAGATCAGACAAGGCAGGAAAGTTGCTTGCTGAAGTATTATTGGGAGGATTGCAGGGAAATAGGTGTTGTGCTTATTTCAATGTTTCTTTTAAAAATTTAGCTCCTATAAAATTGTGGAATATGAAAATTTTTAATCTATGAGTTTCAGGCCTGTGACACTTGTAGGTTATTCACTAGGGGCTAGAGTTGTTTTCAAGTGTCTAGAGTGTTTGGCTGAAACAGAAAACAGTGGTATGTATTTCCACATTTTTTGTCTTTGATGTGATAGATTGTTTCTCTCTCTTTTCTTTGGTATCTTTTAATCTTATTGACTGTCTCTGAAGGATAAGCTTTTTCTCTCCCTTTTAACACTTTTCAGCTCTGGTTATGGGTACATATGATATCATTTCTGTGGGGACTCCTGTGTTTATCTGTTAAATAAGATGTTCCCTTTATTGATTTTGAGGTGCTGCTTCTGTCTATTGGCAGCTGAACTGGTAGAGAGAGTTGTTCTTCTTGGAGCACCCATTGCAATCAAGGATGAGAATTGGGAAGCTGCTAGAAAGGTGGAAGGGGATTTAATTTTTCTCTTAAATACTATCTTCTCGATCTCACATGCATGATAGAAATATAGTTTTTATTAATTACTATGAGATCTTGGTTTCTGTAGATGGTGGCAGGAAGATTTGTAAATGCTTATTCAAGCAATGACTGGATGCTTGGAGTTGCTTTCCGTGCCAGGTACACAAAAATGTAGTGGTAGAATTCTGCAGTGTTGTGGGATTATTCCAGTTGGACATAACCTATATGAACCAATTAATTCTTCCAAAGATTCAATTCACAATCAAAATTGAAAAATGAAAGAATGGCATGAAGCCTATGTTTGGAAACCCAGTTCAACTGTCTCCAAAAGTACGTTTAAGGCAAAAGTAACAAAGGAGTTGCTTCCTACAAAATACGTTTTGCTTCAACGGACAGTTACCCAAACATAGGCGAAGTTGTATTCGTGGTTCTCACCACATAATCCTTGGACCAAATGTTTTTTATGTTGTTTTACACAATCATGATGTTATGGCACTCTGATCCTGCAATAGCAGAGAATAGCATTCCATATTTTCATCGACTCCGTTTCATCTATTGATTGGGATCCATAAAGTTCTCGTGACTGTGGTCAATTTTTGCATGATACCATCTTTGTGTATGAGCACTGTCTCATCTAACACAGTTGTTTTCTACTAAGAGCATGTTTACGTAGTTTGAATAGAATAATTTTAATTATTAAAAAAAAAATAAGAAGGATTACATGTAGACTTTTTAGTAGACAGTAGAAACTAATCGATTAATTTTGTGCAGTCTACTTTCTCAAGGATTAGCTGGAATCCAACCTGTCGATATTCCTGGGATCCAAAATGTTAGTTTTTTTCTCCCCTTTGGCTACGCATGACTACTGTTGTAAATTGCGATTTTTCGTTCATTATGGGTTACAATTGCAAGTTGCCATTTTAACTTGTAAACTAGTGCTAGCCTTCGTAGTTCATTTGATTTGGATCTTTCACTAAAATTGTTCCTTGGATTTGCAGGTTGACGTGACTGATCACATCGAGGGGCATTCTTCATATTTGTGGGCTACACAACAGGTCCTAGATGAACTTGAATTAGATACGTATTATCCCGTTTATAATAACATTCTTTTCAAACAGTGATCCTTCCTAATTCTTCTTTGTTTGAATATATTAACAACTTCCTAGTGTAACTGTCTAGTGGATGGGGTTCTCCCTCAATTTTCCAAAGAAATATACAGTAATAATATCGTTTCGCTAAAATGCTAGGATTGAATTAACGCCTTGTATATGGATTACTATATAGCCTGCTTGCCACATGAGCAACATCTATTATTAAAACCAAAATTCTCCATTTTTAATTTGTTACACGATAATGAAAAAAATCATCGTAAATTTTTAACTATCAATATACTTTCAGAAAGGGCAACCTCCAGGTTATAAGGGTAATTGCCTATGCGTTAAAGCTCATCCTCGATCATTATCGTCATTATAGCCATACAACATTTATTATTCAAGTTTTTAAAAATTTGTAAGTCGACGATATATTAAACTGTGATAAAAATATTTATTTCTTGGTTACACTTGTGAAATCAACGACATTTGAAAAATAACGATGAAATGCTAAAAGTTAAATGTTATTAAGTTCCACTAAGCAAGGATAACACATCTTGAAAATATCATGTCAAATAAAGGTATAATAAATGTCTAGATTTCTTTTATCCCCGTATCATCTATTAGGAATCTTTATGTTTGGTTAAATCATATATGAAAATTATAGATTTGATTTTTCTCAAGTGAGTAATGGTAAAACAATTTCAGATGATTGATGTTGATTTTTTCATTAACGCTTGATATTCTAACATATTCATGACTTGTTATGTATATATGCAATATTGCCTATTAATTTTTTCATTAACAATTGAAATTTACTTATTTTACCGTCTCAAGTGAGTCACTCACTTTAGAGGAACTGAATTCAAAGGCTTTATTGGGATGGATTTAGCTCCTTCAAAATAAGGAGAAGCACTTAAAGTACAATACTAACTATTAATTAGAAAATCAACTGTTAAGATTGAAATTAACTTTAAATTTTGTTATGTATTTATTTGATTTTATTACAATTTTCAATTGATGATTTTTTAATCAACAATTGTCATAATACTATATTCTTTAATGTGCACATTCGCACTTCATAGGAGTCAAATTATATTGGAATACTATGAGTTGGGTCAATACCGTTGAAATTGATACAAGTATGAAAAAAAAAATAGTCAATCTAAATTGAACTATTGAAGTAAATCATTTAAATCCAAGTTAGTAAATTGGTCAATTTGAGATGAATAAAATCAATCAAAGCTAGGTTAATTTAGTTTGGTTTAATGAGATGTACATGTATTTATATTCTTTAAAATTATTTTGATGAAAAAATAAAATGAAAATTAAGAAATTAAAAAAATCATAATTATATCTTTCTACAACAATACTTAAATATGCATATTTAAAAAATTGAATTAAAGTATGAAACCCAAAAGAAAGTAAAACGATTTCATAATTTGTTCATCAATAGATATATGCCTTTAGACTATGCGTCAATCGGCTAAGTAGATAAAGAGCAAGCCTTGCAAGCTTTAATTGAATAACCACAATAACCTCTAGGAATTAAGCACCAGTCTTCTTAAATTTATTACTTCTAACCAAGTAACTTCAAATACATACGTAAAAAGGGAAATACAAGTTGCAACTATGCAACACCCTTACATAGGCAAAGGCGAGCCAGTACAGTTCCTACTCATGCATATTGTTACTAAGCTAACCGAATCAAAGAACCAAAACCAATTGTAGTTTCCTCCTCAACCCATTCATTACTTCATACCAACAAATAACTTCAAATACATGTTCTAGCTAAGCATTTAAGTGAGATTTTAGATCCTCCCCTGCCCCCTCTTCAACGGAATGAGATTACACACTCACCATAACTATAATGACCTCCGTGTTATTATATTTGTTTGTGACCCTTAAGCATGCAGTTATAATTCCCGGGGCTTGTAGATTATGTAGTGCCGCAGCTATTACCATCAGTGTGATGCGTTGCCATCGCATACGCTGATTGTAGCGATAAGCACCACTTGTGCAGGGCTGTACGACATTAAATTGTATATTGTTGGAAACAATGGTACTTAATGTATTTAGGAAATAGTATGTTCGTGCATGTATGTTTAAATGCATTTCATGTTCATGAGTATTAGTGTCCAGGAAATTGCATCAATTAATATGATCTCAGAAATAGTCTCTACTAAATCTATTAAGAGACCTATTTATCACTGTCGGCCTAAACATAAGGCCACTTAAGCTCTTGCTTTAGGTTCACTAGCAAAAAACTTATTTAATATAGTATTTATAAAACTTTCATTATTAATTAGTTTAGCATAGTTGTAACTAGCCCTTTAATGAGTTTTATTTATATAATATATTTCTATTATAAAATGGAGGTTTAAAACAATAAATGCTTAAGTGTTTTTTTTTTTCATTGAGAGGATCCTTTCTAGTAACTAGCATGTGTTTTTTTCTTAGAAAATGAGTTGTCTTTCACTTAAAAATTAATTAGACATTACTTTCAATTAAATAGGTTGTCTCTCAATAACTTAATTCTCACCAATTTAACTATATCAAATGTCATCCTCAGAAAAAAAAAATCTATATCAAATGTCATTCTTATGAAAGATTTATGTCATAATTAGACTTCATCTCAAAGTTTCTATGGGCCCAAAAAATATGTTGGGCTGACCTACTTATAAGAGTGATATGCAAAATCTTTGCGCTACATTTTATAAGAAAGCCATTTCATTTTCTGTATTCTCTCTAAAAGATTCGGTTGTCTCTCTTTCTCTCTCTCTAAATCTACTCTAAATTTGACAAAAAGACATCGGCATGGGACCATGACTCCATAAGCAGGCCTTCTATAGTTTTAGCTAATAAAGTAAACACAAAATAGGGTGTGCCTCATTTCTTGTTTTGTTTTTAGGTTAACGGTGATCAAATGTGTTTGTTTTATGCAATTTGTCCACATTATTCAAAGTTCTTTTTTTCTTGCCTTTCTCAAATTCCTGCTTCTAACTTTAGTGAGATTGAAATAAAAAAAGATAAAAAGTTTTGTCTGATAGATATTTTACTTTTACGAGTGGATATTATTCCATAATAATTTAAGAATAAATAATACACACAGATGATATAAAGATCTTTTGTATTCTCATTCAATCACAAATTGATATATATAATAAATTTATTAACTTTTATAACAACTATCTTAAAATTTATACGAAAAAATATTTTTGAGTGGTTAGTGTTTTTATACTGCATACCTATTAAATTGACATTTCATTTGTCTCATAATAAGTGTTCTTTTAGGTTTTTTTACACAAAGCAAGAGAAGCTAGCAAATATATGAAAGTGTAACAATTTTACAAAATTAATCTTATTATTAATTTTCTTTACTGGAAACGATACAACACAAAAGTAGTGTTCTAAAAAATATCATTAGGGGTATAAATGAAAAAAAGTAATTAATATTACATTAAAAAGATAAAATAACACTTATTTTGAAACTTATTTTTTCTTTTAACATGATACTTATTATGGGAAGGAGGGAGTAATTTAACCTTACCATTTTACTTTTGTTTGTGTCAACTTATGTTGCGTGACTTTTTTATCCCGAAGGGGTAATTTGTTAAAAAAATTACTGAATGAATAATTTTTTTTTAAAATTCTCAAATGAGGACAAGTCGTGTCTCCGAAATACGACTTTTGAAACAAAAGTCAGTGCTTCATGTACAAGACTTTGCTTTTTAATTTTTTTTGCAACTTCTTAAAGAAGTTGTGTTTTGCAAACAAGACTTTAGTTTTTGTACCACCCAGATTTGGCACCCTATGGTAGGGCCAAGTAATCACCTTAAGGACCGACCAATGTGGGACACTGAATATAGATTGGCCTGACGTAAATAAGGTAATTGGGTAACTTACTTAATAAGGGAAAATATGCACCATATCCCTATACTAAAGGCAAGAGTATTTGACCACATAATAAGATCTACATGTCCATATATGTGAGCCAGGTGCACTCTTTTTGACCTTAATCTCGATCCAAAACCCTAAACTCTGCATATCCTTGGGCCTCCCCTGACTTGAGCGTTGGAGTGTCTTTGCAAGTACCCCTACCATCGTATGGAAGGTTGGTTCATACAGTAGAAAGGAAGAGCATGGCCGTGGGAGGCGGGGCCTACGGAGGAGCAACTATCTGGTAAGAACATTTGGCGCCCACCATGGAGCCCAATAAAACTTTTCTGACCACACCAATGAAGAGTCTACACTCTTAAAATCATTCGATCAATTATCGGCTCGCATGTTCTTGCCCATTCGAGATTCTTTTTATTTAATTCACCTTCACATAATAAATCGTGATCGGTACATTTAGTGATTGACATAAGTATGCTTGTTACTTTCGAGTCTGACTATTATTCCTTAAAGGAGGTTCTTTTTTTTACCATCTTATTTGACTTGCATTACAATATCAAAATATTGTGTATATATATTAATGCACAAATGGCTTGCATTCCAATGAATACTAATGCACAACATTAGTATATATTAAAAGTGATGACATTAACATATGGCTCATTCACGAAATTGGACATAATGATAAAATACCATATAGACATCTCACATGATATTTTATTTCCTAAATAGTCATATTCAATCATTGCTCCTTATTATTGTGATCAACAAATCATAAAAGATGCCTTCATTCAATTATTCAATTATCCTTGCAATTGTTATGGTAAATGGCCATATTTTGGAAATATGCACACGTTCAATTATTTTTTGGAAGGGGCACACATTCAATTATTTTATCACGTTCGAATTAGAGTTTGAATGTCCAATATTATTTCACCGTATGTGCACATGCTTGTTCATGTATAAGTGTTAGGATGTGAAGTGCATTATCGGGCATCAAGTTGGTGCACGTCTCATTCGATGTGCAACTTTGTATCACAACTAATCCTAGCTCGTCCATCTTCCATAATTGGCGGTGCATGCCGAACTTGCCCAACTCCTGCCAACACCCTGTGTACAAGCTTGGGTCCAACCTACGGTGAAGCTCTTTATCGCCATCTCAACCTCGGTGACAAATCCGTCTTCCAAAGCCATAAGCGCGGTCCAAAACCAACTCCGACGAGGCCATATAGATCTCGCAGAGCTTGGCATGATGAACTACGCATGTCAACCTTCCGTTTGAGGTGAAACCACTGTGATGTATGTCCCATTTGAATCTAGCTACTAAAGGCGTGTTGAGAAAGCAAAAGTGCAAGGGTCTATCAGCTTTGATTACACTATTAGACAAGCTTCTTTAAATATTATCCTTCACGTCTACAAGCTTCTCTAATAATAGGCAATGGCATGACAATAAATGCCTCAAGCCCAAAGGAGCACGAGTAAAAGGCGTTGTGAATGGCAAAATATACCAGTATTGATCGCCACCCACACCGCTTGTTCATGTGGGAAGTTCTTACATAAAATGAAAAATAGCTAAGTGATCAACACTATAGCTGATTTATTTCACATGCTTATTATCATGAAACAAAGGAAACTTGGGTGGTTGCCACATTGAGAAAGGAACACAGGCTCTTTGAGTTGCCCTGCTTGGACTCAGCATGTTCAACCAAGTCAGACAAATTGATGACATCTCTCCTTCTTAGCATGTTGGACTTTTCGTTGAATGGCAGTGGATGTGTGCGCTTTTGATACCACAATATCTATATTGGTGGGAGTCCTAGCAATTTGGTGGAGGCTGAGTCTTTGCTAAAAGTATTAGTAAGGTTGGGCTATGTTCGAATAATATGATGTACCCAGCTACAAACCACAGAAACACCTTCAGGGAAACTCTTCTTAGCTCAAACATGAAAAACAGCTAAGTGACACACACTATAGCTACCTCGCCCTGCAAGTCATGACGTTGAGGTTACCAACATGCATGTTCCCTAAGCAGTTGAGAGCGGGCGTTCACATGTTGGCTAGAACCTTCTTGAGGTCATCGGTGATGAGATTTGGGCTCCTCATTATTATCATGACTTTGGAACTTAAAGTTGATGTTGCTTTGGCCTAAGATGTGTATGAAGAAGGTTCAATTACCAATTATTTGCCGAGAGGAAGAAGTTGTAAATGTTGGATCTATGGTGAAAAAGAAGTCATAGCACTATTGCATGCAAACTAAATCCAAAGAGGCGATACACCGCACCTTGTGAGCTGACCCACCGAGCTCGATGACTTTAACAAGTTTCGACCTACTGAAACCTTTACCGAGCCGACCTAATGAGCTCGATGACTTTGATAGGTTTTGACCCACTGAAACCTTTGTCGAGCCAACCCACCGAGCTCAATGACTTTACAGATTTCGACCCACTGAAACCTTTACCAAGCCGACCCAATGAGCTCAATGACTTTGATAGGTTTCGACCTATTGAAACCTTTGTCGAGCCGACCCACTGAGCTTGATGACTTTAATAGGCTTCGATCCACTGAAACCTTTGCTGAGTTGACCCACCGAGCTCGATGACTTAATAGGTTTCGACCTATTAAACCTTCACCGAGCTGACTCATCGAGCTCAATGACTTTAAACAGGTTTCAACCCACTAAAACCTTTGTCGAGCTGAGCCACCGAGCTCGATAACTTAACAGGTTTCAACCTACTAAGACTTAGTTGAACCGACCCACCAAACTCATTAGGACTCGGTACACTAAAACCTAGTCGAGTTGATCCACTAAGCTCGTTGAATCTTAATGGTTTCACTACACTGAAACTTGGCCAAGTTGACACACCAAGCTTGTTCTGAACTAAATCGGAAGGGTCAATACGTCGCATACCAAGCTTATGCCAAACTAAACCCAAGGTTCTCTATGGATCGATACATGGAACTCATACCAGACTAAGAAGTCCTAAATTCTTACCAAGACTCTAAATTGAGGCGTAAAGAGGTGCTTGTTACTTAAAGGAAGGGAGGGCATAAGACATTGAAGCTACTAACATACTCAACTAAATGCTGTAATAATGGATGGCTAAGAAGCACCAAGCAAAATCCTTACATTACTAAGAACCAACAAGCCCTGGTCAAGCAGGCACTTGAAGATCAAGTTGAGGAAGTAATTAAAAATAAACCTTTCCACGTAGACAAAAAAGTAACACATTCAATCATCCAAAAGGAGGCAACAAGTCTAAACAAACCTTGCCCTGAGTGGACAAACCAAGCAACACATTCTCTACACCCGAAAAATGTCTTCAGCATGCTACTGCGAAATTTCACACAAAATTTTGACGGTAAACATGCTCGGCCTCGCGCCTTAAGCCTTATTGGCTCGGCCTCGGGCCTTGAGCGTTATTAGCTCGTCTCGCGCCTTAAGCATCATCAGCTTGGCCTTGCACCTAGAGCATCCTCAAGCCTTGAGCCTAGTGCCTTGAGCGTCCTCAAGCCTTGAGAATCATTAGCTCGGACTTGTGCCTTGAGCATCATTAGCTTGGCATAAAGCCTTGAGCATTATTAGCTCAGTCTTGCACCTTAAGCATCATCAACTTGGCCTTGCACCTAGAGCATCCTCAAGCCTTAAGCCTAGTGCCTCGAGTGTCCTTAAGCCTTAAGAATCATCAGCTTGGACTTGTGCCTTGAGCATCATTAGCTCGGCATAAAGCCTTGAGCGTTATTAGCTCAGCCTCATGCCTCGAGCATCATTAGCACGACCCACGCCTCCTAGAGTATGCTTCGTTCGATCTTGGCCAAAAGTACTTCCACTTTAGCCGTAGTTAGATTACTAAAGCCAATTTTGAGCTCAACGCAATGACGCCAAGACAAGACCCCGAACTTCAAATATATCACTACACGATTAGAGTTTGGTTAAACTAATGATTCACAAAGTCTAAATAGACAACTTAAAAAGGCATGATGCCGAACCATGATCAGGCTTAACTATATCTTGTAAGCTTTTTCGCTTTCTCTAGCTTAAAGCTTGGGGGGCTTAGTGTACCGCCCAAATTTGGCACCCTATGGTAGGGCCAAGCAATCACCTTAAGGATCGACCAATGTGGGACATTGAATACAGATTGACCCGACGTAAATAAGGTAATTAGGTAACTTACTTAATAAGGGAAACTATGCACCATATCCCTGTACTAAAGACAAGAATATCTGACCACTTAATAAGATCCACACGTCTATATATGTGAGCCAGGTGCACTCTTTCTGACCCTAATCTCGATCCAAAACCCTAAACCCTGTATATCCTTGGGCCTCCCCTAACTTAAGTGTCAGAGTGTCTTTGCAGGTACTCCCACCATCGTACGGGAGGTTGGTTCATACAGTAGAAAGGAAGAGCACGGCTGTGGGAGGCGGAGCCTACGGAGGAGCAACTCTTTGGTAAGAACAATTTTAATTTTTTTTTTAAGAAAGTTGAAGTTGTGTTTCAGAAAAACGAAATTAGTTTTTTTTTTTGGTGAAGTTAGTGTTCAAACACGACTTCACTTTTTAAATTTTTTTTCCCTCACATGGAAGCCATATGTGTAAGATGAGACTTCCAATTTTTTCTTTTTTGTATTAATTGAAGTCGTAAGCTATATATATATATATATATATTGAATTGTTTACTATTATTTCTTTTTTCTTCTTGAAGTCAAGATTTCTTTTTCTTTCTTTTTTAACTCATATTTGGTGTTTATTTTATTTTATATTTTGAATTTTTTTAACTTCGTGGTGTGAAATGTATGTTAGTTTAATTTTGTAAAATATTTGATTGTAAAAATTTAAGTATGGTTTTGATTTAAATTTATTTTAAAATGGTAAAAATTTGATGAATTTTAATTTTTTGTAATGTTATGAATTAAGTTTTTGTTTGTAAATTTTTTAGAAAAATGTAACATAACATACTTAAAGATGCACAATACTGTTTAAATGATAAATATAACACACCTTAAAGTTATGAGAAAATTAAAAATTTAATTACATGTGAGATGATGTTTCGCATCAAGGTCTTCTTCTATCATGTTGCAGTCTTCGTTCTTGTTGTACTTGATTTGTTCGCCCTCCTCTTGTCCTAGGACCACGTCGAGGTTGTTGTCCTTGATTTGTTCGCCCGCCTCATATTATACAAAAATAAAATTCATCAAATTTTTACCATTTTAAAATAAATTTAAATCAAAACCATACTTAAATTTTTACAATCAAATATTTTACAAAATTAAACTAACATACATTTCACAACCACGAAGTTAAAAAAATTCAAAATATAAAATAAAATAAACACCAAACATGAGTTAAAAAAAAGAGAAATCTTGACTTCAAGAAGAAAAAAGAAATAATAGTGTATATATATATATATATATAAAGCTTACGACTTCAATCAAAAAAAAAAAAGTTGAAGTCTCATCCTACACATACGACTTCCATGTGAGGAAAAAAAAATAAAAAGTGAGGTCGTGTTTGGCAAACACGACTTCACCACACAAAAAAAACTAATTTCATTTTTTTGAAACACAACTTCAGCTTTCTTAAAAAAAATAATTAAAATTGAAGTCTCGTTTACAAAACACGACTTCTTTAAAAAGTCGCAAAAAAAATAAATTAAAAAGCGAAGTCTCATACGTGAAGCACGACTTCTGTTTCAGAAGTCATATTTTGGAGACATGACTTGCCTTGATTTGGAATTTTCAAAAAAAAAATCCATTTGGGTAATTTTTTTAACAAATTACTCCTCCAAAGTAAAAAAGCCATGTTGTGTAAAAGAATGTTTCTTTAATGTGAAATAAGATCGAATAATAAACGGGTCCCAGTTTCTCGCTAACTTGCACGGACTTTTACTAATTAATTAACCTTTCCAATTCAATGTATCCAGATTCTAATTAGGATATTTACAATTACATTATTGCAGCCTGGTAATTATGTGTCTACTTGTGCATTATTAGTGAGATTTTTTTTGGTGACAAGAAGTACACATTATTAATGAGATTTAGTTATTTGTATAAACACATACATTTACTGCCTTATTCTTCACAAATCTTGATTTTAACACCTTTTCATCCTCCATTGCAACTCACCCCTTTTATATGTGCAGTAACAATCTTTCTAAATACTATCATGTCTAAATATGTGGGACTAAAATGTATAAACATAATTTCTGAATGATTAATTCCAAGTTACATCAATTTCAAAGTTGGGTGCAAGTGTTTGGACAATCGGTCAGTTGCAAGAAAGAATGACAATATAAAACTATGTTTAGATAAAAGTTGAGACCTGAGAATTTCAATGCGTGTTCCTAAATTTTAAGGCACAAAATAAAGAAAAAAAATTATTGTTTTGAGAGTAAAAATGTTTTTAAATTCTCTCAACTGTCATTTAAACATACACTAAATTTGTCCTGGTATTAGCCTAAGTGTCAATGCCAGCCACACTACAAATATCCGCTTAATGATTTTCCTAATTTTTGTATCAATGTTTTTAGTCAACAAATAAAAAAGATTGAACAAGAAATTTGAAATAATTTATATCTGAAAATCTAGTAAAGAACAATAATTTCACACGATTACAAGACACATATCAGCAAATGATAATCTGTTGATTTAACTCATTTGAGATTCTAATGTCTGGAAACACCGAGTGTTCACGCTGACCAACAAGTATTGAGCCAAAGAAATGCTAGAATTTTCTTTTCCAAAAGCAACATAGTCAAACAAACGGACCTTATAAGTGTAGTCCGTGTTGGTACCACAAAGTAGATTGTTGTTTTGTTTTGGTCCAAGCTTCACAAAAGTTGTTAAACAAGGTAAAGCTTTGCAACCCCGGCGGATCTCCTCAGTTGACTTAGCTTATATGGATACAAAAGAAAGGTCCAATGAAAGGTCACTTTCGCGGTTTAACTTTTGATACTGGATTTGAATAAAATCAAAGAAGGGCCTCATGTTCCTTTCAACACTCCGGCTTCTGCTCTTGTTTCTTACTGTTCCCATTAGACGCCATTACACATACGCTTTGAAATATACTTTTCCACGTTCCACCTTTGATCAACTCTCTTATAATATTATGCACTTTCGTATACAAAACAAATTACGCCACTTTTCCATTCTGGGATACACCGGCAAATCTAACTACATTAATTTAGGATAAGTTCAAAAAGTTTTCATATCTTATTAATAGTTGACACGTCACAGTCTCCATTAATTCATGTCAAGCTTATAATTTAACTTATTTTTCGCCCTAGATGTTTTTCTTATAAAACAAAATCTCTTTCTTAGAACGTGCATGTAGAAAAAAGTCCTTTTCAATAGGAGCAGTGATGGTGAGCAAGCATTATTACTTTCATATATAGGCACAGCTATTATGATCTCCGTGCCATTGCTGGATTCAAACTGAAGTGAAAAGCAATTTATGGCGCGGGCTCCAAGCATTGTAACATCATTATATTTTCAGGACAATTCAACCTGAGCGATGTTGATTTTTAGGACACTTGTTGATTTTTTTCATCGCCCCTTGTAATAGCTACTACATTTCCATTTCACAGTTCACACTCCAAACAAAGTCATCAACTTCGTTTGCACTTCCCCCTTCTCATCATTAGTCTTCGCCTCTAGAATCCACTTACTTAGAAAGCAATACTACCACTGCTAAATACGTGATTTGATGTCCCTCACTACAAAAATAAATTCCCCATGTATAGCACTTGCATTCACAAAAATAAAACTAAATTACGACAATCGTGCAACTTAATTTGTCACACCGATTATTGGTAATGCCATCATAGCCACACACTCTTTTAATGGTCGATTCACTTTTATTTCAGTGTATATATATATAATAAGCATAAAAACAGAAGTGAGGCAAAAAGAAACAAAATACATGAACTGACATAAGTTTATGCACAAAAGCTCACATCAAGAAGAGTTTTTCAATTTTCTTTTTCTCTAAATAGGGACTAAATACTCCCACATTTTTATTGCGTGCCTCACTTTTTTCCCCTTTATGTTATTTATAATTTGGGAATAAAAGGAAAATACCAAAAAAAAAAAAACAGGATCCAATTGTTGTTGTTGTTTTATTATTTTTCTAAAAGAGAGGGCACACCACGCGCTTGGTTGGCACGGCAACGAGTCGCGTGGCCCTTGGAGCGGTGAGTCCGAACACGTCACCCATGTCCATCTCACTGGGTTTCATTCCGTCTGGCAATTCCCACGTGAAGCAGTGAAGGAGGTGAGCCACTGCCAACTCGAGCGCGTACAGCCCCAACTGCATCCCGGGGCAGGACCTGCGACCCGACCCGAAAGGAATGAACTCGAAGTTGCTACCCTTGAAATCGGGCACGCCCGGTTTCAGAAACCGGGAGGGTTTGAAGGTTTCGGGTTCCTCCCAGCAGTTCTTGTCCCTCCCAATGGCCCACGCGTTGATCATCACGCGCGCCTTCTTCGGAACGAAGTAGCCGGCGACCGTCGCGTCCTCCGCCGTCTCGTGGAGGAGGAGCGGGATCGGTGGGTGGAGGCGCAGTGTCTCCTTGAGGACACATTTGAGGTGTGTGAGTTTCTCGAAATCGGACTCTTCGACCCGACGGTCCAGGCCCACTACATCCGCGAGCTCCTGTTGGACCCGCTTTTGGTCTTCTGGGCTTCTCATCAGCTCCGCCATGGCCCACTCGATCGCTGAAGCCACCGTTTCCGTCCCTCCGAACATCACGTCCTGTAATGTAAACGCACAATCATCACCAACGTCAATTTCTTATTTACTTACCACCTTCATACGGCACAATAAAAATCTACCATTGAATTTGCACTCAAAATCAAACTTTAATTGAAAAAAAAAGGAAATCTGAAGATATGGACGGAGAAATGGCACCAACCCGAAACCACTAAGAAGTAAGAACACGTTGGGATGGTCACTGCATGTTTGGTGGCTTGTGTTTCCAAATCTTATTCTCAATCTTATCTACTTCGGTTCGTGTCCAGTTAGCCCATGATAACAATAACTATAGTAAACTTGGATTTACTTTTTGATTTCAGCATAAGTAATCATAATTGGCTTGGAGACATATTTTTTGTAATGATATTTCTTAAATAATTTATATGTTTTTAAATGAATTGAACTCAGTTTAATAAGTAAAAAAAAAAAAATGATCACATAAGTGTTTTAGAACATACCTTCATTTATAGTTTTAAGTGCTTATATATTGGAGAAATTCTTCTATAGAAAATTTCTAACTTAGACATGTAAATCAACTTTTGAAAAATTAAAACTTCGCTAACAAAGAAACATATTTTTAACATGACTGACACACAGATGCAAATACTTATATAACTAGCAAGTATTTCATGTGACATATAGATATTTTTAAATTTAAATAAAATCTTAAAAGTAAAAATTAAAAAAAGCATTTAAAGAAAAAATTAAAATTATATAAAATATATATTTAATTTTAAAAATCTAAATTCAAATTTAAAAATAACATGAATCATCCTTCAAAGAAAATATACTTGAAAGTTAAATGAATCTTTTTAAAAAATATATTATAATTTAATATACAAAAGTGGATATTTTACACATATTCATTATAACCTCAAGGTAGAGCCACTTTGTTTCTTAAGGCGGAGCAATTTGCCAAGGATGAGAAAGAATACAATAAGAGTCATTTTCGATAATTTTTTAATAAAACTTGTAAAAAAGAAAATAAGATAAATAAACTTTTTAAAAGCTTAATTCTTCATCCAATTTTTCTATAAGCATCCATAAACGATCTTAATCTTCTTGCTTTAAAAAACCTTTAACAATTAGATTTTACAGTTGAAAAATTCCATTAAACTATAAACTAATCCAGACATATAAGTCTGAACACCTATCCAATCATTGAGGAATTTAATAGGCGTTGTGTTTGTGCTTTGGCGGTTTGTGAGACAAACAGTGCTCCAAATTAGTAAATTGATGAAGTAGTCAAATCCGCAAACATTCCATGAATTATCAATTGAATTTTAGTTTTAGGTGTAGGTGGTTGATTAGACATATATTAGAAAACGAATCCATACCATAATGATTGCCTTGATGTTATCCTTGGTGAGTCTGATGGAGTTCTGCAGATCGTCCGATTCACCATTCAACTTAGCCGCCTCCTCGCTGTAGAAAGCCAGCAACTCATCCACCATGTCCGTTTCCTCATCGCGAACCTCACCCTTCTTCCTCTTCTGCACATGCTCGTCGATGATCTTATCGATAAAGCTATCCAGCGCGCCGCGAGCCCTAACGAGCCGCGCGTTCAGCCCCTGAGGGTCCACGCGCCCGAGGTAGGGTATAAAGTCGGCGATATTGAACGCTCCAAACAACTTGGAAAACTCCTGCAATATCCCAATGAAATCGTCCTGCCCCTCGCGGGAGCTGGACCCGAACGCCGCGCGGTAGATAATGTTCTTCGTGAGGTTGAACACCAGCTCCCCGACGTTCACCGGACTCCCGGTGCTGGCCGCGACGGCGCGCACGGCGACGTCGACCTCGTCCCTCACCGACTGCCACGACTCCGCGCGCTTGCGGCTGAAGAGCTTCATGACGCAGAGCTTGCGCATCTGGCGCCAGAAGGGGCCGTAGTGCGCGAACGCCATGTCGGCGCGGTCGTAGGTGAGGTAGTTGATGGCGATGGTCGCGGGGCGGTTGGAGAAGATGTTGTCCTGGACTTGGAGCACCTGACGCGCCGCGTCCGGGTCCGAAATCGCCACCATGTGGAGGAACCCCATGCGGAGGTGGAATACGCCGCCGTACCTTTTTGCTAGGTTGGCGAGACCGCGGTGGGTTAGCTGCTCCATCATTAGCATGTTACCTATTATGGGTAACCCTTTTGGTCCTGGTGGATATGGTGCTCTTCGACGAGTACGAGATATTAGGCCCCAGAGGAGGATTAGTGGGACGACCAGCAAGATGGCCGTCTGGAATGGCTCGAGGTTGGCCATGGTTTGTGTTTTTAGAAGCAAATCCATGGGGTACTTAATAGTGTCTAGTGGGTAGATACAGGAAGTTGATTGAATGTGTAGCTAATGTGCTGGAATAACGCAACACCGGGTGTGGTTGCCAAGTTGAGGGGAATATCATGGGGACTTATATATACACTTTTTTGGAAAATGATCCCCGTCCGTCCTATTTTGGGATAGGTTGAGGTGGAAGGAGAAGAGAAATAAAAAAGAAAAAAATAATAATAAAAAAAAGTGATAAATATGGTATTTGATATAATAAAAAAAATTTAAAAAAATATGTGAAAATAGAATGTAAGAAAATAAAATATATGATAAACATTACTCCACTTTTTTCTTGTATGTCTTGCGAGATATTTAGAAACCGTGGACGCTCTACTGAATTAAATATCCGCCTAACGAAAGAGAAAGATACTACACGGGGTTCATTTTTCCAATGAAAGATATTTTTTGATTAAAAAAAATGAATACCATAAGGTTCACGAAATTTCGCACGTCACTCGGGAAAAAAAGGAGAGTAATGATAATGAAAGTTGTTTAGGCGGAACAAATTCTGAAGGTTAAAGGTCTCGATTTAAGCATTATTTGTTTGAGTAGATTTTGGAGAAAGAGAAGTATATGAGAAAGAAATCTTTATCTTTATTTTTATATGTATAAAAGAAAGGTTTTATAGGGTTTCAGGAACATTAATTGACAACATTAGGTTTTAACAACTTTAAATAGGGTTCCTTTAGGTTTTCATTAGGGTTTCGTAAGCATTAAATTGTAAAATCAATTTGAATTGTGGTGTAATAAAAACTGATTATACTAATTACCTCCGAAATTGATTATAAAAACTGATTATATATATATATATATATATATATATATATATATATATATATTAAATAGTACTTTATATTATTTTTAAAGTATATACTATAATAGTATAATATATAATCTATTGGTATATAGTGTAATATATAGTATATTAATAATAATTATGGTAATGATTATTATTTTTATAAAGGTAATTATTTTAAAATAAGGTAATGAAAATCTTTATATGTATAAAAGAAAGGCTTTGTAAGGCTTCAAGGGCATTAATTGGCGACATTAGGTTTTAGCAACTTTAAATAGGGTTCGTATTAGTTCAAATTTCTTCAAATATCCTTCCTTTTTCTTTTACTATAGCACCACTTGGTATTCCAATATTTCTCTCTCATTCTTTTTTGTATTAGTTCAAATTTCTTCAAATATCCTTCCTTTTTATTTATTTATTAAAACCCCATTATCTTACAGTTTGACAACATTGTGCTTCCAATTCTTCCAATCCTATGTCGTCTTGCACAACATTTGAACTTTTACCGGGAGCGATAAGGTTGAGAACGGGCTTCTTCAAATTAGGAGATTTATAATAAATTGACATGAGACGAAAGTGGTAGAATGTGATAGTCTTGCATAACATTTGAACTCTTACCGGAAGAGATAGTATGTGATTTTTTTTTCTCATTCCTTCTCTTTTTCTTCTTTTTTTCTTTTGGTTTTTTCTATGTATACCATCAATGTAAACTTTTATTGGCTGAGGCTTGCATAATAATGTTGGGATCAAAAATAAGAGTTCAAAGATGGTTTCTTGCAATAGGTTACGGGTTACAGTGCAGAGACATGATTGTGGTTTCGACAATATTAACGTGAGAGGCATGGTGGTGGTTTCACATTATTGTAGTGTTTTTTTTATGTTTTCTCTTTTGATTCTTTTTCTATTTTTCTTATTCCTCTTTCTCTTGTTTTGTTGCTTTTTCTTGATGTTTTTTCCTTTGGTCTTTGGTTATAGGTGGTGGGCATAAAAGTGTATAGATGTTATTTTATAATTTGTTTGTTTGTGCTATTGGACCAAGAATATCAAAGGGTGGACCATGAAAATATATGTGGCAGTGGATAATAGATTGTTAGGAAGTCCACATAGTCATATTTACACTTTGTCTAATCTTACAATTGCAAATTGCGTCTTTCATTGGATTCTATTTTTAATTAAAATTCAATGATATCAAATTATAATTTAAAAAAAATGCAAGTTGGGGGTTAAATAATTAATTTCAAATTTATTAATTTTAATTATGTAAAACTGTTACAAGTACTTGAAAATTTTAAGACAGCATTTATAACAATAGTTGGGGTTAAATAATTTTATAATTGAGATAATAGTTGGGGTTAAATAATTAAATTCAAATTTATTAATTTTAATTATGTAAAACTATTACAAATACTTAAAAATTTCAACTTTTAAAAATGTTATAAATACTTTTTTGAAAATAAGAATAGTTGGGGTTAAATTAGTAATATTAAAATTACTAATTTTAATTATTTATTAATTTTTATACACTCTTTCCTAAAATTTTAAACTTTTACAAAATGTTATAAGTGTTTTTTTGAAATTAGGAATCTTGTAGGATTTCTTAAATGGTAAAAACATTTATAGTACCGCAGCATAATTCATATATGCGTGAAATGAATTATTCAAATAATAGAAAACCTTGACGTTGTGGTGTTTTTTTTTTTAACGCAAGCAATAAAAATGAAATTTGTTTTAATATAAATTTGTCTTCAGTATAAACTTTTTTTTTATGTACATCAATTTTATAAAAATTATTAATAAATATGATTTTAAAAAATAATTATGATATTGTCATTATTTGTTTTTTTAAAATTAATTTCATTTTGTATGGATGAACATTGCTTTTGAATTCTATTTGAACAAATCAACTATTGTAGAAGAAGTTACAACTCAACATTTCAAAAATACGAAGTTAGAATTTTTCAGCCTATAACTTTATGAACTGGAAGCATAAGAAATAACAAAGTCAAACATAGATGGATTTTATGGATGCATCTATAATGAATAAACAAGGTATATATGTTTGCTATAAATTCCTATACGGTGACTATTATAGGGGATATAGTCCATAAAAAGAATCTATTATAAAAATTATAATTTTTATAATTTTTTTATAATTTATTATTGTATTAATTTTAATATAAATATATACTTTTCCTTTATAGTGTCTTCTCACCCAAATTTATTGAAGTTTTTTTTTTTTTATCTAAGCAAATTTGAGTTTTTTTTACCCAATTAATTTAGAGTCAATTACATGATAACATATTAAAATTAATCCATGTGTTTGTTTTTATCTTTTGCAAGTAAATTAAATTCAGATTTTGTGTTTTTAATAGTTTTTAATTAATTGTTATAATAATTAAAAGCATACCAAAAAAAACTCATAATAATTAAATATAAATTTTTATATCTACATTGTCAATTTAAATTTATTTTTAACCTAATTTAGAAATTAGTTATATTTTTATTAATTTTTAAAAAAATTAGATAATTTTATCTGCTAAGTACTTGAAAAAATAAAAGTCAAACAAGGATGAATGATACTAAACATACAAGAGATAATGTTATATATTATTATTATTATTATTATTATTATTATTATTATTATTATTATTATTATTAAATTAGTATAAAATATCTTGAAGATTTAATGGAATGAAATATAAATAGGAATGCACCAAATTTAACTTTATTATTTTTGTTATGTAATTTAATTCGTTTGTGTCCTTCATTTCAAGCATGCAATGTGGAATTCAACTTTATACCTGTATTGAAAAATAAACACATTCAATTATCTTTTATTTATTTATTATTAATGAATAAGTTCCTTATTGTGAAAATTTTAACTTATTTTAGATCATTTTTCAACAATATAAGAAATTAACAAAATTGTTAATATACTTTTTTTATACATACAAAAAATGACAAAACTTATATGTAGTTTCATAAGTGTTATTGTACTGTTCTCCAAATTAGAATTGAATTTCACCTCTGTAATTCACATAATAAATGTTGTCATTAAATGTCATCATAGATTACAGAGGTAAAACTTCAATTTTACTTGAAGAATAACACTAAAAGTATCTATGAAATATCTAAGTTTTGTCCTACAAAAATTACTCTATTCACAATTCACCCCGTGCATCGCACGAGTTCACGCTCTAGTGCAAGAGAAAACAAAGTTTTT
The DNA here is from genome assembly GCA_004329165.1 of Spatholobus suberectus. NCBI lineage: Eukaryota > Viridiplantae > Streptophyta > Magnoliopsida > Fabales > Fabaceae > Spatholobus > Spatholobus suberectus. Next base: position 81,161,507 of record CM014730.1, on the reverse strand, counting down.
AGTTGTTAAGGAAAGGAGAGAAAAGAGAAAAGAGATAAAATAATGGTGGGACTCACAAAAAAAACTCTCCCTTGGTGGCCAAAGACTAAGAGAACAGTGAAAAAAAAATTTGGGAGACCCATTAAAAAATTAAAATAACTTATTTATCTTTTAATTTTGAATTATGTAAATATGTTATTAATGATAAATATATCTTTATAATACACACTCACTTTTCTTTCTCTTCTATTTCTTTTAATCCAAACACGTTAAAAATCTATCCATTCTCTCTTCTCTCCTACTTTTCTCTTCTCTACTTCTCTCTTTACCTAAACGAAGCATTAGGCCGAATTTTTTAGCTTATTAACAATATTTAAAAAAAATAGAAAGTTAATAGATACATTCATGATAGATAGTATTAATATATTAAGAGTAATTAAATATTTTCCTGGAAAAAGTCCCTTCATCTAGTTATAATTTTCTCTTTCTACAAATTTTACATTCAGAATGTTCAAAAGATAAAGTTTAATCGCTTATTTTTATTAATCTAAGAAAGATCTTATGTTAACATTCATTTTTGTCCTAAATAAATATTGATCTGACTCTAAAATTATCAAAAAATTGTAAAATTTATTGACAACAAAATACTGAATTCATGTATTTATAATTTTAATTTTTTAAGGTTATTTAAATTATTTTTAACTTTAATTAAATGGCATTATTATTATTATTATTATTATTATTATGTTGTTTCTACATGCCAAGGTTCTCGATTTAGGCCATTTTTTTCACTTATTAATAATATTTTTTTTGAAAAAAATAGACAATTAATAATTACATGATAAGTAATATTAAGAAAAAATAGGCTATGCACTAATAAAGCAGTTTTACATTATCATCCAATTACAAATTACTATGTATGATAAGTTTGTGGACCTTTATAATAACTACTTAAAATAGTACCAACAGTGATGTCTAATTGGTTGACAGTGTAAGTTTTTACACTAACAGCGCATAGTCATTAAACTCTAATATTAATGTATTAAGAGTACTTAAATATTTTTCCAAAAGTCATCCCTTCATGTCATTATAACTTTCTATCTTTCCATAAATTTTACATCCAAAATATTTAAAAGATAAATTTGAATCAATTAATTGTTTTTATTAATCTAAGAAAAAATTATCTTTAAAAAGTCTAGATAAATATTGGGTTGGGCCCCGTTTTGAAAAGCTTATAGACAACTTATTTAAACTTATCTTATGTTATAAGTCCTTATGAGAGTGATTGGGAGTGTTTATAAAAATATCTTATGACTAGTCCATAAGATGTTTTTTACTTTTTTTTCATAAGTTTTCCAATATAACTTATAAGAATAACTTAAGCGGAGCTTATAAAAAAACTCACATTCGAATTCTCTCAAGACCAAAATATAGAGATTGCGCTTCTTTCTCGTTTCTGTCTCCAAATTAAACATTTTATTTTTTTTCTTCATCCAAATTAATATAAAGTCTACACAAAACAAATTGTAATTATCCATTGCTAGTAAATTTTTTTTTTATTTTTATATGTTTTCACTTTTGACTAAAAAAATATAATTTAATTAAATAAATTTATATCTTTATATGTTGCTAGAAATTTCACTTATATGTTGCTAGTAATTTTTTTATGCTTCCTTCTACTATGATGTGTAGTAGTTGAATTTTTATAATGATTTACTATTTTTATATACTTATATTTATTTATGGTGAATTTTTTAAGCTTATATCGTAATTTTATGATATATATAATTTTAATTTCAATACCTTAATTTATATTTTAATCATGTTTTGATTATTAAATATTTTAATTTTTAAAATTAGTGCTAGTTGTATGGTGAATTTCTTTTGTGTGTGTATGTGTCACGTAAATTTTTTAAAAAATTTATGATACTTAAATTTTATTTTTTAAAGAGTAAAAGTAGGTAAATGGTGACTATTTATTTTTATTTTTAATATTTTTTTTGATTTATATAATGTTAGTATATTAATTATTTAGTTAATTCTTAAAATTTTAATTTATTTTTAATCACAATTTATTCTTTTTTCATTTTAAAAATGAGACAACATTTTATAAGTACTTATGAAGCAATATATCCAAACACTTTAAAATTGTGTAAGACCTTATCAACGTGTATATCCAAACATAAATAGCTTATTGAATTTTAAGTACTTATATTATAAGCTCTTATATAATAAGAACTTATTAAAAAAATATCTTAATTAAGCTATTTTTCCAAACAGGCCCTTAATCCTAAAATTATCCAAAATTTGTAAAACTAGGATGTGAGCTCGTAAAATGCACAGGATAAATGTTTATTTTTTATAACTAAAATTTATAATAAATATTTTTTAATATATAAATTATATTATAATTAAAATTCATAATAAATAAATATTTTTGAATATATAAATTACATTTTACATTTTCAATAAATAATTTATATTGTGATAAAAGATTATTTTTAACTATTGATAATTTTTTTTTAAAATATCAAAATTCAATTTAAAAATAAATATGAAAAGAATATATTGAAAAGATAAAAAGTTAAGAAAATTTTCTTAAAACACTTTCGTAATAAAAAAAACACTTGAAATTGTTTTCGTTAAAGAATTGCTTCTAAAAACGTCCCCATTCAAGATAGTTATGCTAACTTTTATATGCAGAGGATTTGTTAAGAATAAAAAACTGAATTCCTGTATTTATAGTTTTCTTGTTTTAAAAAGTTTTCAAGTTATTAAGTTATTTGAACAATTTTTCATTTTAATAAAAAGGAATAATTATTATTTTAATTTAAATTCTTATCTTTCAATATTTCAAAATGTCAATGTTACGTACTAGCCTTGGACGGCCTAATCTCAACCCAAGGACTCAAGCCTTTTCACACTTCATTACTCGAGGCTTTTGGGAATGGTGTTACATACTGGCCTCGGCCAGGTAGATATAGTTAACGTCGGTCGACTTGTACCACATACCATCCACCCCGAAAAAGAAAAGCACTGATCCTCTTCTTACTTGTCATATTACGTTGGAGAAGATCATGGTGGGAACCCAGCCAATAGCATCACTACAAGTATGCTTAGGAATACTAAGGAGGCATCTTCATACACCACACCATCGCAGGGGCCTTACTAGGGTTAGTAGCTAGGTCAAGCTCCCTAGGAAGGCTTGTAAAAACATTTGACGCCCACCGTGGGGGCTCGGTAAAGAAACTCTCAGGCCAAAATGGCGATAACGCCAATGATGGCATGTTGTCTCTCTAGGACTTGATGAAAAGGATAGACGATCTCGAACATGAGAACCGACAAGCTTAAGAAGAGAACGAGAAGATGAAAGCAGAACTCCACGCCTTCAAGGAGCCACATGAAAAATGAACCAGAAAACTCCCAATATGGTGACGAAGTCAATCACCACAATGAGGTAAACAGACCCAACCATCCTTTTTCCGATAAGATAATGGTAACACCCATCCCTGATTCTTTCCATAACTTAGTCCTACCGCCGTATGAAGGTATGTCCATTCCCCACCAACATCTTACCTTGTTTAATACAAGAATGCTAACCACTGGGGGAATCGACCCCATGTTTTGCAAGTTGTTTCCAAGAACTTTGGCAAGTTCATCACTTCTATGGTTCGCCAGCCTCCTCAAGCACTCTATCCGAAGTTTCGAGAAGTTGTCCTAAGCTTTCCTCAATCAATTCGACTCCAGTGGCCCTTATAGAAGGAACGAATCTTGCTTGTTTAGCTTGTTCCATGGGGACAACAAACCTTTGGAGGATTACATCAGCTGTTTTAACCAGAAGGTCATCCAGGTAAAAGATTTGGACCCTAAAATCCACCTACGGGCAATCATCAATGGGTTGAAAAATTATTCTTTCGCCTACCACCTGGCACAGCACCCCCCAACGAATATGATGGAATTCCGTAAAAAGGTGGTGAGTGAAATCGAGGCAGAGGAGGTCATTACTGCAAAGAAGAGGCAAGAAGAAATGTTCGTGACTGTCGAGCAGGCCACCAGGGGGTTGACCGGTGGTTCCCATCTATGAACACTTCCCTTTTTGAATGCCAAACACACGCATATATTAAAGGATGTGTACCATACCAATCTAATTCACCTCCCCCCATCGCTGAAGGACGAGCCTGCGAATGTAGACAAGAGCAAACACTATGAATTCCACCAAGCCTTTGGGCACGGCACCAAAGATTGTCGAGCCTTGAAGAACCAGATAGAACAATTAATTCGACAAGGCCACCTAAGCCATTATGTCTATGATGGACGATAGAGGAAGGATAAGAGGAAGAGCCCTCTAGGTAGCCCTCGAGGACATTAACGCATCCAAGAGACGAACAAGAAAAGCAGGGTAAACGCCACAAACTGATCAAGAGGGTGAGGTCTATCCATACCATTGCAGGAGGTTTTGCTAGTGGGTGAACGACTAACTCCACTTGAAAACAAAATCTCAAGGTTGTCATGGCGATTCAAACCATAAGTACATTTACTGCCCATATTACCTTTTTGGATGATGACTATGTAGAGATGAAGGATCACGAGCATGATGACCCCATGGTCGTCAAAACCAATATCGAAGGTTGCTTGGTCAACAGAACACTCATCAACTAGGGAAGTTAAGTAGAAGTATTATTATGGGAAGCATACCAACAGTTGGCACTGCCCTCTGACGCCATTAGGCCAACAACCTAGTCAAATTTTCTGGAGAGCAAGTCGAAGTATATAGATACATCAACCTAAACACTACTTTCGGCTCAAATGGGGCCTATTGCACTGTAAGGGTTAAGTTTCTGCTCATAAATGTTGTTACTTTTGACAATGCTATCATAGGCATGCCGACACTAAACACTCTCCGAGCCATAGTATCCACTCCACATCTCACTATGAAATTTTCCTTCGATGGAGGCACAATCGGAGTTATGAAAGTCAATCAAGAGACGGCTAGAAAATACTATGTGGACAACTTGCGAGTATCTAAGCTAACCCTTCCAAGGAGTTGGATCCCAAGGAGGACTTTTCAGACCATAAGACCAAGCCCACAGAGAAAATTCAGGAAATCCATATTGGTCTTCCCCCAACACAAACCACCAGTATCAACACCTCACTAACACCCAAACTCAAGGAAAGCATCATCGAGGTACTCCTATTGAACAATGACCTTTTTGCTTGGAAGCCAAAAGATATACCCGGCATAGACCCAGACTTCTTGTGCCACTAACTCATAGTCAATTTGTTCGCCCGACCGACATCACAGAAAAGAAGAAAACTAGGAGACGAGTGGCATAAGGCAACTATAAAAGAGACTGACAAACTATTAAAAGCAGCATTCATTAAGGAGATCCACTACAACACGTGGTTATCCAACATGGTGATGGTCAAAAAAGCCAACAAGAAGTGGAGAATGTGCGTAGACTTTAGAAAGCTAAATAAGGCCTGTCCCAAGGACTCCTACCCGATGCCAGTGTTGATCACTTGGTTGATGGTGCATCCGGTCACCCTATACTTAGCCTGATGGATGCTTATTCTGGCTATAACTAGATAAGAATGAACCCGGCAAAAAAAGACAAGACGACCTTCATCACGAATAAAGACAACTATTGCTACCAAGTGATGACTTTCGGCCTTAAAAAAGCAGGTGTCACATACCAAAGGCTGATGGACAAGATCTTTGAAGACAGGATCATCCGTAATATTGAAGTATATATTGATGACATGGTCGTTAAGTCAAAGAAGATGGAAAAACACATAGCAAACATTCAAGAAATATTTGCAAGAGTTCAATAGCACACACTACAACTACACCCGGACAAGTGTAGGGAGGACAGTTTCTTAACTTCATGCTAACAGATCAAGTCATCGAAGTAAACCTAGAGAAGTATGATGCTATACTCTGGATGAGGAGCCCTTAGAACACGAAAGAGGTCCATCAACTGGCTGACCAAGTAGTTGCACTATCTCACTTCCTTTCCAAATCCAGAGACTGCCTAAGATTACTCTTTAATTGCATACAAAAGAAAGGATGCTTTGAGTGGACGGAGTAATGTGAAAATGTTTTGCAAGCCATCAAGATGTACCTCGCAACCCCCTAATGCTGTAAAAGCTAGAAGGCGAGTGCCTTTTGATACTGTACCTAGCAATGAGTGATACAGTAATAAGTATCGCATTCATATGGAATCAGACGATAATGAACAACCAATTTACTTCACCAGTAGGCATTTCAAGGCCTAGAACTCCACTACCAAATAATTGAAAATATAGTTTTAAACTTGATAGCAACAGCTCGTCGACTTCGCCCTTATTTCCAGTAGATACTCTACAAACCAGAGATAGTAGGGAGGATGATCAAATGGTTGGTTGAGCTCTCCAAGTTCGATATCCAGTATTATCCAAGGCGGTCGATTAAGTCCCAGGTTTCATCTTGGAACTAACACCGACAAATACCACACAATCCCTGAGTGGATGGCGCATCTATGTTGACGGCGCATCAAGCATCAAAGGAAGCAACGCAGGTATAATCTTGAAGGGCCTGGTTGACATCGTTATCGAGCAATCCCTGTATTTCGAATTTACAACAAGCAACAACCAAGCTAAGTACGAGGCACTCATTGCAGGACTTACTTTGGCCTTAGAATTAGGAGCAACAAGGCTGAAAATCTTTAGTGACTCCCAACTGGTAACCAGTCAAGTTAACGAGGAATACCAGGCCAAAGACCCACTACTCACACTCTATCTGATTAAGGTATACAACTTTTTATTATTATTTAGTAAGTGTTCCTTTTCCCGTATAAGCACGGAATAAAAGATATGAACTAATTTACTTTCCAAGTTGGCAACCTCCAAAAGGGTAGAAGGAAACAAGACTATCATATAGGAAACTTTATAGTCACCAACAGTCTCCATGGAGCAAATCTCAGTAATATCGACACAACCAGCTAACTAGACAAACCCAATCCGATAATTCCTAATGGACGGACACCTCCCTGCCTACAAAGAGAAGGCCAAAAAATGAGCCCGTCGGCCAGTTTTTATGTCCTCGTTGCCAAGCAACTCTTTAGACATGGTTTCTCCTCACCCTTGTTGAAATGCGCTACACCCCAGTAGGTCTCCTGTATTCTCAAAGAGGCCCATGAAGGAGCATGCTCCAATCACGTAGGAGCAAGGGCGCTAGCAGCCAAGATTGTATGAGCAGGGTTTTACTGGCCTACACTCTAGGCAGACTATGCCGTCAAAAAGTGCGAAGCTTGCCAGTGACATACCAACACCATCAACGACCATCTCGAACCATTCCATTCCACGCTTTTCCCATGGCCGTTCGTAATGTGGAGCATAGATATACTTGGCCCTCTTCCCTTCGCTGTCAGTCAAAACAAATTTTTAGTAGTCACCATTGACTACTTCACAAAATGGATAGAGGCCGAACCACTCGCGAAAATCACAACGGAAAGAACTAGAAAATACCTTTAGAAAAGTATAATTTACAGGTTTAGTGTCCCCCTATAATAAGAACCAATAACAGGAAGCACTTTGATTGCAAGGTATTTGACAACCTATGCAATACATTCAACATCTGTCACAAACATTCCTCAGTCAAACACCCACAGTCCAACGGCTAAGCTAAAGCAACCAACAAAATCATCCTTAGTGGCCTTTAGAAGCAACTAACCGATGTGAAAGGAAGATGGGTGGAGGAGCTACCCGCAGTCTTCTAGGCCTACCACACAATAGTCTAGAGTTTAACAAATGAAACACCCTTTAGGTTATCATACGATACAAATGTGGTGCTGCCAATGGAAATTAGTCGTGATTCACTCTAAGTCACCAATTATTCTACAAACAATAATCTAGCCGATCTAGTAGTAAACATATACCTATTACAAGAAGAGTGAGACGTAGCACATGCTAGGGAGGCCGTATTGAAGCAAAGACTAGTACACCATTTCACTTCTAATATCAAGCCCCGTATTTTCCAACTAGGGGAACTCGTCCTCTGTTAAACAGACATTGCAAGAGAAAACCCCACAAACAGCAAACTAGCACTAACTTGGGATGGAACTTTCCACGTAAAGGACATGGTCAGCAGAAAAGCACATCAATTAGAAACCTTACAGCAAAAGCCCTTCCATTGCACATGGAATGCGACACATTTAAAGATGTATTATGGTTAGCTCTGAAATAGCAAGAGACGCACAAGAAGGGGGAGTTGAATTGTGCGTCTAAAAAATTTTTTCGATATAAAAACAAGTTTGAAAATGTTTTTAACCTAAGGGATAGAGAAGACAAGCACACAGAATTTTATACTAGTTCACTCAACCTTGAGCTACGTCTAGTCCCTTCACCCAGACGGTATCCACTAACCAACCTTGGTTACAAGTATTCTTCAAGGCTTCTTCAGGCTTTACAACGCAATCACCCCAGATTGCTTTACCAACCCAAGTATTCTTTTTCACTAAGCCTCTCCAGGCTTTCACAACAAGAATAGTTGTTTACAACAGATTCAACTCACACAGTAAGGATATAGAAGATTAAGTACAATACAATAATGTATCAGAGATATATGAACTATCATCCAGTGGATGCGTAGGAAAGCAATCAACATTTTTAAGTTTGTGCTTGATTTGTCGTAGTTATTGCTTCTTCTTCTCTCTTGGTATATATGTAGTCTTTAGCGAAAAAGAGCCATTAAAGAAGACTTGACTTCAATCTTCAAGAAAGATGTGCGTGTATCGAGCTTCTAGACAGATTAGAAAGGTCAGCTTTTGATCTTGCACTAAAACAAAAAAACAGCTCTGTGCTGTAGATCTACTTTTCTAAATATTCTTCATTCGCCTTGGCAGCTTGAAAAGTTGACTTGCTTTTTCTGCCTTGCTGCGTTATTTTTTGCACTAGAATGATTCTGTCTACCATTTAAGGCTTGAAATATTTGAACATTATATATCTATGAAAGGTAAGGCATTAGTCTCGATATATGTATGCAAGACGTATAGCTTGGATGAATATTAAAAGAAAACTTAGCCGTTTAAGAGCTTTCGTTTAGACGCATCTAGTGTAAGTGTCTAATACTTAAGACACATAGTCCACGAATGAGACTTTACTCTTGGACGGTCATCATGTATACGCTTGGACATTTGATGAGATTAGCGCATTAGATGCCATGAGTTTTGGACATTGTAAAAACTCGTCAATTTTCAAACAGAAACTTAAACTTTAATAAGTTTGTTATCTTCAAATTTTGAGGGTCTAGACGCTTCAACGTCTTTGGTTCCAACAAGCTCTTCTGTTGACTTTTCAATAAATGAGTCGTGTGACACACTCTTTCTTACCTAGCGGTTTTTATCCCTAAGAAAGGTTTTTTCGCTAGGAGGTTTTAATGAGGCGCACCTATAGTGGAAATGTGTAATAAAGAAACTTTGCAAAGTTTGACTCTTAAGCCACACTCGGCCACTCACAACTCGGTCGACAATCGGCCCCAAGCAGACCTGTTCGCTATACAAACGAAAGAAGCCTCACAGGTAGACAACTCGGTCGACCGTCAACCCCAAGCGGACCTGTTCGCTATGCAAATAACTAAACCTTTTTAACTACCAAATCTACTTAACAAGTATGAAATTATTCAAGTTCAAAATCTACGCAAAATTAATAGTGTATTATTTCAAAACTTTTTCAAAGCCCTCTCCACGAGGCAAATAAAGTTGGTCTACGAATAATACATAACATCAATGTTTTTCAAAGCTTTCTAAGCGAGGCCACCTATGTCAGTCTACCAAAATTACACAAATTACTTTTCAAAGCCTCTCCGTGATTTACCATAATACACGACATCAAAGTTTTTCAAGGCTCTCTATGCAGGCAACCTACGTCGGTCTACCAAGATTACACAACTTTTTTGTAGCCTTCTCCGTGAGGCACACAAAGTCGTTCTACAAATAATACATGACATCAAAGTTTTTCAAAGCCCTCTATGCGAGGCCGCCTACATCGATTTACCAAGATTACACAAACTCATAACTTTTCTATAGCACTCTCCACAAGACAAAACAAAATCATATACACAAAGTCTACAAGTTCAAACCTACATTCACAACGCAATTTAACTCAAACCAGAGATTCAATGAATAGTCAATTTAAAAGGAAAATTCTACTTTTTTATTTACCATAAACCAACTGCTCCACCAAAGTTTCAGTAGATATGAAGCACCCTCTTCGCAAGATGCAACCCTACACAATCAGTTTATGCATATGATCATCGACATCATTAAAACACGCAAGCTTTCCAAACACAAGTAACAAAGACAACCACAATGTATATAGCGCGAAAGATTTGTTATTCATAAAACACTACAATCACGAAAGTTCAACTAATCATCTCAGTCGTCAACAAGGGACTTTCGACTAATCATCTCAGTCACCTTTTAACGTGTATGAAACATTTTTCCACAATGATTTAAAGGCATCCTGACATGAGCATAATTCTACCTATGAGATTGAGCCAAGGCTGCACAGCACCCTTCACAGTTTGATGAAAAGTGGGATCCACCCCACTTCCTAGCAATGTAGCTTTAGGATTCTGTCCGTACACAGTCTCACCCCTCATGCACAACCAGCCTGGATCTCTTAACATCGCAGTCCCTTTATTCGCATAAAGTAATCGGGACAAAGGCAAGTGATGCATAGAATTTTATACCATGATTTGCATTTTAATCCATGTAGGTTTGCTTGCATTTTAGTTTATTAGGAGTAGTTTTAGTACTAATTTCCTTAGTTTGATCACTTAGAACACTTAAAGGGGGTTTTGTGTTTGTTTGTGGATTTTAGGAAAGTTTAGTAAGAATTGATTTGGCTTTGGAGCTTAAACATCTAGACTTAGAGGCATTCAAAACCAAGGAAGAGCAACGAAGAGTTTGTTGAAACCATATTCAAGCAAGGAAGGGATCACAAGCATCTACACTTGAAGAAAAATGAAGAAAAGAACTGAATCCCATAACCAAAAACCACTACAAGCTAGGTGGGGGAATGGCCACAGGTGTGGCATATTTCATGAAGAGCACCAGAAAGCACCATGAGCAAACCGTGGTAAACGCCACGACCATGGTAAATTCCAAGAGGACACTACGAAGGCTACCAAAAAGCACCACAAGCAGACCGTGGTAAACACCATGTGCGTGGCACGTGACTGACACAACTTTTCATTAGTTTTCTATTTTTAATTGCTTTGGGCTTGGACCCTTTTGTAACCCTAGATATAAATAAACCTTTTAAGCTTAGGAAAAAGGCACCAAACCCTACGGCGTGCGACGGCTTAAGAGCGAGGCAATTGTCTTTTTCTTTTCCTTCTTCCTCTAGGTTTGAATATTCTTTCTTCTTTAATTCACTTTCTCTATAATTATGTCTGTGTATTTCTTTTTTTTTTTTCTAGGATTAGGACCTAGCCCTTGATGTTTAATTGATTTATCTTGACGTTCCTTTGATTTCTCCTCTTGATTTCTCCTTTATTGAATTTATCTATGCGAACCATTTTTCTTGCATTTTTCATAATCATAGATTCTTAGGGAAAAACTAAAAGGTGAACCTAGGTGTCAAAAATATGGGGAGGAACTTAGGTTTAAACCATGAAAGTAAGTTGAAACCTTCAAGGAATAATTGAATTAATAGAGAACCTAAAGGGCCTAATTGAATATATCTACCACGAAAGTATATGTCAATTTAATTAGGTACATCTCCATATCTTAAAAGAGAATGGAGATTATATTAAGTTAATTTACCTTCAAAGAGAACCAGCAAGGGCATTAAGATAAAGAGATTAAGTCAATAGGAAGTCTTGGTGTGAACCCCCAATCCTAGATGCTTCCTTATCATTAACTTTATCTTTTAAAAATCTTTGGTTTTATCTTTACCTTAAATCTAAATCTTTGATTCTATCTTTAAAATTTATAAATCTTCTCAATCTTTTATCTCATTTTATCTTTTCAAATCACGATAAAATGGTAATCATAAAACACAATTCCTGTGGATACGATATTTTATTACTTGCCTACAACTATACACTTGCGATTTTTGCATATCAAGTTTTTGGAGCTGTTGCCAGGGACTGTGCCATTTTGCTTATCAATTTGTTAGTAATTTGAATAGGTTGAACAATTTTTTTCTTTATTTTTTTATTTTATCTCTTTTTTTACTTTTTCTCTTTTGCTTGTTCTACCCTTTTGCAAGTAACTACAATCATGGCTACAGTAACTAAGAATTACTATCAGTGGGGTAGTGAAAGAAGTTACTATCCAACGGGAACTTTTGGAGGTGAGTTAAGGGCAAGTGATATTGACTTGATTATGGCTAAACTTGATGCCTTGGATCCACAACTTGATAGGTATGAAAAAGCTAAAGTTTATATAATAAGTGCTACTAACGTTTCCTATGAATTGATGTGGAAAAACTGTAAGTGCACAGTTGTTGTCAAGTAATAATAAAATATTGTCTCCACAAGGACTGCATGTTCAGTGATTATCGCTAAATAAATAAAATTAAACAAAAAGGAGTGTAGTTGGGAAAATTTAGGGAAAAGCAATTGAAATAAAATGCAATTTAGAAATTGAATAAAGCTGTAATTAAAATTGGATGTAGTTCAAATAGGAAGACTTCCAGGATTGGGGGTTCACTCTATGATGCTTAATGTCTAAATTTCACTACCTACGTGTTTTACTTGTTCTCAATGAAGGTGAATTAACCTAAGATATCCTTCGTTCTCTTCTAAGAAACGAAAGGATATCTAACCAAATTTACGACCTACTGTCATGATGGCTGTGTTTAATTAGACCTATTAAGTTATTCGTTAATTCAATTATTCCTCAAAGGCTTTAACCTATTTTCGCGACTTAAACCAAAGTTCCTTTCCTATGGGTCCGATGCTTTGGGTTCACCTCTTAGTACTTCCCCAAATCCCTAAGATTATGAAAATTGCCGCCTAATTCGTTTCGCATAAATAAATCAATAGGAAAAGAATCAAGAAGAACAAGATCGCACATAGACAAACAGAAATCAATTCATTAACATAATCATAGGGCTACGCCCAATCCTAGAAAGAAAGGGTTATACTCACACCTAGTCATGAGAGAACGCCAAATAGAAAATAAAGAAAACATAAAACTAACCCGGAGATTGAAGAAGAACAACAACAATTATCCCAATTCTCCGTGCTTAGAATAGAGTTCAAAGATAAAAATAAAATTCCTAGAAAGGTCTATTTATATCTAATTTACAATTGGGCCTAAGCTAATCCTCAAAAGAAAATTGAAAACTTGTGAAATCCTTCAGGTAGTTCTATCCACCACACGGTGATACGCACCACCAACTAGTGGTAGATGCACAATAGTGATTTTCGCTCCAAGGGGGTGCGCCACCACGTGGTGGTAGTTACCACCACCTGGTGGCAAACGCACAAGGACTATTTCAGCATCAAGGAAAGGTGCCAATAGGTGGTGGCAGGTGCCACCAGATGGTGGGTGGCAAAGTCTCCAAGGCTTTTTTGCCAAGATTTTGCTTTCCAAATGCTTTGGGATGACTCCATTGCCTTCCAAAAGGACTTCCAAGTGCTCAAAGGTATTCAAATCATCTTGAGGACTTCCAATTGTAAGTCTTTTGCTTTCCAAGCCTAAGACACCTACAAGATTTTCCTAAAAACAACGACAAACAAAGAAAAAGGCGTAACATGATACAAGAAGGGAAAAACATGCAATTAGATACCTAACGAATCTTAAACCGTAAAAAAAATGCAAGCAATCTAGTGAAAATAACTATGCTAAATGAGTTATAAATGCACACATCATGAATTTTGATTATTGCAAGGACATTTAAATTTGGACTGTCAGGTTGGAATCCCTCTTTTATCAAGCTTTCAACAACCTCAAAAGTGTAAACTTAAGACTCAAATTAAGGACTTCATCTTACTGAAACCAAGCGGAATGAGGATTAAAGGCTTGAGTTCATTGAGCACATCATGGAGAGTTGCATCTCAAAGCAAATTAAGCACAATGAGTTTGTGCATAATTCCATTCGAGAGTTGACAACTAAGATGGAAAGTATGGAAGTCCACCAAAAGATGCTAAAGACTCATGTTGCTCAATATGCAAGTTCCACTATAAGACTCCTAGAGGTTCCTAAAGCTATAGAGGGGAAGGATGAGGATGAAGAAATAGAAAGGCCTAAGACACAACCCTTAGAGGAAGTGTCTAATTCCAAATATGTACCCTACATTCCTTCTCATCAAGATAAATTGAAAAAGATAGAGACCTTATTTAAAGGTGAAGATCAAAAGAAAAGGCACACTGCACGGGTAGGACCTAAACCACTTCTTTAGTTGCTCAGGTATAACCTTCTTGGACCTGACTCTATTATTGATACCATTTGGACTGAAACTGAAAGAAAACTTAGAGAATGGTCCTTGAAGTTAAAAGATACTTACGTCACTTTGTAAGTATTTTTTTTTTCTACTCTTTTCTTTTAAACTATTACATTGGAGACGATGTAAGTTTTTAAGTTTGGGGTTGTTATGGGTCATGCATTGCATTCATTTTATTTGTATTCTTTTCTTTTTCATACTTAGGACACATGCATGTTAGGTTGTTATTGCATTGCGTATTGTTTAGGACTATATAGTAGTGTTTTCATTATTGCATCAAACTTTCTTGAAACTTGTGCATCTCTCTTTATCTAATTATGTTTTTCTCTGAATCCAAAGGATTGATTGCATGGCTTGTTTGAATTTGCAATAGAAAATATGGCATGATTACCTCTAGGCAAGTTGAGAATTAGCATGAACTTTTTCTGTTTGAGTGCTTGCATGGATTTAAAGTACAAATGTGAGATTTGAGCCTTAATTGGGGAATAATTCACTACATGCCCCCATTCTTTGCTTGAGTGTGAATTTCTCTTTATTGCATCCTTTAGAACTTTCTTTAGAACCTTGTTAAAGTTGTAATTTTTGTATTCATTGATTAATATGATCAAGGCAATTAGGAATTTTCTTTTAGACTCCTGAGTTAAACTAAAAATTTGACCCTTAGTTGCCCACTTAAGCCATAAACTATTATTTACTTTGGTGCACTATTGTTTATGTTTTGAATTTTCTTGGTATCTTAAGGGATATATTATGGCATCTTTGTGAATAAAAATTGAGGTGTTCTGTACAATGTTTGCAAAGTTGATGAATTGGAAGAAGAGAGAATGCTTAAACAAAAAAAATTTCAAGGGATGAAAGTGGTGAAATAAATTGAAATAAAAAAAGAAAAAGGTAAAAAAGGAAGAAAAAAAATGAAATGAAAATGTGGAGAATAATGTGAAAGTATGAACAAAGAAAGTTGAGGAAGGAAACAAGAAGCAAGTTTGGTTATATACCCCTACTACTGTAATTGGTTGCTTAATGTATCCTCCATTAAGGTACGAAGATTGTTTTGAAGCCTTTTGTATATCCCTCCTTTCAATTTCCCACCTTATTGTTTCTCCCTAGGCCACGTTACATCCCTGTGAAAGAACTTGTGATTTTTCCATGTTGTCAGGATACTCTAATGGTGATGACGATCAAGCCTATGGGTAGGGTGCTTTAAATGAGAAAAATGAGTGTAATTTCCTGATACCTAAACACTTTGAGCCTAGAAAGGTGAGTGACCTTGTGTGTATAAGCATTAATTAAGGAGGAATTGAGCTCTAATTGGACTTGTATAAGGTTGTTTATTGTTTAACTCAAAATCAGCTGCTTGTACTTTTACTCCCTTGAGCTTTTGATTCATTAGATTCCATTGTAGTGCTAGTACCACATGATTGCTCGAGGATAAGTAACTCTTTATGTTTAGGGTTTTCCCTGTGAGATTGAGCCAAGATTGCACAGCACCTTTCACAGGTTGACGAAAAGCGAGATCCACCCTACTTCCTGTCAATAAAGGTTTAAGATTCTAGCTGCACATAGCCTCACCCCTCATGCACGACTAGCCTCGATCTCTTAACATCGCACTCCTTTTAATCACACAAAGCAACCAAGACAAAGGCAAGTAGGTACAAGCCCTAAAACTTAACCACCAAAGCACCCAAGCAACACCCTACACCTCGCACACAACTTGGATGCTTCAGGCAATTAAGCCTCACGGATGAACCATCCAATGAATCATTCCTATGCACCCTAACGTAAAGCGCCACACAAAACAGAATGGACAAATAGTTTAAGGAACACTCCACTTATAAGCACGATATGCAATACCACACTTCCTATTTATACTAATACAAACATGTGCAAAAAGAATTCAATGATATGAGACTTTGTGACGTCAGAAACAGTTTGTGCAATAAATGACATTTAATATGGTTCACGAAAAAATAATAGTCAAAAGGTTGGATACAGATGGACAAGCTGCACACAAAATAATAACGACCAAATTACAAAGTTCCTTGGACACTAGAAACCCATACAGCTCACATAACTCGACTGCTACCGCTTGCCTACCCTCGATCTCCCTGTCACCCTTGGATAGACCCTCCTTCAACACGTTGCACTCAAACAAATCAATTTCAGGGTATAGCACCCCCGTTTGCCATAGTGCCAAGTCGAAACCACTCTCAAGCTTCGCCACTACCTTGACTTCCAACCTTTTCTCTCGAATGCCAAAATTGATCTTCTCCAACTTTCACACAATCCTCTCGACATCCAGCTCCTTCAAGATACCATCGCGCTCAGCCTCTATAGTAGCTATAGCCTTTCACATACACCTTTTCACGCTTTCTAATTCACATTTCTCCTTCTCGACAACATCTTTTTTCTTGATCTCCTTTTTCACTTCAGCCTCTAGCTTTGCCATGCGTCAAGAAAGCAATGTTGTCTCCCCCAGTTTCTTTTCAAGGAATCTACCTAGAAAGGCGATCCTCAACTCGGCTGCCTCGATCATCAAAGTCGCTACCACTTCAAGATCACCACCTAATCTTTTCACACCAACATCCTTGGTCAGATGTTCATCAATCAAAGTGCTAACGGGAATTTGACATCCCACAATGACTGAGGCCCTTGATCCAACCAGCATACTTCGTCAATGTTGTGGCCTCCACATCAACCTTAACATCCACATCCACGAGCTTATCCACCGTCCAATGCAACTCCTGATTCGATGCCTTCAATTTCTTCATTCCTACAGAGGAATTAGTAGTCTCCTTAATTTTTCCTTTCCGCTTCCTTTTCGCTAGAATGGCCTTCTTTAGCAACTTGCTATGCATTTTCAATGGGATTGGATTTGCATCAATAAAACACATCAAAAAGTCACAGGTTATTAAAACATCATACCCTCATAACATTTATTGATAAAAGAACATACCCATATATTCAGCTAATTGTGTCGGGTTGGTCGCCAAAAGTATCAAGGACAAACAACTCAACAAACTTAAACCTTTTAGGAAATCAATCTTAAGCTTCTTGGAGGCTAAGAAAGCACTATAGACCAAATGCAATATCGCTACAAGATTCGGCTACAGTATAATAAGAACCTCACCTCCCCCTCACTATCTAAAAGAAGGACCATTTAGCGTCCTTGGACCTTACCCCAAAAAACTTGTCCTTAAAACTCTTAAACAACGTGGTAAATGACTGCAGGAGACACCTTTTCAATTGACCACTAATGAACACGTACAACATCGACTGCGTAAAGCTAACACAAAAGAAATGGAAGAACTTCAACACCGTTGGAACAAACCCATAATACTCACACAAGACCACGAAAGCTCAAACAAAGGCCCCGAAATTCAGGTGTAACTGGGTCGAAGCCACATTCAGAACCTACAAAACCTCATACCAAAAGTCAATGAAATGAAGCAGTATACCCAGCCGATTGAACATGCACTCATATACATACATGTGCTTTGCCACCTCCAGACCCTATGAACCATCAAACACTCGATCATCGAGACCAACAAGAATACACTCTAGTTTTTCCTCATCAGCCATGTAAAGGTCCCCTCCCCTTTGCCTTTGTGACAGACTCTCCTTAGAACCATAGGATGAGCACATTTTCTTTACGTCATCACTTACCCAAGCAGAAAAAATGAACTCGCACTCGTCCTTACTCAAATCCCTAACGAAATTCTTCAAAATTAGCCCTTTCCACTAACCCTTACCCCCGCTAGGCACCACCCATTACGGTGTCACCTTTACTAATCAGCACCGCAAGCACTTCTCTGAACGAACTGCACCCTACTACAATCTCCTCCTCCCCTGTGTCTATCGGCACAACTGCTTCTACCTCCTTCACTCCCTGACAAACCTTCAACACCCATTAACTCAACACAAAAGAAAACACACTAAAAACAAAGACAGAGATGGGGAAACAACAAGTGCCTGAAATTTGAAGAAGCTTCCATGAGAGTAAAACCTACACGCATGAGCAACGCAAATAAAGCCAAACATCATGACCTTCTCTCTCACCTGTTTTAAATGATTAACAACGGTTGACACGTGTTGCCCTTGGGAACTGTGCACCACACTAGAAACGTACTTAACACACTTTTAAAATTCAAAGACGTGACACCAAAGCCAAACTTCCCACCACTACTGGCAAACACTTGGCCTCAGTCTCCCCAATCTTAGCCCAAAGGCTTAAGCCACTTCACACTTCGTTGTTCGAGGCTTTTGGAACTGGTGTTACGTATTGGTCTCGGTTGGCCCAATCTTAGCCCAAGGACTCAAGCCACTTGACACTTTGTTGCTTGAGGCTTCTGGAACTGGTGTTACATATTGACCTTAGTTCGCCCAAATGCAGCTGAAGTTAGTCGACTTGTACCACCTACCACCCACTTCGAGAAAGGAAAGCCCTGATCCTCCTCTCGCTTGCCAAATTACACTAGAGAAGATCATGGTGGGAACCCGACCAATAGCATCACTACAAGTAGGCTCAAATACACCACACTACCTCAGCAGCCTTACTAGGGTATGTTAAAGTCTCTGGAAAGGCTTGTAAAAACAGTTAATAAAATAAAAATATAATTAAATAAATTATATTTTTAAAATTGAGAGTATTTAATAATTCGTAATCATTATATAAAATTTCAAATAATAACTATTTTAAGAAGGGAAAAATATTTATTTGGCTGATTTCCCATTCAAGTAATTCTGTCGGAAGAACGATTCAAAAATACTGTAGGACCAACCGCCGGAAAGCGAAAAGCCTTTTCGTTTTCACTTTTCAACTTAAATACATATCCATCACACCTTCATACGTAGTCATATAATCGCATCTGCCTCTCCTTATTGTATCATGACTATTTAGGTAATTATATTAATTTTGCACAGTTGATACAATCTACCAATTTCTAACTTTTGAAAAACAAGGGATAAGACTAAAAAAAGAGTCAAGAAAGAATAAAAACAGAAAGAAATTAAATATGAAAAAGGTTAAGAAATATCTTTAAAATCCTAATTAAAAAATTAAATGTAAAAATTATGTAAAAATATTAGTAATGTATGACTTTTTAATGTATTTTATCGTAATTTAAAATAAAAAAATTAATTCACTAATCTAAGTGAGAGAGTTTTCGAATATGTCATGATTTTTAGCTTGCGAGTGTTAATGCTAGGTAGGCTGTGCATTTGACAAAACACGTGGGTGTGTGTCCGTACACGACAACAAAACATCTCTCTTAAGTATCTAGAAAACGCGCGAACATGTAGCTGAATTAATTAACCTGCAGAAAGCTTTTGTTCAGCTTTTAGTAAAATGTAATGTAATTTTCTCCTAGTGTACAAATATCATTTAATCACATATGTAATTCAGCTTTTAAGTTAACAATTTCTTACTTTCACATTTAATTGCTTTGAAAAGTACGTCAACATTAAACCAAACACATTCTCTTATAGCATCTCCAACCATAAATTGTTTAAGTGAGTTGTTTATGTCAAATTTATGGGCCCTACAATGTTAACTAAGTTTAAGAACTCTACACAAAAAATCACTCCAATGCTAAAGTTATGTAGTTGAGTTCTTAACTTGTTTTGGTGGGTCCTATAATTAATCCTACATTTTAATACTAATATTTATATATTTTTTATTTCAGATTAAAATATTAGTTTATTTGTATTATAATTTTAAAATAATAAAGATGTAAAAAATTAAAATAATATTTAAAATAATACTAATTTATTTTATTTATGACAATATTAAGTTAAAATTGTATAAATTTTTACCATATATTAAAACGGTGTAAAGCTTCAAATTGTATAATTTTATGACCTCACAATGGTATAAAGCTTCAGGCGATTGAATTTTTTTACAAATTATATAAATTGTTTTTTATTTACAAAAGGTTGGGCCCAATATCTCCATTTCATTCTCTAGAATCTTCTAGTATTTGGGGAGCCCCAAACATTTACGCCCTCAGTCTGCTGCTTCCTTCATTCTACCAAGTCTCCTCCAACATTGTTTCATTCTCCACACTCCACCTCCCCTTAGTTCTCCTCCGCACTCCACACTCCACCGCCCATTTGAGGTTGGTTCATCCACACTCCGTCCTGCATTCTTCTCACCGAGATGATCTCTAGCGGACCTCCGACGATGGCAAACGCTCGCACTTTTCTTCGCCGCACAACAACGGCCACCCAAGGTCACGACAATCTCTGGCGCACATGCAACCTTTCCCTCGCAGATCGACTCAACCCGGCACAGATCGACTCACCCCGGAGCAGATTGACACACCTCAGCGTAGATCGACTTTCGCCGACGACTCTGACTGCGTTTTTTTTTTTTTCATGATTTGTTTCAACATTTTAGTTGTATTGTTTCTGGTAAAGATCTGATTTTGGCCTCTATGATTTTTTTAAAAAATTATTTTATGTCTGTGTTTGATTCTGAGAATGATGGTGTGTTGTGAATAAACCGTTATGTTTCCCTCTTCTTTTGTTGATTTTTGGCTTGAAAAATGGCTTTTTTTACTGCCAAAGAAGGGTTAAGCAGCGTTGCTTGTACAAGCAACGCCACTTCAAATGATCCAATGCCAACTTTTGATAAGCAACATTCTTACGCGTTTAGCAACTCCCGTAAGCAACTGCGTTGGAGATGCCCTTAGGAATTCATATCGCATGAAATACATATTTTTTTGTTATTATATTATAGGTGTGAAGTATCTACCAATTTCACCGATGACTAATTTTTGCCAAAAAATTTAGCTTGTCATCTTTAGAAAAGTCTCCTATTTCAACTACTTTTTTTCATCTACAATATTTAAGCTTAAAACTTTATTTAAAAGATTTGAGCCCAATTTCACTTGAACTAACATGATATACGTGCTAGAAGTATTGATTTAAAATATGTTAATTAAATTAATAAAATTTAAATTTAAATGTATTTTAACTCAAATTTTTGGCTTGATATAATAAATAATTAATATGATATGTTAATAGGTTTGTCTTTATTATTTTTTATAAATTAATATTTTTGTCACAAAATATCTAATGTTTATTTTTTATCAGATTTAAACTACGCAAAAGAAAAATATACTAAAACGTGCATATATATATATATTTTACGTATTTGAACCCAATAAAAGTTTTCTTAAAAAATCATTGGCCAACCTAACCCCGTAGAACTGGGTTACGTAGTAGGCAATTCATTGAACGCATGAATTAATTTGCTTCGCACCGGGCAATTCGCCCTGCGACAAACTCCCCCTAATTGACATACACGTTTAGGTGCGTTTTGTATTTCATGCAACTTGGTGCATGATTTCGATTTACAATTAAATCCATGATTTTCAATCTGCAACTAAATCATAAATGATACGCACATCAAGTGAAATAAGTGATGCTTTTTTCGTGATACTTTCTTTGCTGAAATAAGTGATGCTTGACCATGTATCTTGTGGTATCACCCTTTTCATAAGGAAATGTTCATTTTTCACTTTTAATGTGTTTTCAAGAAATATATAATTTTTTCCCTCAAAAAAAAAGAGAAATATATAATTTTTTTTTGGAAAATCCTAACCAGTTCCTTTAGGATATTGGTTAAGATATCAAAAATAGAAAAATTTTATTAAAAAGTGTAGCAGTACACTTCTCTATAATTTTCAATGCAACACTTCAAATAAAATTTTTATATTTATTGATTCCTTAACATATATTTTTAGGACACTGATTAGCAAAATCTTTTTTTTTTTTTATACAATGACAGTAACAAAGATTGAACTTAAAACTTTATGCAAATTATTTCAATTTCTACCGCTTGGTTGACTTGGTGAGTTATATAAATAATGCTATACTAGGCTACTAACTGTGTTACAAAGTTTTTTTTTTTTTTTGCTCAAATTACAAATACATTATCCACATGTTGGCTTTAGAATCACATCTTCCTTCATTTGATCTATGTCACACCGGAAGTTACAAATTATAATTTTTGCATTTCAACAAAAAACAAATTATAATTTTTGCACTTATTGCAAAGTTTAACATGTTTTTTAGATTCAAACTTTCGTAATAAGCATGTGTCCAAACACACAATATATCATTAACATAGTATTTTTATTGTCTTTTCCTATCTCTTCCTTTTTTGTTGGGGAAACAACCCCTTCCTCATGCATAACGAAGGAGCACACACAACACTAGAAAATACAAATAACAAAAGATATAAAATTTAACGTGGTTCGACACTTTTTGTTTATGTCTACAAAAACATTCTAATAATATTCATTCACTCAAATGATTAAATCCCATTACAAGTTTTTCAGACAAACTTGAAAAATCCTCCTTCACATAATCCCCACCCCTCTCCAAGCTGGGGTGACCCCTTTATAGGTCGAGTGGATCTTCTCACCTAAGAACTCCTTATACAACTTGTATCTTAATATTAAAAGAGGAAACAATTTTTTAAAATCCTTTTTATATAAAAATTAGAATAATTATCTTGAACAATAGTGTTTTTAGCTGTTGTTCTTCAACAAGAATGTTTTTAACTGTCATTCTTCAACAAAAACATTTTTATAAATTTTTTAAACCTCTTATCTCTTTCAATCTATCATTTTCAATATCTTTAGTTTCAAATTAAATTTCAATATTTTTTTAAAATAAATTATCAATAATTAAAAATCAACATTGTATTACAATAATTGTTTATAATAAATTTAAAATATAATTGATATGTTTAAAAATATTTATTTATTACAAATTTTAATTATAATATAATTTATATATTTAGAATTATTTATTTATTATAAATTTAAGTTATATAAAATAAATATTTATTTTGTGCAATGCACAAGTTAAAATACTAGTAAATATAATATTTTTAAATCTAAACAAAATTTTAGAAATTTGAAATCAAAAGTTTGAATTATTTTCCAACACTTTTTAATAGCATCATACTCCCTCCGAACTCAAATATAAGCAAAAAAAGTTTGATGTATGATGGTTTAAAATATAAGCAAATCTAATTAATTTTATCCTATTTAAGGATATTATCTCTAAAATACTCTTTATTTAATTGAGATTCTATTATCACTTAATGACCCCTTTTTTTATTTATGATATCAAGTTCCAATAAAGGACAATTTAGAGAAAAAATATTTTTTAATTGGGATTAATGAAATTAAATGATATTAACTAACTTTTTGAATTAGTGTGAAATTAATTATTTTTGCTTATATATAAATCCAGAAGGAGTAATTGATTTATTTATACACAATCAATATTCAAATGGAGAGTTTTGTTGGCCATAATGAACTAATGGTCATTTTTGGCTCAAGTAAAATTGTTTACTGTAAAAGATATTTGTAATGTCTTATAAACAAAAAGTTGTAAGCATTTGATATGCAAGAAAGAAAACATTAGTTATATTATATAAAAATATATTATCTCATGTGAAAATTTTACATAATCATATATCATCATGTGCAAACAAATGAGGTTTGACCAAAATTTATGGAAGGCTTAAATATATTTTAACTCTTTATAAATATAGTTCTGTTTGGTTTTAGTCATTGTAAAATTTTTTGTCATTTTTAGATCCCTAATATTTTCTTACCATTAACTCTAGTTAATTTAGTGTTGACGCGGCTAACGAAATAAAGAATATTAATTAAAATAATTAAGGTAATAAATAATATTTTAAATTAAAGTAATTAGATTATTTTTAGGTGTCTAATTCAATTAAGTAATGTATTTATTATTTTATATAAATTAGGTAATTACATATAATTTACTTTTATAATTCATTTTTAATTTTTAATATACTATGAACAGTGATTTTTATTGCTTTTAATGTTGTTCTTATTTTTCAATTCACTAATTTATTTTTAACATTGTATTTTTTCAAAAGAAAATAGTTTACTTAGACACTTATAATTTACGTTTAATACTAAATTAACTAGAGTTAATAATAAAGACTAAAAAAGCACACTAAGAAAATGTTAGGGATCTAAAAATAACAAAAAAAAATAATTAAAACCATATTTAAGCATTTATAAAATAATATTTAGAGTCTTTTATTTGTCTCCTTTTCCCCATCATTTTATTATATATGAAAATCTCACCTGAAAAAAAATTCCTATATTACATGTGTGGATATTGAACTTTTTTTATTTTGTCAATCCATATATAGTAAATTAAATATACGATACACCATATTCAACTTTTAGGTATAAAACTAACTGTTTGCACAAAATTATACAATACACAAATTATTTTACCCATGTACATAAGTGGGATGAAACCATCACATACCGATAACAACGCTCTAGTTCCATTATCTTTCAAAACAACATTCACAATAGAATAGAGGTGGCAAAATAAATTAAACTTGTTTTGTCAATTCATTTAACCCTATTTTTGTGTGATGAATTGTGATTTATAACTTATTAACTTGTTTTGACTCGTTCTGCTTAAGCCGTCAAAAAAATGGGATGAAATGGGACAAACAGGTTAACATTGGTGTTTGGTAAAATTAGTTTATAAACTATAAGTTAGGAGCTGAAAAGTTGAAAACTTATCAACTAACTAATAAAATTGAAAGTGTTTGGTAAGATTAGCTGATAAATGTAAAATGACATAAAAAGATATATTTAATTATTTGATTAAAAAAGGTAAAAAGAGATTTCAAATAAATTAGTAAGAATAAAAAAAAAAGAAAAAAAAAACTAGTAGCTTATAAGCTAGCTTATTTTCATAAGGTACTTCAAGTAGCTTATGAAAATAAGCTAGAAGCTACTAGAATGACTTATCGAACACACTTGTGTGTACCCCTTTTTAAGTTTATTAATTAATAGTTAGGTTAAATTAGTCTTTTGATCTTTTTTTATTTAAATTATTTAATTTGGTTTCTCTATTTTTAAAATGTTCAATTTGGCAATCTAATTTTTAAAAAATATTTAATATTGTCCTTCCATCTGTGCAATAGTAACAACGTTAGTATGGTTAGACATGTGTCCATTTTCACACTTTGACACATTACTTGCCGCATCAATCTCCTTTAACGTCGTTAGTGTCAATTTGGATGAATGAATAATATTGAACATTTTTTTAAAATTAGAGGACCAAATTAAATATTTTAAATATAGAAAAACCAAATTGAATCATTTAAATAAAAAGAGAGACTAAAAGAGTAATTTAACCTATTAGTTATTTTATTAATAGTATTTTATAATCTTTTAACATGTCTAGATTTTATTAGAAATATTATAAATAATAGATATTTTTTGTATAAATGTATGTTTAGATTAATTCTTTTAATTTTTTAATTATTTTTTAGTGAGTTGATCAATCAACCAATTTTATTTTTTTTTAAAGGCTGACCCACCACAAAATGAGATACGATAGAATTTTCAATTCACTTCATTAAAACAAGTCAACATGCCTCACCCCATTTTTTTCGAGTCAATGGCAAGGTGGAATAGGATGAGATAGGTTAGCCCATTTTGCCATCCTTACTTCACATTATTCTTTTTATTTGATTCCTTTGGAAAAACTTGAAAACATAATGGTTATTTAATGTGAGAAAATGTTTCTTATTTTCATTTTGGTTTAATACATCAACAGGTCCTTAAACTTTCTAAGAATTTTTAATTAAGTCTCTAAACTAAAAAAAGTTATAATTAGGTCTTTAATCTTTTACAATATTGCAATTGGGTCCTTAGAGTTAGTAAAGCTGTCACAAATTATTATTTTTTTGACGGTTTTAAGCTTCCATAAATTAATTCTAAGGACCCAATTACAAAATTTGTAGAAAACTAAAGACCCAATTACAATTTTTTTTAGTTTAGAAATTTAATTAAAATTTTTTTAAAAATTCAAGGACCTATTAATATATTAAACCTTTTATTTTTTATTTTCTTTTTTAATTATAAAAATATCATTTTATTTTTATCTTATTTCTTATTTTTAAAACTTTATATAGAAAATAGAAAAAATAAATTTTTTATTATTTTCTGTTATTATTTTCTATTTTTACTTTTTTGTGTAGAAATTTTGTAAAACAAAAAAATGAAGTAAAAATAAAAAATAAAAAATAAAAAATAAATTCTCAAATCAAATGGAACGGTAGTTAAACTATTTGGCCAATGGCTATCAATACCTTTCATGTTTCTTTTCTATTATTTCTTTTGGCAATATAGTCTACATACGTGTATGATCAGGTTTCTAATTTGCTTTTTCATTTGTGTGCCTTAGCAAGAAAATAAATCAATAGAAGCATTTTGTGTTCAAAAAAAATAAATAAACTAGTATTCTAACCTGTGCATTGAACGGATCAAATTTAATATGCAAATTTTATTATTATAAGTTTTTATCATAAAAAAGTAAAAAATTATTCATACCATTTAATAATTTTTTATAAAAAAATATTAAATATATATAAATATAATAATTGTCAACATAATAAATTTTAGAAGTTAAAATTCAATAATAATCTCAATTTTGACAATTCTATTTAATGATCATAGTAAAGTGAGAGAAATTTAAATAGAAAAACAATAGTTTGTTATTTTCATAATAGGAGAAAGAATAATGATAAATCATTATTCCTAAGAAACTGGAGAAAAAAAATTATCCCCACAAAATTCGGAAATGATAGAAGCAAGATAGGTTTTTTAAAAATAAAAATAGGCAAGATAGTTAAAATGAAGTACGAGATGAAAGAATTTAATTTAGAAAAAAGATAAAATAATTTAAATCAATATACAAGTTAAAAAAGATAAAGATAATTTATTCCCATCAAATCAAAGATGAGATAGACAAATTAGTTTAAATTAGAAAAGAGATAAATGAAGGAAGGAAGAAGAGATGAAAGAATAAAATAAGAGATAAAAAAAAATTAAATCAGGAGATAAGAGAAAGAAAAAACCTTTGAGATAAATTTTTGAAAATGAATAATATTTACATAGAGGGAAAGTATAGTTCACCTTTGCTTGAGAGAAGAAAATTTAAACGAAATTGAATATAAGACATTAGAAAATAAAACTCTCACAAGCTAAATAACGATTATAATTTATACATAAAGAAGATAAAATAGTAAATATTTCAATAATTTTCACTTTAAAAAGAAACACTACTTGAGCATTCAAATTACTATCTCATTATTTAAAAAACAAATAGAATCATTAAAAAAAATAACCCATACTAAAGTGAAGATAATAAAAAAATAAATAAAATAAATAAAATCAAAACTCATACCAAAGTGACAATGGATATAAGAAAAACAATTTTAAGAAGTGAAAGATGTGAAAAAAATCTTTTAGTACCCTATTTTTATAACCAATCATGTTGCTAAAATTACTAACTGTGTGTTTGTGTGCTCCCTATCTTTGTCTTTTCTATATATGTATTTATATCTCCTGCTTTGAAAATATACTTCATGAAGTTTAAAGGTAGGTTGAACCTTGTGATCATCCAGCAGCACTGAAAGCTGATAGAATTGATATCGGACCTTATTTGTAGCTATAATTCTATACTTGTGGAGTCGCTCTCCTTTGTTAGACATCAAAACCATTGACGGTTTCGTTTTACCATTTAGTCCAACATTTCTTTAACATTTGGTTTCTTGTTTTTCCATTTTTGTTTGCTGAATTTTCTCCCTTAGCATTAAAGTCACTAATACGGGTTACGTATATTTCTGCCATAATTATTGCTTCCATAACTATTGTTACTAAAAATTGAAATCTATGTTCAACACTCACTGAAATGCAGACACTATTTATTGCGTGTTTTAGCATCACCGTGACGTTACTTTCTTTAATGAAAGCAATAATTTGTAAACATTTTGTCGTTGTGTGTGCCTGAAAGCATTTGGGGAAGTGAAAATTACCCACTTGTTTATATGGCCTATCACAAATATGTAATAAAATAACTACAAATTTGATGAGGGCAAGTCCCATTTTGAGTGCAAGAGGTCAGCGCCTAAAAGTAACGTATGATTAGAGATTGATCAGACTCTGTTTTTCATTACCAGAAATTTTGAAAACAGCTTTAGGCTCGTTTTATGGACCTACCAGAGAACGTGCTACAACATGAAATTCACCACGTCATAATATTATGAAATGTGGTTTGGAACTGGACACGAGGACATGGACATCATAGCCAGCAGTATCAATCCCCCCACAGGCACGGGACCGCAAATCCCGCATTTTTGGAGTGCAAGTAAAGCAGACAAACATGCCCTTTAATTTATTTATTTTTTTCATTTTTTTTCCTTTCAATATCAACGTAAATTAACTGAGATAGATTTTATTTTATTTTTTATATTTGGGAGGAGGGGATATATGAACTTTAAAACATTTTATTCACTTTTGAACAATAAAATCAAAAGAACATCAAGAACATTTGGATTAGCACTACTGACAACCTGACACAAAAATAAATGGATCTAATCAAATCGGGTCTAATTAGCGGATGAGATTATCGGTTGAAAAAATTAGTTAGTTGATATCCAAATTATTAATTGGTTGTGACAGAAAGCAGTCGAAGCCGACGGAGTTAGCTAGCAATTAATTAGGATATCATCAGTTCAGAAGTCTACGAAGGAATTCAAGAGGAAAAGGAAATTTTGACAAAGGAAAAGGATAAGAGATTAAGAGCCAACTGCATAATTGCTTTAAAGATTCTGAATGGTATATTTTTCGTATAATTTAGCTGATTTTAATAATTACCATTATTATATCTGTTAGCCGTGTGGATTAAAAAGTAATTACCATTATTATATTATATTCTCAAAAAAAACATTTGTTAGCCATCTTCCTACATGATTGTAAATGTGGATTAAAGAGTAAAAAATGTAATGGACATAGTGGCGGCTCGTTAACAGGTAATTTTGGTTTATATACATAGGACAAAACTTAGAGACAAAACTGTTGGTTTATATACATATTGTTTTGAATCAGCCTCACACCTGATTAGGGTCTAGCAATCCAGTATTGATCCAGACTAAGCCACCAAACACGTCCATCACCTCGTCTTTACGCCCCGGATGATTGAGATCTGCCTTGCAAGGCAGAAGTCAGACCATGCACCAACTTACATGATGGGTGATGATGCTTTTTCAATTCCGAAAGAAATGTTTGCAACCTACATTTTAATAATTTTTTATTATTAGCTAAAATTTGAAAATTACAAAAGTTCATGAGTCTCATTTCTTATTTAATGAGTTTTATTCATAATTTTATAAATTTTAATTAATAGTAAAGAATGTGTTAAAGAACATATTGCTAACCCTCATCTCTTTTGGAATTCTCAACATATTTCCTGAAACCACCTCCTCTTGCAGTATATGCTAACCCTCTGCATCTAGAAGCCAACATGGATGTTGTTGATGGGCTAGCTGAGAGGCGTTCGGCTGAGAGGCGTTCCATTGCTCCTCTACATTGGAGAAGTTTGACAAAAAAGTTTGAAAGAGCCAAAATAATTATAATTATAATATATAAATTAAATATAATAGTTTTGACAATATCATTTTTATGGGCAATTTTAAATATTTAATGATATTATACAAATATTAATTAGTTTCTCAATAAGGTGTTTTTCATTATATTAAAATATCTTTTTTCTACTTTATTAACACTCTTCCAATTTTTTTATGACTTTTATACCTTTGTCTACAACTGAATCAAAAAAATTAGATAATTTATTTGTAAATTATTTTTGTGAAAAATCTACAAGACACATTAAGTTATTTTATACAAAACAAAATTTATATATGCAGAAAACATAAAAAATTTCAATGCATTTTTCAACAAATTTAAGGAAATAATGATAATTTTGCCAAAATTATAGCAACTTTTGAAGAAAACATTTGGAAGAAAATCACAAAATTCATAAAAAGAATTTGCATGAAGAGCCCACAAGAAAAATTGACAAGCAAGAAAAATTTACAGGTTTAAGTTATATTGTAGATTGAAGATTACTATCGATTAAAGTGTTATTCTATGTTCATTCAATGACTTAAAATCTCTTAAACAAAAAAAAAAAGACTTAAAATCACTAAAAATTGATAAATAAACAATTTTAAAAAAATAGTTTAAAAATATTATAGAAAATTTCATCAAAAACAATTAAAATATAGATAATTTTTAATATATAATTTAAAATTTTATTAAAAGTAATTAAAATATAAATAACTTTTAATAAATAAATATACATACATATATATATATATATATATGTGTGTGTGTGTGTGTGTGTGTGTGTGTGTATTACAGAAAATTTCTTTAAAAACAATTAAAATTTGGATAATTTTTAATATATAATTTAAAATTTTATTAAAATTAATTAAAGTATAAATAACTTTTAATATATATATATATATATATATATATATATATATACCCATTAGAAGATCTACCTTTGCTCCTCTACCCAACATTTTCATATAAATACTATAAGCAAGCACTTCAAGTATACCTTTTCCTCTCCATACTACAAGAATTCTTGTTATAAGCCTCAAGGTCATTAATAATTTTTCAAATTACAGAGGGCTTAGCCCTCGTAATACTATAATAAATTACATACAACCATTTTTTGTCAATAATGTGATAAATTTATCGAGGATTTAGCTCTCAGTAAATGTCAATTATAAAATTTTAATTAATGTTTTATTGTACAAAAACGTTATGAAGGATCAAACTATCAATAAATATCAATGGTTAGGCCGTTGATAATTTACAATGAGTTGTCCTTGATAAATACCAAGAGTCAAGTCTACAATAAATTATCAAAGGCATAGCCATCGGTAATTACTGAAGGCCAAGACCTTGATAATTTATAATAGGCTTAACCTTTAATGATGATATCATAATATTTATCATAATACAAATTATTTTATATTATATTATATATATATATATATATATATATATATAAATTGAATATTATATAATAACATAATTTATATAATATATATGCTATATAAGATAGATAGATAGATATATATATATATATATATATATATATATATATATATATATATATATATATATATATATATATATAATATGTATATAGCATAAAAATATATATAATTATATATATATATATATATATATATATATATATGCAAAATAAACAATACATATATAAAATTATATAAATAATATATAAAATTATATGTATAATAAATAATTAACCCACTATAAATTATGGAAAGAATATAATAACATATATATTTATCTTATATATATGTATATATATTAGAATATTTATTTAATAATTTATTTACAATGGACTTAACTATTAGATCTTCATGTGAATGATCAAAATTAAAATACGTAAGTAATGTGAATTTTTTTAAAAAATCACATGACCCTTTGAAGTAATTGTAGGACTTTAAATCTTGATCATGACCTAAATTTACCCTTCTCATTCTTACATAAAAATGTCATTCTCATATTTTTAGTTGTCAAAAAAAAAAAATTTTAGTCTTTTATATATTAGTCCATATATTTGTTTCAATTATTACCGTGTTAATTGGGAATCTAAATTATCTTACAATGTTCTTACTTGACAATTAAATTTGATGACAAAGAATGTTAAGCAAAAAGGACTAGATCCAAGAGGGAGGTGAATTGGATGAATAAAAATTTTCAAGATCTCCACACAATTTTCAAAGATGTTTAATCAAGATTTCAAAAAGCTTTGAATCAATTAGATTTGGTAATACAGATGTAGTAGGAAGAATGTAGTTAGCTGGTTTTTAATATGCCAACATGAATAAGATCATCATGAAATTAACATGCATATCAAAGAGTAATCAAGAAACTGAGTATTATGAGGAATGATAGAGAAAAGGGGGACACAAGATTTTTATACAGGTTCGATCACTACCACTGTGATTTACATTCAGTTTCTCAATCAACCTAATTGAGATATCACTAAACAAATATCAAGAAACACACGGTACATGCACATGCAACACAAAGAGTGCTTAAGGTTCTTGACACCTTCAAGAAGCCTTACTCAATTCTTGTAAAACCCACTACAAGAATTCTTTTGAGAAACCCTCTTTAAAAAGTGCCGAAAACAAAAAAACACAAAAAAAAAAAAAGATATCACCTGATTTGTGATGGATATGAAAATGTAAAGCCCACTTATCTATTCTTCATATGATGACTCCTAGACACCTTGAGAGATCTATGATTATTTAACCAATTTGATGAAAAGATTTACAAATTTTGAGTAGAAAGTTGTTTTTGCAGTTCACAAAACTCTCAAGAATAGGTACTCTCTATTTTACAATGAGGAGTCACACTTTGAAAAGGTTAGAAGTTCATTATTTATAGTTAGAAATTGTAATAATCGATTATTGTTTAGGGATAATCAATTATTTTGATTTTGAGATAACTTGGGTTTAAAATATGATCAAAATAATAGATTACATATCAAGATAATCAATTATTTGCAAGCCTATGTTTTTGTCATCTTGAAATAATCGATTATGGATTCAGGATAATTGATTATTTTGATCCTAAAAGCCTCTAGGTTCCAGTATGATAATATAATTGATTATGTATTGCGCTTAATCAATTATTTGTGAATCCTTGTATTTTGCTTATTTGAAATAATTGATTATTCACTAATGATAATCGATTATTTGCGCAAGGATAATTTTTCCAAATGATAGAGCACGGTCAAATTAAATAATCGATTATTGTTATTAGATAATTGATTATATCCTTATCAAAAAAGCAGTTTTTGCAAGTTTCTAACCAAATTTTGAGCAAACCTAATATGTTTTCTAAGTTCATTTTATCTTAACTAGTTTTAGCTTTTTATGAAAACATATTGTGAGCTTATGGATCATCTCAATTAGCCTAAATCATCATACTTAGGACTTAACTACTCATAGAATACACACATTAAAACATAAAGCAAAGGCCAAACAAATTTTACAACTTTCCACTCAAGTGAGACACATCAAAATTCAATTGTACCGTAGTCTAGTAAGCGCATGCTCCACATCCTCAAGTTGTCTCAACAAAGAAATGACATGGTTAATGAGTCAACCTCTTCAATCTTAAATCCATAATCCATAAAAGACCTCTTTGCAACACGAAGCGTGTCATTTTTTCAGTATTCACCACACACTCAAATATCATCCTAAGCCCTAATAAAGAAGAAAATAGCAAGCAAACCATCACACCAAAGTTCTCCAAATCATGATACGTAGCGAAAACATCCTCAACCAAGGCCAACACCATTCAAAACTTCACCCCAAAAAATTCTACAAATCACCACTTAACCAGTTAACCAAAATCCTGAAACTCCCAATGCTACATTTCGCCATAACTCCTAGAACCAACACAAACAACAATCCAATTCCCATTACCCAGAAAATAACAATTACGTGTCTTAACAATCCTCCAAAAAAAAAAGGTAAATCTTCATCCTTGCCCTCGTAGTAGAGCCACAACCAAGATCCCAACAAGATTCAGAAATTAATCAAGCGTCCTCAAAAATCTCTTGCAAACAACTCTATTAGATAGCATCTCTCCCACACCGCTAGTCTCTGTCTTCCAACCAACCAACCATGAACGCACGCATAGCCACTATTGCATGTTGCAGCTAACCAGTCTTCGTTGTCACGCACTTGAACCAGAGCTGTGCTGCACTACTAACCAACCACTGATCGAGCACCATCTCGCCATGAACCACACACTGCCACTAAACTACACTCCACTGTCGCGCCCAATACATTATCACGCCAGCATACTTTGCAATGCCATCGAAACCCAATACCGAAAGTAGGATATGTGGGTTGGTTTGTTTTGTGACGCGGCGTGGTTTCTACAGCTTGGAATGCAGTGGTTATTGGTCTTTTATGGAGAGTTTCTTTGCCATAACTTTAAACAAAGTCGATTTTTTTTTTTGGTACAAAGCATAGTCGATCGTTAATCGACTTTACCATTGATTTGATTTTTGACAGATTAGGGATTTTAAGCTTAAAGAAGAAGTTGATCGACTTTCCTTGCTGTCAAATTTAATTGCCAAGTAGGAATATTATTAGACATGTTATAGAAGTTAGGTGTAATTCTTACGTGCTTTTAATATCATCTCCTAATCAAAATTTGAATTTTATTTCGATAATTCAACTCAATAAATATTTACGTTAAAAAGTTATCAAATAAAACTCTAATTATAATCAGAAAATACATTACACCACAAAATAATTAAAAATATGAATCTAAGTTTTGTTCTCTTGCTGACACCATGATAATTGAAACAAACAATAGGAACTAAATTATAACAATTTTTAGAATAAAGACTAAAATATTTTTTATATAAGGACAAATAAAAAAAGTGTCATCTGAAGATATTACATTATTAATTTAACTACAAAAATGTATTTTCACTTGAATAACATTATAAAATAAATATGAAAAGTAAGATGTCTAATAATATAACTTTTAAATAAATCATATGATTCCTTCCCATAAATATGTCAAATTTTAAATTTAATCTCTCCTTAATTTGAATTAAAGTTTCGGTCCCTTATTTGTTAAATTAATCAGTTTTTATCTATGTCATTCACAAGTTTTGCTTAAAGATAATATTTTGACTTGACTCTTTATTTTAAAAATTATTTTAAAAGTGAAATTAAAAATAATATCTTCAAAAGTAAAGTTAGATCTATTTTTTAATTTAATGAAGATCATTTAACACATTTTGAACTATGTACATATATATATATATATATATATATATATATATATATATATATATATATATATATATATGATAAATAAATGTAACGTGAAAGAAAAATAAAGATGGACAAAAGCGTAAAATTACCATAAAATTTGAGATAAAAAATCATAACTACTTATAATTTTACGATTTTTTTTTATCTTAAAAACACTTATTTTAGTTAAAATTACTTTAAAACATTAGTTTATGCTTAAGATAAAAGCTTTTACATAACCCTAGCTTGTTTCGATGTGACTCAAGGAAGTCTCCATGTGCTCCTCGTGATTCTCCAAGCTGGTCTCCAAGTTGTCTGGCATAGGGCAGGGTGTTCCAGTGTGTTGATTCTTAGTTGGAACGGGGGGAGGGGGACAATTGCAATGTCTCCAATGATTAAGTCAAAATAAGTTGAAGGCATATAAGATGGTTAGAGATTAGGCATACCTAGAGCATAGAACTCTGTTGGTCTTTATAGGTCTCTTTTGATAAGATAATTCCGGATAAAGTCATTATCTTCTTCAATTTGATAAGAGTATTATCTTTTGGCGGGACATTAGGGGTTTGTGAATTATTTCCTAGTTGATAAGGAAGATACCATTAATATTGTTGGAGGCCAACCTGGGACTTTTTGAGATACTCATGTGATTAGGCTTTGATTGGGGAGTCTTAACCTAAAAGATTACTTAAAATTTTGATTTATAGTAAAACAATGGAAAATAAAATTTTATAAACTTTAATACAGTGAGATTAAATCTTTAAAAGTGATTAAAAGTTATTTTTAATAAATTATTAGGCTTAGGGGAAGTTTTGAATAAAAAGAAATTATTGTAGACTAGTTTTGAAGCCTAAAATAGAATATATGTTAAATATGGTTTAGACCGTCGTCCGAGTAGATAGACCAACCATAGCAAGTAACCATAGGCTTTGATTGGGGAGTCTTAACCTAAAAGATTACTTAAAATTTTGATTTATAATAAAACAATGGAAAATAAAATTTTATAAACTTTAATACAGTGAGATTAAATCTTTAAAAGTGATTAAAAGTTATTTTTAATAAATTATTAGGCTTAGGGGAAATTTTGAATAAAAAGAAATGATTATAGACTAGTTTTGAAGCCTAAAATAGAATATATGTTAAATATGGTTTAGACCGTCGTCCGAGTAAATAGACCAACCATAGCAAGTAGCCATGTCTTTAAAGCTCAACACTTAAGGGGTTGTGAGTTGTCTGACTAAGTTAAGAACCAATCGAGGTGTATATAAAGTAAAGGTCAACTCCTTAGGGACAACCAAAATCATGACCTTCGATCGAAGAGATAATAACATCATAGACCAACTAAGTGGATAAAATCTTTAGGATTGGCAATACCCACAAGTTCAAAGTCCACGAGCCCAAAAGTTAAGATTCTAAAGCCTTCTCATATGTGGGTAGGGTGCAACAAGCACTATCCCTCTTACACATGTGAGAACAACACTGCACACACTACCCCCTACAAAAGGAAAAAACAATTACGAGGTCATTAAAAAACATATAGCAAATATAAATAGGTGTTATATCCCCATTAGCACATCAGGTCACATGTAATTAAGTTTGATGAGGTTTCTTGAGTTTCTTTCAGACTTTAAGACTCTTCAGGGTGTATTCTCTAGTGTGAACATCAAATAGTTTAAAAATTATTAATTTTCTCGCTTTATTTTATCCAAATTATGTCTCTTATTGATTTTTAACTAAACAAGATTGTGAGTGTTAAAAAAAAAGGAGGGAGTAAACAAAATGTCACAAATCACTTGTCATTGACTAATGCAAATTAGATTTGGTGCGTCACGCAGTTGGAAAGTACGGTTTTTTTTTTTTTTTGTTAATCTTGCAGTGAGTCATTGTCACTTTCAATCCTCTTTTGTGAACCCGAAACTCCAAAATTCTTTTGCGAGTCTTGCATTCACACTTTTTTCATTTCAGGCTATAATTGGTCTAATTTTTCTAGTTATTTTAAAATTAAATTTAAATTAAGAATTTTAAAAATAAAATAAAATTATTTGATAATTTTAAAATTAAATTAACACAAGAGAATAGAAAGAGGGCGGGAAGAGAAAGCAGGAAGGGAGAAAGAGAGACAAGAGAGAACCAAGAGAGAAAGAAGTTAGATTTTTTTAAGAAAAAAGTTTCTTTATTTAACTTTTTAAATTATACTTGTTTTTTTTTTTGTAAAAATTAAATTATTTAATTTTTCAATATTTTTTAAAAATATGTTTTGTCTAACTTCTTTATTTAAGGAGAAGAAAAATTAAAAAAATAGTTGAACCAAGTAATACCTTAATATTCACTCAAAAATCTTACACTTTGTGTGCTTATTATTGAAGTAAGTTTCTCTTCTATATGTGAATTAGGGGTATTCATGATTTGGTCTGTTCCACTGATTTGGTCTAACCTAAAGTTAATATTGGTCAAATCAAATTTAAACTCAAATAAATAGTTAGAGTTTAATAGTTATGCACTAACAGTATAAAAAGTTTTATATTATTAACCAATTAAAAATCATTATTGTTATGACTTTTAAGATAGTTATTGTAAAAGTCAACGAACTTATTACATGTGATGATTTATGCTTGAATGACATTGTAAAATTGCTTTACAGTATTAGTGCATAGTCTATTTTCTCAAATAATCATATTAAAATTTTGAATCAGATTGAAATAAAATTAAATTCATCAAACCCGGTTCCAAATACACGGCTAGTGTGAACAAACACCGCCGGTCTATTCCTGATTTTTGGCAACGATATTGAGTGTGCCTCTTAAATGATTTTGCTCAAAACGGCACTTTAACCATTTATTGCAATTTGTTGACGAAAGCACCTTCAGCTTGAAGATTAGGTTATTTTAGTTCACCTACAAACTATTTACTTATGCAAGTAATTGTGGCTCTATGTATATGTGTTAAAAATAAAACAAATTTTAAATGGCCTCCTTTTTTTTTAATCTCCGTCGTAATTTGCGAAAGCTTAAAATTTCAATAAAAAATTTATTCGCTCTCGCCCCCAACAAATACAATTGAGCTAAATGGTATTTTTGTATAATGTATACACTTATCAATATAAAATTTGTATAAGTAGTCCATGTCAGGAGAAAAAGAGTAAATTTAAAAAAATTAAAAAAAATGATTCAATTAAATGTATAAGTAGCTGATATTTGAGAATAAAAAGAAATTAATTTTAATATAAAATGATTTCAAAGTAATTATTTTGAAAAAGGTTAAGATTTGAGACAAAATAATTTTAACATAAAATAATCATTTTAAAGTAATTAACAATTTTGGAATTTAAAAAATGTTAAATAATGGTGAAATCATGTGTTACAAGAAGAAAAATAGTTAAATAAAAGATATTCTCACGTTTAAGAATAAGGAATTAGATGTATAATAAAAAGTTCAATGGTTTATATCAAATGTAAGACATTTTTAAGTAATTTCATTTTATACATTTAAATTAGCATGCATTCTCTTAAAAATAAGTTAATCTTTTAGTCTATTTTTTCTAACAAAATAACATGCTATTCTTGATTTATATAACCTTCTTTATAATTTTTTTTTTAATTTGCATTCTTTAAATTTCATCCATATTAATTATGTATATTTATTTTGTAATTTTAAATATTTTTCTTAAATATTCATTCACTTTTTATCTTAAACCTTCACTATTAGAGGTCACATTGAACTTTAATTAATCTAAAGTTGAATCAATTATAGCAAATCTTTTAAGAAGCGTTGTTAAAAGATTTGTTACTTTCCAAAGCAATGGTGATAACTTTATTAAAGATGAATTAATGTAATCTGAGTGAAAGATTTATTATAACATAAATATGGAACAAAAAATAGGACCCACTAAGGTTGACTTAGTGGGAGGTTAGGGTAGCTTACATGAGATCATAGGTTTGAACTTCAATATTGTTATTGTACACTAAAAAAAATGAAACAAAGAATAAGGAAGAGGAGCTACCTTAAAAGGACTTAAATTTCTATTAGATCAAACAAAAATAAAAAGAAAGAAAAATATGTACATATTCTCGGTTGATGTAGTAATCAAATTTCTCGCATTTGCCCCATGTAACTAGAAAAGAGAAGGTTCATGATCACTTTGTTATTGTAATAGGTCATGACGCATTGAGCCAATTAGCTATACTGTTTAGAGTCATCAAACACATTATTTAGAACTTTCAAACAAAATACACACAACTCATACCACAGCTCATGATTTATAAAAGAGAGAGATAACAAGTCATATTCAAATACAAAGAAAGAAGGAGGTTAGGATTTGAAAGACAAAGTCATAATTAGATAGAGAGAAAAACAACTTAGAACTTGCTAGAGTGAAGGAACTAAGATGAAGAAAGTTTGAACAAAATATTAAAACAAGATGAACACACCAAGAACAAAAGAAATTTCACACAAAAAAAAAAATGTATACAAAGAAAACAAAGAGGGAAAACATACTTATGTGAGAGAAAGCATCTATGTCATTGAGGCATCTTCAATGTTCTTTTGAATGTTTTGTCCTTGAGGTGTCTTCCATTCATAGTTGTAAAGAGTTAGAGTTTGAAAATTGGAGCGAGAACAAAAATATAAGTGTGTTACTGAAATCAAAAAATTTGTACAAGACTTTCTAGATCAATTTTACAAAGAATCGATTTAGAAAGTACTTTCTAAATTGGTTCTTAGTAACTGATCTAGAAAGTCTTGACAGAAATTTAAAAAGTTACAAATGACATCAACTTTCTAGATCAGTTACACCATCAGTTGTATCAAGAAACAATTTAGAATATATTGTCTAGAGCGGTTCTTAATATAATTAATCTAGAAATTTTTTGGTTAGAAATAGCAAAAGTTGTAAAGGACATTTACATTCTAGACCGATTTCTAAAAAACTAATCTAGAAAATATTTTCTAAATTAATTGTTAATATAATTGATCTAAAAAATGTTTTTTGTTTCAGTTCTGTAGCAAGCAATCTAAAATGTCTTTCTTAATATTACAAAAATGTCATTGTATCATATATTTCATTGATTTTTCAAGAATTAATGTAAATTTTTCAATGTAAAAAATATTTTTATGTACTAGTGACATACACTATTTGTGCTTATAATTAATTGTTAGCATCTAACTTAATAAACAACAATACATACCTCATTTGCATAGACTTCATTCAATTTCAAATTACCATTTTACACAGATCGACACACACCTTTTTATGTAGTTCAACATGAATTTAAACAACTTTTGCATACTAATTTGTGATAAGTAGAACTTGTAACTAATTGATTGTTCTTATATTTTAGCTAAATTTTGGGAAATTTCTCTATTTTTTTTGTTGATTTTTGAACAATTCTTAAACACTTGTGAAGTGTCAAAGTGCCAATTCAACACTTAGAACCATACAAGGAAGAAATAAGCTATTAAAAAAAAATCTAAAACCATATAATTTGCACCAGTTGCATTACAGTTCAACACATCTAACTTTATTTGCTCTAAATTTTGAGAACCAAATGTTTAAAATAGGTTAAATGTATAATTTAGTCCCTCTAAGTGTTGCGAATTCTCAATTTTGTCCCTATACGTAAAGACTTATTAAATTAGTTCCTATACATGTCACTGATTCTCAATTTGGTCTCTATCGTCATGACATCGTTTACATATTCTTAATTTGGTCTCTATACGTGCAGTGCATTCTA
Organism: Spatholobus suberectus; assembly: GCA_004329165.1. NCBI lineage: Eukaryota > Viridiplantae > Streptophyta > Magnoliopsida > Fabales > Fabaceae > Spatholobus > Spatholobus suberectus. The sequence continues at coordinate 81,120,598 of CM014730.1, read as the reverse complement.
AATTTAGTTTCTATACGTGTAGCGCATTCTTAATTTGGTCTCTATACATATAAGGCATTCTTAATTTGGTCTAAAACTGTCAAAATGGGCCCGGCTTGCTTAGTTCGCAAAAAGGGCTGAGGTAGGCTCAAAAAAAGGCAGTTCAAAAGAAACTGGGCCGTTTTAGCCTAGCAGGCCATAGGCTGGCTCGATATATATATATATAATATTTTTTATTATATATATATAATAATAATAATAATAATAAATATTAATATACTTTAAAAAAATTTTAAAAAATGGTCACACACATTTGTAAAAAAGAAAAACTAACATAAGTACTTTATTTTATAAATAAAATTCGCTTAAAGATATATTTTTTATGAGACTATTAAGTAATTAAATGAATTATATATAAATTAAAATTTCATTTATGTTAAAAAAGTATGTAGAATTTAATTTTAAATATTTAATATGATTTAAATAATTTAATTTTATATAATTTTTTGTAGAAAAAATAATAATTAAAATAGATAACAACGTTAATAGGTCCAAAAAAAATTCAAGCCAAATTGACCCACATAGAGCTGGGATAGGCAAAAAAAAAAAAAAAGGCCCAGACACAAACTGGGCCGGCCCGCTAAAGAACAATGGTCGAGGGGCCTGCTTGACCAATTTGACAGCTCTACTTTGGTCCATATATAGGAACCAAATTAAGAATGCGCTACACGTATAGAGACTAAATTAAGAACGTGCTGACGTATAGGAACCAAATTAAGAATTTGTAAACAACAAAGACCAAATTGAGAATTTGTGACATTTATAGGGACCAATTTATTTTTTGTATAGGGACTAAATTAAGAATCCACGACACGTATAAGGATTAAATTATATGTTTAACCTTTAAAATATAACTTAAGATTATAGGGCCCATTTGGTGGTCAAGAAATGATAGGATAAAATAGGATAAGATATGATAGCAAGATAAGAACAAAATAGGATAAGAGCAAGATAAGTTATAATTTTATCTAATATTTGGTGTACACTAGATAACAAACCAAATAATGATAAGATAAAATATAAATTATGTTCAAATGACAAAATTATTGTTTTGTTAAAATTAAATATAATTTTTTAAAAGTAACTTTTAATTTAATTATTTAATTTGTACAAAAAAAATATAATTTTAACTACACTATACAATATTATTTTTTATTTATGTAGTTACTTTTCTTTAAAATATAAAAAATATATAAGATTTTTAAAATTACAATTATTATTTAAAAAATATTTGAATAGTAATTATTTAATTTATAATATTTTAATTAATAATGTACATTAAATTTAATTTTATATATACATATATATATAATAAATATAATATACAATAATATATTGTTTTATATAATATATAGCATCATATATTATATATAAATCTTATATATATATATATATATATTTTATAATAATATTATATTTGCTTATATATAATTATACATAATATTTATTACAATATATATATATATATATATATATATATATATATATATATGTATATAATATTATTTGTAATATGTTGAATATTATAATATTAAATAGATAGATAGATAGATATAGAGAGAGAGAGAAAAAAAAAAAAAGAGAGAGAGAGATAGTGAGAGAAAGAGAACTTATCATATCCTGTTACTTTCTAATTTAGTTCTTCCCTCAAGATAAAAAATACACTAGAAGAATAGGATATGATAAGAGATATGGTAACAATATTATATCTTATTGGCACAACAAATATTACAACAAGATAGAATAGTTATCTTGTCATATTTTAGCCACCAAACAAACCCATAAAGTATTCATTCCGCATTATACATATGCACATCATACAATTCATTAAATAATATTTTTAGCCGCACAGCGAGACCGTGGAGATTTGTTAAATAAATTATATATATGAATAGTAAGTATTGTAACAAGTAACATTTTGCTTGTATTTTAAGAAAATCAAAATTGTAATTTATTAGAATACTTCTTCTAAATAATAAGCTAGTAGATGCAAATTAACAAACTCATAAATAAAATATTATATAAAACATATATTTAATATCTTAAAATTATTTCATATTTTTTTATTTAATATTGAACACTCTGTTAAAGATTATGTTAAAATATATATTATTAATATTACTCATATAATAATGTTGGAAATTTTAAAATTATTTAATTATAAATATTGAATAAGCTGGACAAATATTCCAATAGTTTGGTCATTGTTGTAAATCAAACTTCTGTCTAACACCGATCAAATCGATCTCCTCAATATTAATTCTTATTCTATTCTTATAACACGTTTTTATAACATTTTCTACAATTAATAAAGAAATAAGTAAAAAGAGAAAGAGTTTATTAGACATATATTGTTAATGGAAAAGTATTTATACTGTTAACTAATCAAAAATTATTCTTAATATGACTTTTAATGTAATTATTATAAAAGTTGTTAAACTTACTATTTTGTGATTTGTAATTGGATAACAATATAAAAAGACTTTACATTGTTAGTACATGAATTATTTATTCAAATAAAAAATTTATATGAAATAAAATGAATAAAATAGAGAGAAATAAAAATAAAAACTAAGTTAAGAAAATGACTGTTGATTGTGGAAATTCGTTTTAAGAATCAAAATAGTTTCAATTCTCAAAAAATAACTTATCACAATGATTCTAATCAACAAATAAGATTTTTATTCATGGGACTTAGAATCAAAATCAATTGTAAGTTCTTTTTATTCGAACTAACAATCTATGATTTCAACTTGAGAAAATCGTACTCAATAATTTAATATTACTGCTTCGATTTCAATGAGCACATTGAACATTAATTTCATATAATGAATTTGAATCATTATTATGTGTTCATTCAAATCAATGAATAGCCATATGCATATGAACATTTGAACTTAAATTCGATTCTCAATTATACATTCATTAATGCGCAAATCAAAACAAATGCTTAATAATGTAAATTACTAGAAAGGATCATAGACAGAAGAACAAGTTATAGAAAGAAGAATAGGTTATTGATAGAAGAAAAAGTCATAAATAGAAGAAATCGAGATAAGAAAATAGAAATGCATTAAAATAAAAGTGGGTAAGAACATACATATTCTCCTTTAAACCAATAGTCATTAGCGTGCGGCGTGTGTGGTATACAAAGTTGTGTGAAATGTTAGAACCGAAGAAAAATTGCTACACAATTTCTTATTTATACATAATCTACATAACAGTTGAATCTCTACGATCTTGACACGTGTATAAGTAAACGAGCCTAACTAAGATGTTGCCAACTATTTGAAACTGTCCCTTTTTGAAAATTACTTCTAACGGCAACATGAACCTCCTTTCGATTGTAACACTCCTCTGAATAAGTCTTCATTTCAAGCATGGTTTGAGCCTTCTCCTACACACAATAAGACCTCCTCGAATATATATTCGTTTCAACCAATTCGAAAATCTTACTTTCGAGTACTCCAGTACTTAGCGTCTTCTATTGTAAATTCATACATTTCAATCTTCATCTACACCTCCCCCTTTCATATGTTCTTTTCGACAATCCTATTCGACTAAAAACTTTAATGACCCCAACAATGACATAAAAAATGTGTGTGAGAGAAATAAATCTCTAGTTCTTTCCAATAGGTTCATGAATTAACTCCTTCTCGATTTTGAGTGACATTTTAAATTTTTTTTATTTTGTTTATCCAGGGTATTCCTCGGCCGAAAGTCAAAGATTGACTAATTTCTTAAGGTACAAAGATCTTGTTAAAGAAACGATTCTATGTAAATAAGGAAATAGGGAAACTTGTATTATAGAGATACGATTCTGTGTAAATAGGGAAATATGGAAACTTGTATAGCTGAAAATTAGGGATCACATTAGATTTTCTTTCCCTTTATTGTATCATTGTTTGACTATAAATAATGAATCATATGTGTGGTCTATCAACACACATTTTCCAGTAATATAACATGGTATCAGTAGTTTAGGTTTCTTTCTCTTGTTTGGTTCGCGTGAACAGTACAGCGACCGATGCCCAACCCCGTTGGCCATCATTGCCTTCTTTCTCCGACGTGGCCACCCCACCAGCTTCGCCGCCCTCCGGTGATGACCGCGCCCACCACCGCGCCACCTCTCGCCTCCGTATGTGCCCACATGCGCTGGCCTCTCCGACGCGTGCCTCTCACGCACCCTCCCCAGATCAGCGCGTGGCGGCCTTCCCTTGCCGGCGACCCCTTCGCCACTTTTGCCAACATCCAGCGACCTTGCCCAGCCCTGTTTGGCTCCTTTTTTTCATGGTCTCTCTTGGTTCCTCTTCCGCTTCCGCCTCTGTAGTGACATTCACCACTGTTCCGCTGATTCCTTGCAAAAAATTAACAGGAACAGCCAACTACAGCACTTGGGCTGCCGCTGTCCAGTTGCAGTTTCAAGGCCAAGGCCGTGCCGACCACTTGACCACCTAAGCAAAGAATATTCCCACCTCGAATCAACCTCGTTGGCAGCAAATAGATGCCTCCCTCTGCAGTGTCCTATAGTACTCCATTACTCCCAGCCTCCAGCCCCAATACCAGGCTTTTCCCACCTGTTACGAGGTCTGGACCAAGGCCAAGAAAGTTTATTCCAATGATATCCACCGTCTCTACAGTGTTGTCATTGCTTTGCTCAATACAAAGTTAGACAACATGGACATGCAGACTTATCTTGGTAAGCTTGACCGTTTAATTGTTGATTATGCCACTCTCATGCCCTTTACTAGTGATACAGAGACATTTTATAAACAACACAACCGGTTCTTTATGGTGGTTGCTCTCGCCGATCTCCCATCTGATCTTGACGCCGTTCGCAATCAAATTCTATCCGGTCCCACGATCCGAACATATGACATGGTCAGTGAACAATTGTTACATCTTTCCACACCACATATGTTTAGGCATTCCTCTACCCCCCCCCTCCCCCGGTGATTCTTCCACTCTTGTCTCCCACTCCTCTACTCACGGTGGACGAGGTGGAGGTCGAGGTGGTCACCGTCGTCCTCAATGCAATTACTGCAATCACTCTGGCCATGTGGAGGCTGAATGTCGCACAAAGGCGCAAGAACAATCGAAGCCAATGAATGTAGCCCAGGTTGCCACCCTTGCCCGACTGCTGATGTTACTATTTCTACCGCTGAATATCATGACCTTTTTCAGCTTCGTGCAACTCATCCACCTGCCTCGCCTGCTACTGCTGTGGCTTAGGCTGGTAATCATGTAGCCTTTGTCTCTCAATCTTCTTCCCTTGGACCCTAAATCCTTGACTCCGGTGCCTCCGATCATATGACTAGTAACCAAAATCTTTTCTGTCGCTTATCTTTTTCCACCTCTCTCCCCTCTGTTACCCTAGCAGATGGCTCTCATATCCCTATTCGTGGCATTAGACAAACACATCCACTTCCCAACCTGTCCTTAAATTATGTCTTATTTGTCCCTGGTTTTCCTTTTAATTTAATTTCAATTAGCAAACTCACTCACACCCTTGACTACTCTGTTTTGTTTGGTTGAAACAGCTCGTACCCTCCTCCTCCATTACCATGCTCCTCTTCACTTTTGGGGAGATGCACTACTTACAACATGCTATCTTATCAACCACATGCCTTTCTCCGTCCTTGACAATCAGGTTCCTTTTTCCCTCCTATACCCGCAACAAGCCCTATACATTGTTCCTCTTCATGTCTTTGGCTGCACTTGCTTCATCCATGACCTCACTCCAGGTAAAGATAAACTTTCCGCCAAGTCTCTCAAGTGTATCTTTCTTGGTTACTCTCACCTTTAGAAAGGATATCATTGCTTCTGCCCTCATCTTCAACGATATCTTGTCTCTGCTGATGTTACCTTCTTCGAGTCCACCTTTTTCTTCTCCGATTCCGTTGTTGCAAATAGTTCTTTGGCTGTTCCGCACGTTGTTGCAGCTCCGATTGTCACCCCTGCTCCACCACCACTACTCACCTAGCATAAACGGCCCTACCCTCCTTCGCCGATTCCATCTACTAATCCTCCAACATCATCTCCTGCTTCAAACGCCCCTCCGCCAACGTTGCCTGAACTGGACCTTCCCATTGCCCTTTGGAATGGTATTCGGTTCACTCACAACCCTAGTCCTTTATATGATTTTTCTCTTAATTATGCTCGTTTATCTCCTTCTTATTTCTCCTTTATCTCTTCTTTGGATTCTGTGTCTATCCCTAACTCTACAGGTGACGCTATGGCTGATCCTAACTAGCAATAGGTGATGTTGGAGGAAATGGTTGCTTTACACGCCAGTGATACTTGGGAACTTGTCCCTTTACCTCCTAGCAAGACCACTGTGGGCTGTCGCTAGGTCTATACCGTGAAGATTGGCCCCAATGGCAAGATTGATCGCTTTAAGGCTCGTCTGGTGGCTAAAGGCTACACTTAGATTTTTGGTCTCGACTATGGGGACACCTTTTCCCCCATGGCCAAAATCACCTCTGTTTGCCTCTTCCTTGCTATGGCTGTCATCCGCCATTGGCCTCTCCACCAACTAGACATCAAAAATGCCTTCTTGTATGGTGAGTTGCAAGAAGAGGTTTATATGGATCAGCCACTAGGCTTTACGGTTTCAGGTGACCCTCACCTTGTCTGCCGGCTTTGCCGTTCTCTATATGGGTTGAAGCAGTCTCCTCGTGCTTGGTTTGGCCATTTTAGCTCTGCTTCACTTCAGTTTGGCATGACTCGTTGTGACGCTGATCACTCCGTGTTCTCCCTCCACTCTCCATCTGGCCTCTGCATTTACTTGGTTGTCTATGTTGATGACATTGTCATTACTAACAATGACTCTGATGGTATCCACAAACTCAAATCTCATCTCCAAAGTCAATTTCAGACAAAAGACTTGGGTCCGCTCAAATACTTCTTAGGGATTGAAGTTGCCCAATCTTCCTCTGGCATTGCCCTTTCCCAACAGAAGTACGCTCTGAACATTTTGACCGAGACCGATATGCTTGATTGTCGCCCTAGTGATACTCCTATGGATCCCAATGTGAAGCTTCTTCCAGGTCAAGGGGAGCCACTGAAGGACCCAAGAAGATATCGTCGTCCAGTGGGGAAACTTAATTACCTCACTGTCACTAAACCAGACATCACATTTGCGGTTAGTGTGGTTAATTAATTTCTGAATAACCCTTGTGATAGTCATTGGGATGCTGTCGTACGTATCCTTCGATACATCAAGAATGCACCGAGTCATGGATTACTATATGAAAACAAAGGCAACTCCAAAATTGTTTGTTACTCTGATGCTGATCAGGCAAGATCACCATCAGATAGGAGGTCCACTTCTAGGTATTGTATTCTTATTGGAGGGAATTTGATCTTATGGAGGAGCAAGAAGCAAAACACAGTTTCTAGATCCAATGCCGAAGCTGAATACCGTGCTATGGCAGCAGCTGCATGCGAGATTACTTGGCTTAGGCAACTTCTCCAACAACTAAAATTTGGAGACACTCAAAATACTAGATTGATTTGTGACAATCAAGCAGCTCTCCACATTGCATCAAATCCAATCTTCCATGAGCGAACTAAACACATAGAGATTGACTACCACTTTATGAGAGAAAAAGTTCTCTTAGGAGAAATTACCACTGACTTTGTTAGCTCTAGTGACCAAATGGCAGACATGTTTACTAAATCCCTCAAGGGTTCTCGTGTTGATGACATTTGTAACAAGCTCGGTTCATATGACATGTATGCTCCAGCTTGAGGGAGAGTGTTAGAGAAACGATTCTATGTAAATAGGGAAATAGGGGAACTTGTATTATAGAGATACGATTCTGTGTAAATAGGGAAATATGGAAACTTGAATAGCTAAAAATTAGGGATCACATTAGATTTTCTTTCCCTTTATTGTATCATTGTTTGACTATAAATAATGAATCATATGTGTGGTCTATCAACACACATTTTCCAGTAATATAACAGATCTATTTAAGGGATTGTCTTCTCTTAACAGATATTCTTTTATATACACGTACTTGTTTAAAGGACAATTATCTGTCAACCATACCACATCATATTGGTAATTAACATTTTTAATGTATATATAAGGGAAAAGATATGTATATATACAAACCTTAGGAATATATTACTTATTTCAAAAATTTATGATAGAATATTTAATGAATTGCAAATTTGAAGATTTGTATAAACATGGATATATTATTTTTAAAGTAAATTAAATATGCATTGATAATTATATTATTAATGAAAAACTACATGGTTAAATTTTTATTTATGACCAGGGGGATTTAGTTATTTTATCAGTTTTAACATGAAGAATGGAGAAAAGGCCACCATATAATTTCAAGTTACATATGTATGTCGGCACGTCGCCATGTTCAAATTAACGTGATCGATCAACTTAGGTTTTAGGTGAGATAAGCATTACGTACCGTTCTGATGAGATATAGATGTAAGATATATCCCTATTATATATTGCAAATCAATCTGCTTGAATAATTATTTTTCTTTTAAAAATATTTTACACCATAATTTCCTTGCATGAAATGATTTCAACAAACCTTTTTCTAAGTCGCTAAGAGTTCACATCTAAATCTTACTTGATCTTGCTTTTGACTATAGTTGATAGGTGCTTGCGCGAATTTATGTGACCAAAATAAAATCTTGCACTTATCCATATATATACAAAGAATCAAATTAATTCCTCCTGAAATAGTTGTCCGTTTGATTCGCTATAAAGGGCAGCTATATATGATTCATTCAGGTCAAAGAAATTTTTTATCAAAGCATCATAATCGAACAGGAGGAAGATGTCGTTGTCGTGTTTGGTGAAGTTAAATCAGCTGCCTACTCCTTGAGTTCATACTCAAAGATATATTTAATTTCTTATTAATTTGCTTATGGAAAAGATTTGTTGTCGTTTTACCAGCTTTATTACTTTCAGGTTAGTTGTTTCTCACTTTATCATACTCGCATAGTATAAATATAATTTGTATCAAATTAACTGCCAAATGAAGAAACAAAACCCGCTTGGTCCTTACTTTCCCAGTACATGTGCCAAATAAGCCTTTGACGATCTAAACTCTAAAGTAATAGATCACGTGGTAACCAGATAATTATTTGGGATATGGTAACCTTTTTTCTTTTTTTTTACCCAAACTCAAATTCCTCTTTCTTTAACTAGCACATTCTAGTCATCTTAAGAAAAGAAAAATCGGTGGTGTGCATATATTGTTTCCACTTTTTTTTTTTTTCCCGTCGAATTAGTTTACACATTCTAGTTGAATTCGCTCCTTTTAATAGTGAGTGTGGTAATTGAAACTATTTTATTTTTGATATTCACAAAGCCACGGCTTGCTAACATTTATCATTTACTTGTGTAAAAAGTAGACCATTTGTTTTATTATATCTCAAGCAACGGGAATTGATAAATATCTCTTTCTAGTTGGCATAGTTCAATGAGTTTGAAAGGAGGACAAGTTAAGCCTTTTAGTTTTAGCGACCAAGAATACCAGTACACGTTTTGCTCTTTAAAATACATTAACCTCAATAATGTTCTGAAATGTGTCTCTCAATATCCCAATTAAACTGCCTTTTCATTAAACTATATAAGGAGTCGTTTATTAAGATAACTCTTCTCTTCTCACTTGATAATTAAATTTTAACTCTTGCACTTCAAGCAGGCTGGCCAAATTAGATGCAAAGCTTGCATCTATGATCAGATCTCAATTATTCGGCATCAACCTCTCATCCTCAATGATACTTGGAGCCAATCAGATTAGTGGCCTGTTATAACATCCAAAACTTGCTCAAACGGATTATTAGTTATTAAATTCTCTATTGCTAACTCCTTAATTTTAATTCGGCTTAGAAGAGAAAGGATCAAAAGTAATCTGCGCCATTAATTAAGATAGAAATTACTAGATTCATCATGTCAATTGAGATGAGAGCGACGCATGAGACACCAACCTATATCTGACAACATTGATGGGTTCCAGTTCCAGCTACATAATTTACTGCCGACAGTAACAGAGAATAACCTTAATTACCATGAGAAGATAAAGTGAATATTAACGTTTGCCAACATAAATTTGAATCAAAAATATGTTATAAACTTAAGTTTGATTAAAAAATAAGTTTACTATAATGTGATTTATGTTTAAATATTTTTTTATTTAAAAATATGTTGACAAAGTAAAATATATTTAAATAATATTAATCAAAAGTATTTTTATTTGATGTTGCACTTATATAAATACTATCAACGGAAAAATGAGTTTTTAAAAACAATTCTTATATTGTTTCTAACTCAAACTCAGTATAGTGACAAATTGAATTTTCAAAATTACCTTGAAAAATATTCAAACATAACAACAAACTAAATTTAATAAGACAAAAATAATTTTGGACCAACCAATCGGCAATCCAAACATAGCCAAATTAAGCCAAACTTAACATAATGGGTTTAGCTTTAATATCTAAAGGTCACTTCATTTGTCCCCAGAAGCACAGAGAAGGCAACTGTGGCTTCTTACTTCATGCATTGGTCAGTCTGGCCTCACCGATTGGGATAGTGAAATGATATGGCACTAGTGTTCGTATGATGTTTATGTATTTAGAATTAGACATCCATATTAGGCATGAATGTCAACCAATTCGCCCCTTCGGTAGTGCTCTTCATCATAAAATGAGAAGGAGCCATTTTCTTTCTGTCCACACGCAATAATTGATTACGATTAGTGTTTTTAAGGAAAATACTCGGATATAGTGGAGAAAATGGTTTTCGATGATAATTTTCTAAAATTTATGTTGAAATAAGGATATTTCAAAAAAGATTTTATTAAATGAGGATTATTTTGAAAAGTATTTTTAAGTGAAAATATTGAGTTTTATAAAACAATTTCTTAATAGAAGGATTTTTTTTTTCTCCTTTTAGATATATATATATATATATATAATGGGATGGGATGTAGATAAATGTATCGAGTCGTTGCAAATAATAATTAAAGTAGTAAGAGACTAAATATCGTTTTTAGCAATGGAAGGTTAATTCACAATTTAACAAACACAATTCTTATACGAACCAATTTATTATTAAGGTTTAAATATGTTTTAAGTTCCTGTAAATATGACTTTGTTTGGTTTTAGTCCTTGCAAAATTTTTTGTTAGTTTTAGATCTCTGATATTTTTTTACTATTCTTTTTAGCCCTTATCATTAACTCTAGTTAATTTAGTCCTGACTTGACTAACAAAATAAATAATATTAATTAAGATAATTAAGGTAATAAAAAATATCTTAAATTATGATAATTAAATTATTTTTAGGCATCCAATTCAATTAAATAATGTATTTATTATTGTATATAAATAAGGTAATTGCATATAATTAATTGCTTTTATAAGTTATTTTTAATTTTTAATATATTATGAACAATAATTTTTATTGTTTTTAATATTGTTCTTACTTTTCAATTCACTAATTTACTTTTAACATTGTACTTTTTAAAAAATTATAATTTACTTAGAAACTTATAATTTATTTTTAATATACTAATTTATTTTTAGAGACAAAATCACTACTTGTGATATGTTAAAAAATAAATTATAATACAATTAGTCAAAATTAATGAATTGAAATATAAAAATAACATCAAAGTAATATATTAAAAGTAAATTATAAGCGTCTAAGTAAATTATAATTATTTAAAAAAATTACAATGTTAAAAATAAATTAGTGAATTGAAAATTAAAAATAATATTAAAAGCAATAAAAATCACTGTTCATAATATATTAAAAATTAATAAATTGTAAAATTAAATTATATGTAATTACCTTATTTATATAAAATAATAAATACATTGCTTAATTGAATTGCAATCTAAAAATAATTTAATTATCTTAATTTAAAATATTATTCATTACCTTAATTATCTTAATTAATATTTTTTATTTAGTTATGTCAGCACTAAATTAACTATAGTTATAGTAAGGACTAAAAAAGAACAATAAGAAAATATTAAGGATCTAAAACTAACAAAATTTTTTGCAAGGACTAAAATCAGACTGAGCCATATTTGCAGGGACTTAAAACATATTTAAGCCTATAATTAATTAGGTTGAAAAATGGGAATTTAAATTTAAAAGAAAGCGATGAAGATATAATTTTTGGGTTTTCTAATTTAGCATCAAGAATGCAGGAATGCAAGAAAATTGATTTAATTTATGAAAAAAATATTGGGATTAGGACATTCTATTTCACATAGAATTCTTAATTATGTTTTTATTTAAATCATATTTCCTTATATAAATAAACATTTATGCCTACTTAACAACTCAAATTCCTTGAGTGAAATTAAAAAGAAATAAGTGTTAAGTTTAGAAATTCTTAATATTAGCGAGCATCAAATAATTATTCCTAACCTAAAGAATTACTAGGTTTGTATCTTTGAGCACATCTATAGAGCAAATTCTCATTCACTAAACAAATCAAGAATCTTCTTAAAGGTAATCAAGTCTCAAGAAGCATGGGAAAAAAAAAAAGAATATAAACACAAAGATAGGAAAAACAAACTTTCATTAAAATTATCAAATTAAGGATTCATAAGTTATATAAAAATCCACTTAACTCTAATAGAAAGGAAGTTTCCTAGACATAGAAAAATAAAAGATAATAATAGATGAGGTAGAAGGAAAATAAAACTCTATTAACGCTTAAAGAGACGTGAGACTTCCACCTTATTCATCTTCCTTTTACCCATAAAGCTCCTAGAGGGGGAAAAGGGCAAAAACCTTAGATGACGATTACCAAATCAAAATTGTCTCCTTAATTTTTTCTTTTTCCTCCTTTTTATTTGTAGGCCATATAGCTCCCACTAAAGGGATAGACACAAAATTCTTTAAGGCTTTCTTTTTGGGTTGCTTTTTTAGTCTTTTTATATGTTGGTCAGATAGCTCCTACTAAAGAGACAAACTCAAGACTTTTAAATACTTTCTTTTGGGTTGCATTTTTGTCTTGTTTCTTGATTTATTAGAGTTCTAATCCTCCTTCTTTAATTACCTAAAATAAAAAAACACAAAAACATGAAAATAAATAGAAATCCTAATTAAAAATTTTAAAAAATGAAACAAATAACATTTTTCATTCTAAAATCTATTTATTTGAAGACAAAATAAGTTAAAATTTAGGCTAAATTACTAATTTGGTCCTACTATTTATTTAATTGGTTCAATTTGATCCCTTAAATTTCAAATCAATGCAATATTTCCCTTTTTATCTATTTGATAACATCATCAGGGTTATAAATACTGACAGTTTAGATTTACACATCAAATGATTTCTAATTGCCACTATTAAATTTTATTTTATTAAATTTTAAAAATTATAATAAAAAGTTATAATTTAATAAAAAAAAGCCTTATAGTTTTAACATACTGACAGTTTTTAATGATCACAATAATAATTTTATTTTGTAAAATTTTAAAAAAATTATAATAAATTATAAAACTTAAAATATTAATACTAATAATACAATAAATGTAATAAAAATAATTATTATAAAATATTTTATTATATTTAATAATATAATATAATAATAATATAAAATTTAATATTTATAATATAACTTAATTATAGTTTTAAAATTTAATAAAATAAAATGATAACATAAGATTATCATTTAAATTATATTATATTGCAAATATTTAATTTTATATTATTATATTATACTATATTTTATTGTACATATTATATAAATAAAATTATAAAATTATAATAATTTTAAGATAATATTAAAAATTAAATAAAAATAAAAATTTAATAATTTTAAAATTATTATATAAGTAAAAATTATTAAATTATAATTTTTATTATTATATTATAATTTTTTAAAATTTTAAAAATAAAATTATTATAGTGATGATTTTAAGCTATCACTATGTTAAAATTACAAAATTTTTAATTAAATTATAATTTTTTATTATAACCTCTGCTATGCAAAAATAAAATCGTCAGTATTTGTAACCCTAACGATGTTACTCTTAATTGGAGAAAAATGAGAACATTGACTCAATTTTAAAAATTAAGAGATTAAATTGAACTTTTTATAATAAAGGGACTAAATTGAACTAATTAAATAAATAGCAAAAGCAAATTTATAATTTAACCTAAAATTTGTAATAAGTGGCTCAAAATATCTTAAAAATAATAGAAAAAATTAAACAATTCAAAGAATTATCAACATCAAACGTAAAGAGATATATTATTACACCAAACGAGACCAAAAAATATTTTCTGTGCCAAACAATTAAAAAATGCAAAATATTGTTTTGTTAAAAGAATAATTATATGCCAACCTCTAACACTCCCAATGTTGATAGAACAAGTTAACTAGTGTAAAATGATTGAAATTTGATTCTTCTAAAACGAGCAAGAATAAATTATGCAATCTCAATTATTGATGAAAAGGTCAATGATTAATATTTTTAACATATTTATAATTTGTTATACATTTATACATGATATCAATTATTAATCTTCAACAATCAAAATTACTTAATTTACCCTTTCTCATATCCAAAAAATTCAACTTGTAATTTCAATGCATAGGTCCTTTCTACACACAAAATTCAAATGATTCAGTGTATTTTGGTTGTTGTATATGATGCTTATGTCTTTGTTATCTATGATGTCGAGGTGTTTTCAAATATGATTGTCGTATCCAAATAAATATTTAGTATCAATATTTGTTTTTGTACGAGCATGCACAATAGATATTTTTGTTTGATATAGGTAGGTTTAATTATATTTTTAGTCTCTTTAATTTATATTATGTGCAATTTTAGTCTTTCAAAGTTTTTAAAGTAAATTAAGTCATTCTATGTTTAAAATTTAGAAAATTTTGTACCAGAACCCATTTTTTTATCTAAAATTTTTAAATTTTTATCCAAGTATTTAGGGGTTTGTGATAAATTTAAGATATAAAATTTTTTAAAAAGTTTAGAAGTCACAAATTTAGTAGAAATTTGATAAAATTTGAATGATTTTGTAGAATGTGGTATTAGGATTTGAAAGGGGGGAATTTTTTAGAATTTTCTTTTATTTTAGATGAAGATTTAATCTTTTGGTTGGTAAGTTTTGAAGGGAAAAAAAAAAGGTTTAAACAATTTAATCAATTCAATTTGTAAAAATTTTGAGTAGAAAATGAGAATTTGAAAGTTCTAAGAAGAAAATTGATAAAGAGACCAAACTTATTTAATTTTAAGGTTTAATTACTTATTTAGTCCTTATACTTGTACTATTTTTATGTTTTGATTCCTAAAGCTAGAAATTAGATGTTTTAGTCCCTACACATGCACTTGTAATTCTTTTTTGGTTCCTGCCATTAAGTGTGTCTTAACTCTATAAGGTAAAATTGTCACAAAATATAAATTGGTGGTATAAAACCGCCACAAATTTTCTAGTGATTGTTAAATTGTCACAAAATTTGTGGCAATTTTACTTAACAAAGTTAAGACACACTTAACGGCAAGAATTAAAATGAAATTAGAAGTATATGTGTAGGGACTAAAATGTCTACTTTCTAGGTATAAGGACCAAAACATAAATATGACACAAGTACATGATCAAAAGAGTAATTAAACCTAATTTTGAAAATAAAAAAACTTAATTGACTCGAAAAAATTTAAAACATCAAATTACACATAATCTAAAAACTAAAAGATAACAAATATAATCAAGCCAAATATATATTTAATACTTATTTGAGTGTGTGTGTATAAGTAATTCGACGTTATTCTTTTATATTAGTGTATAAGGGAATCGAAATATCTATTCGACTCCTTCAATAAATTTATTTGGCTCATCAAATTTTTGTTAAAAAAAAGTGTTGAGTATGTATTTCATATCACTCAAATGTAAGTCAATCGATACAAAACATCAGCTTTTGTTATATTATTTGATTTGTTATTAAATAAAACAAATTACTATTTCACTCACTTCAAATCTTATCCTTTTAATATTAATTTTTACTTTAGTCAGTATATTTTGAAAAGTATGTTTATTTGATTTAACTATTTTATTATTTTTATTTTATATTTTTAGCTGATATGTGTGCATCATAATCTTTTACAAAATTATAATATACCATACTTTTACGGTTTTACCAGTGTAAATACTTTTACACATATCCATATAATTATTTAGAGGCTGTTTAATTTGAAGAGAAGTTTTTGTTTTGTTTTTATTTTTAATTATAAGAATATTACATTATTTTCATTTCATTTTTTGATTTTAAAAACTTGTATAAGAAACATTAAAAATAATAAAAATTATTTTTACTATTTCCTATACAAATATTTAAAAAATAAAAATAAACATAAGATACTATTTTTATAATTAAAAATAAAAAATATTATCTCATATCAAACCACTTCTTAATTTACTATATTAGTGATCATGGACTCATGGTGGGCAAAGCCATGTGCAGACAACAAAAGGCATTAGCAATATGGGTTGGCCTTTACTTGACATGCACTGATTTTGAGATGTTTTATATTCTCATTCAAAAATATGATTAAGGAAGTAGGGACCTCTGGGTGCCGGACCATTTGTATATATTGGGCCAACTAATTGACTTCACCCACTACGAACAAGCTCGAATGAGGCAATATCGGGTCAAGCAAACATATTAGTTTGCATTTTGTTTGCTCAACTTGTACTTTACGTTGAGTTATTCAATCTCTTTGACGCCCTTAGAGACGTCTGCATGACAGCATGCCAGGCACAGAGATCACAGAGTTTTATGGTGCGTTTAATTTAAAAATATTATATATATATATATATATATATATATATATATATATATCAATTGATTACCTTATTGTTATTATTATTATTATTTACAAAATTTGGCAAAAAATAATCAAAATATATAATTATAATTTAACGGTACGATCGATTAAAATCATATTTTATATAAAATAATTGATATAATTTACACCAGTGTAATTTATTTTTCTTATATATATAAAAAGGGATCAAATTAAGGTGTAATTTACACTAACTATAACACCATTAAATAATTTTTAATTGCATAATTTTATCTCAAAAATCAACATTAAATTCAAAGTTTCTTCTATGTAGATTATATTTACAAAACTTTATAATGATCCAAAATGAGTATATGTGTGGGTGTGTGAGAGAGAGTCTAAGAAAACCATTTTTATATAATAGTGGGAGAAATAAAGCTAGATCATATAATTTTAGATGGATAGTTAAGATTTAAAGTCACATAATTACTTAATTAACCATGTGAGTTTAAATTTTAATCATTCATGTTTTAATCTTGACTTTATGATTATGTAACTTTTTAAAAACTCACATAATTTGTGTGTTTTAATCTTGACCAATTATAATAAGATCTAATATATAGTTAATGTTTATTTCTCTTACTCTCACATAAAAAGTTCCTATATATATATATATATGGGAAGCATTATATTAAGAAAATGCATATAACATGTTAATGTATTACTATTGTATTTTTTATAAATTTTTATTTTTTCGTTCAAATAAATAAAGTACTTATTAATAAAATTATAAGTTTGATTTCTCTTGAAGTCACTAAAATCTTACTTGGTGGACAATTTTTTTCAGAAAAAATTCCTAATGCTTAGAGATTAGATAAATATTTGTGATTGAATAAAACAATTTGTCCTTTAGGTTTGTATAATAATTCTCTAGATAAGTCTCTATTAGCAATGCCAACATACTATTAGCACCTTACCCGATAGTATTTGGAATGCTTCCCAGTTCTACTATTTTTCTATACCAATATATATAATTATTTTATGGTTGAAATAGAGGCTATATCATTAGCAGATAATCAAAATTAAGCTCAGTGCAAAAAGATAAGACCTTAGAGCATTATCTGCAGAATGCAGATACAAAGTAATTAAATAATTATACTAAGATTTTTTTCATTTTTTTCAAAATTGCAATCAATAATAATACATCTAATTACGTATAAATGATCGTTTCTACAACTTTGACATGGTCTGGACATCATCTTAATCATAATAAAAAAACACGGTTCTATACCATGTGTCGGCGAAACGAATGTTATAATATCCCACTTACACAGTAGCCATTTGATTTTAAAGTTTAAACAGGATGCATATCCAGGTTTAACCAATTGAAACCCCGCATGTTTGGGTGCTGCACTCTTCCACAAATCTTAATTTCCAAATTAATGTATTGGCGCAGTCAATTATTCACTAGTTGAGTTTCCTAGATGACAGTGGACAAGTGATAGTGAACTAGTGTCATTATCCTCAACTGTACGCTCTTTTTTTACTTTTATTTTATTATGTTCATATATATATATCCTTCCCGAGGATCTTCACGTCCTACTGATTCTGTTCAAGGTGCAAGACTGTTTCTTCCAATAATGCATCTCCACGAGCTCGAATTTCTGACTTTTTAAAAGTTCCTCAGCCCATTAAAATTTCAAGCGCACTTTTGATATAGCGCAGCATAAAAATTCAGTAAAAATAGGTATGGTAAAAATCGCGTTACAAGGCAAATCACATTTCTATTCATCATCTTTACGCCTAGCTTTTGCACTCGTAATATTAAGGGGCCGGTGAGTGAATTAAATGAATTTTGGATTGGATCATAATTCATAATGGATAGGTTAATATAAATTACATCATTTCAGGTTCATTGAAAAAAAACAAAAAAAACTGTTATGCTGGTAACCCTTGTATGGGTCATTTTTAACGACGGGATATCCAGTTCATCCATAAATCATGATATTTAACTCACCTATTTAAAATTAGTTTTAATACACTCATTTTTTTTTTATATTTACTTTAAAAATGAAATGTGAATATATATATATGTGTGTGTGTGTGTGTGTGCATGCCCTAAATAAAAAATAAAAATAAATATAAATGAGCACATTTTTTGGTCAAAGTTTTGTGTTTTATTTATTTATATTTGAGATTGAATATGGACTTCACTTCATATGAGTCTCAACAAGTCCAATGAATAGGTTCCAAATTGGATATAAAAAAGATATTGATTGTTATTTTTGGTTGGTACGTTAACTAAAACTGACATTAATTTATTGTTGTAAATATATGAATATTTGGATTGGATTTAGATATGAATAGATTGGAAAAATGAAGCACTAATAAATCCATTTGTGAGTTATGACCCCTAAGCCTTATGCAAGGATTATGGATTTTGTAACATAGGGAGTGTTAATATTTAGCCTTTAAAATGAGTACTATTGCGGTGCAAATGGTGTAAAACGATGGTATCAGCAAGCTAGTGCTATGCATCGTCGGTCATTGCCAAAAGACATGGGGATGGAAGAATATTTGTGGTATATGTCTGCTACTTGTGTGGTGATCTTAATTCCTAGTTAATTTGGATAATCAATTGTAGAGATAACGGATAATGGATAACGCAATCAAGCTGGATCCACTAAATTTATGGGAAAATCTGTCACCTGGTGACGAGTGTTTGGTAAAACATATATTTGGGCGAAGGTCATGGACTACTGGTATGTTCGGATGTTGGGTGTTGGGGTGTGGTGAGCAGAGAATATCAGACAAAAGGGGAAGCATTCATTTCTTCAAATATATGGTTACGCAACTTGAATCACTACCAACCTCGTTCCAATTTTGCTTTCAAAGCTTCTCTTGGCATATAAAAGAAAATAAATTGAGCAATGAGTGGCTAAGAAAATAAGGAATTAAGAGCAAAGTGTGTGTCAACACATTTTTGTATAGGAAATTCGTACAGGTTGACATTTCTTTTATTCATTTTCGTTACGGTGCTACAATTGCCTCTGAAAGACAACAATATGCATTAAGATAAATTTTAGGCAGTTGTCCTCTTATCCACAATTGACTTACTTGTATTGATACAATAATGAATTAATTATTACTGTAGCATGTTACCTCAGTCATGTGGGAAATTTAATTATCTTTAAAGCTGTTCCTGATTTTTTTTTTCTGAGAATATGTTAAAAAATTAAAAAATATTAAATAAAAAAATCATTATTTAACATTTTTAAATTAAATTATTTAATATTTTCTGCAAGTAAATAAAATAATAACATGTGTTGCACAAACAGATCTACCAAATTGCCATCTTGACACCATTCTGTGCCTGCTGATTTAATAGCACTGACATCAATGCTACCCCCGGTCCATTTGTTCATGGGCCAAGCTATTTTGTTCAATAACAATCATGGGCTAGGAGGCCTCTAAATACCTGGACTTTGTTATTTACACCCCCTACTTACTAAGTACACGCTCTTCTCCATTTTTTTATATAAGTTTACTTAAATATTCTTCATCTTTATTTTGGAAAGTAATTTTTTATTTTTTGAAAAAACATAGTTCTAGAAATTACTTTCTAGAATTAGAAGACGTTTTGGAAAGCGATTTTCAAAACTATGTCTTTTTTGAAAAAATATAATTCCGAAAAACACTTTCCAGAATTGAAAGGTGTTATTTCGGAAAGTGATTTCTAAAAATAATAACAGAAAATGAATTCGAGTGCGATTACTGGATGCACACTTTTGCCCTTCTTCAACATAAAATTAAAAGTAAAATTAAAAGGACGCAAACGTTGAGAAAGACATAGGCTGATAATTGTCTTAATGAACACACACAAACTAGATATTGAGAGGCAAAGGTTGATAAATTAATGAATGCATGCTTTCGAAAATTGAAATGTGTAATAGATGAAGTTGAAGTTGGACTCACCTTGAAAAATAGTGTCATGTAGAGAAAAACGTACAATATTATATAAAAATTTGATAAAAATACAAGTATCAATTTGATGAAAAACGCAATATTACGTAATTAGGGTTAAAAGAATGATGAATACAAGGTGAAGATGGGGTTTCAAAATTAGGGTTTAAAAAATAATAAAGATAAAAGTGTAAAAATAGGATTTAAAAAATAATGAACATAGGGGTATAAAAATAGGGCTTAAAAGGATATATTTGGTAATAAAAAAATATAAAAAAGGATGGGGGGCACTTAGTGAACAAAGGGTGTAAATAGCAAAAGCCTAAATACCTTTATATACACACGTAACACACGTTAAAAGGTATTTCGGCTATGATCGCCTTTGTACTTATACTTTTGAGAAATGTTAGCAATATATTTTTTAACACAATCCTTTAAATATTTTCTTTAGTTACAGAAAGTTTAGATTAGGACAAAGCACGTCTCCTTGTAAGGTCAGGGATGATCACCAACTTCAATGAATATTTATAACCTAAGTGACAAGTAGTGTAAGTGAAAAATACGATCAGATGTGTCAAGTCCAGTTGGCTACACTCCTTTGAATATAGTAATATTCTTTATTATTAGTTGAATTTTATTAGAAATTACAAGATTTTGTGGGTCCTATAAGATTTTGTAATTTTGAATAAATTTTAGTCAATACTAAAGAATGTATTAGAAATATTGTGTTATTAGTTATTAATACTTCTCTATACTTTTTCCTTTCCTTTCTTGCTCCAACTAACTCTAGCGTTAGAATTTTTTTTTTTTTCTAAAATACTCTCACTTTGTTTTAATTGGCGAACTTCCGTAACTAATTGGGCAAAAACTCTTCAACATGACTGAGCAGTCCCAAAATTGCTCCTTCAAATATAGTTATGAGCACAATAAATACTATTTTTTTTTGTTACGACTCAAGTTCACGAAGAAAATCAAACTCAAAGAATTAACTTTTAAAGCATGTTTGTAAATCTTCTCAAACGGAGTTTTGTTTAAAAATAATTTTCCTTGGAATAATCAAACCTCGTATCGTAATTACTTACCTTGATAAATATGCAAGCTCGGTTTATGCAATTAAACAAACAAACTACTACTTCGTTTCTATGTACATTAGTAAGACCTGTTTTAATTAATTTACAGGAATCAAAAAATTGGTTAATTTAGTTATTGGCATTAAATTTGTTAACAATTTGTATATCATTTTTTTTTTAAATTACTTTTAAATTTATTGGGATTTATCATCTCACTTTTCCACCTAATTAATTTAAAGAGATAATAGTGGTCATATATTTTATCTTATTAATTTATGTTAGTCATCTTTCTCAATTCTCACAAGAGAGAGAAAGAGTTTATTTTATTAATTTACATCTTTTATTGTTTATTAACTAAAAAAAATTTAAAATAATTAAGGATATTTTGGTAAAAAAAATAATTAATACAAGAGACTATTTTTAAAGAGTCTTAAAGAAAAAGACAAACAAATTTTAAAAAAAATTCTTATATCAAGTAACAGAAATAATGTTAGTATCAAAAACTTAAATTTCTTACCAACTTACCATTGCTTCTCTCTGGATAATATACCTAAATCTAACTTGTAAATAACCTTTTTCTTTTTATTTTAATTCAATTTAAAAAAAAAGAAATAATTATTTTGGAGCAAATCACCATTTTAGTCCTTGAAATTGTAGTGTGATGTCAATTGAGTCCTTAAAATTTTTAAAATGTCAAAATAATCCCTATAATTGTAAGTCATCAATCAAAGTAGTCCTTTTGTTTGTTAAGCACAGTAAATTGACGTGGTTAAAGAAGCTTAGGTGGCTTCCATGTGGCAGAGACTAAAGTGACAGATCAAATTCTTGACTTCCATGTAAACAGGGACTAAAATGAAACCCAAATAAAATTGATTCAACCACCCATTGAGTTCTCTGAAGAAATTCAATTTCTTCCTTCTCCCTTACATCCTCAGTCTCCATTAGTCTATAAATAAAAAACTTAATAAAATGAAACAAAGTTATTATAATTTCTCATTGCAACCTATTGTCTAATTAATCTCTTTGTCTAATAATAGAGCTCAATCTTTCTACTCTGATACCTCTCTTGGAGAGAAGAAGCAACGATGTTGTAGCAAGGTCAAATTCCAATAAACCCTATGGTTCCTCTGTAGAACCCAATGCCCATGCCCATCCTTATGCAAATGCAAATGCCCCTCCCCATGCCGCTCCAGATTCCCTTCTTTGCCCAAGACCCGCCATAGTCTCCTCCAAGAAGCGTCGTCGCAAGGACGAGGCTTCGAGCACTATAGCAATAGCAAAGCAATCAACAGCAAAGCACATGAAAGGATAGGACGTGATATTCTGAATCGTGGTGCCCTCGCACCAGATCCAGAAGGTCATTGGGAAGGAAAGGTGTCGCATGCAGAAGATTCAAGAAGACACTAAAGCCACTATCAAAATTGTTAATGCTATTACCAAACATGAAGATTGTGTTATCATTGTTAGTTATAAGGACATTGATGAAAATGTTATTGATGTAGAGAAAGCTCTTGAGCAAATAGCCCGTTTAATTTTAAAGGAAGATGATAATAGTCTTGATGCGTCAAAAGTTACTACAGGACATGTGGTTGCCAATGTGATAAAACTTTTGATTGAAGGATCCCAAGCAGGTGGATTAATTGGGATGTCTGGTCAAAACATTGAGAAGTTAAGTAACTCTTCTGGTGCCACTATTACTATTCTTGCAGTGAATCAGTTACCTTTATGTGCTTTTACCCATGAATCTGACAGAGTAGTCTAATTATCAGGAGATGTTCCTGCATAATGAGGGCTTGGGAGGAGATAGGTTGTCAGTTAAGGGAAAACTCACCAAGACAAGTGATTTCAATTAGCTTAACATACAATTATGCTGCAATTCGGCCATCCTAATGATATCTTGACCCAACTTCAATTGATTATGTTATATTTCAGACGCTGATTTCGGAAACAATGGTTGGTGGATTGATTGGTCGATAGGGGTGTTCAAAAAACCTAAACTGAACTGAACTGTTTGAGAATTGAACTGAACTGAACTATAAAAATTGAACCATTTTTACAAAAAACTAAATTGAACTATTGTTATAAAAAGTTGAATTGAACTGTTTAATTACCAAACTAAACTATTTGGGAACTGAACTGGACTAAATCAACCTATAAAAATTGAACCATTTTTATAAAGAGGAAAAAAATCACAGTGCAAAAAAAATAGTTTAGTTTAGTTTTGTTCAACATAGTTCAATTCAGTTCAAACAGTTCAGTTTAGTTCAAAGCACAATTCAATTCGGATTTGAGAAAATAATTTGCCAAATAGTTTAGTTTGGCTTGCTTGAACTATTTTTTAGTTCAATTCAATTTGGCGAATTGTTTTTCCAGTTCAGTTTAGTTTTCATGCAGTTCAATTTAATTCACCTATTTTGAACACCCCTAGTAAAAATATAGAAAATTTATTTTAAAAAATTACTAAAATATTTGTTCTTCAGACAAAAATATAAAATTAAAAAATATAAATAAGTGCAAATTAAAAAAATTAATCAAATAAAAAATGTGTATTATAGAAAAATGAGGTTATAAATTGTATAAAGTGTGTATGTAAGAAAAGCATATGTACACAGAGAAAATGTTAAGTTTCTTGTAATGTAAGAAATTCAAGTGTAATCCATCTATGAAAATTATAACTACTTTTAAGTCATCAGATTCATCCAATCAAATGTCTATTATTCACATATATCAAAACTTCAATTTTAGTTTATTCTTTGTATTTGCCAAATGCATAGCATGTTAGGCTATTTCATGTCTTCCATTCTGAGATATATTGCCACCAATTGAAAGATGTTTTTAGGGGCAAAATGAAAAGCAAGAGGAGACAACGTGTGTCAATTAGTACATTCTTTTAATATATAGTAAATAGGTAAATAGATAACATTTTATTTATTAAAAGATTGTTATTAAAGCATTAAATGAAGGTAATCTCATGTCATTATCGTCTATAAATATTATAATAAAAATATGGCTTAAGTTATTTTTAATTTTATAAGTTATTTTTATTTTAGTTTTAATTTTGAATTCAATTTTGATATCTTGCTGGTGCAAAGTATTGTTAATTAATTAGAAATCATTTTATATATAATATTTAAAGTAATTATTAGAAAAATCAACAATTTTCAATTATATTATAATTTATAATTAGATAACAATATTAAAAAATTTACATTGCTTATATATTATAATTAAATTCTTTATTTTTTATATTTTAATATTTTAATTTTTAATCTTCATAATTTAATTTTATTTAAGTTTTAATCTCAATAATTTTATTTTATTTAAATTTGTTGATCATAATTTCATTTAGTTTTAAGTTTTACTTCTTATAATAATAATAATAATAATAATAATAATAATAATAATAATATTATTATTATTATTATCATTATTATTATTATTATTATTATTATTATTATTTGTAGTGATAAAATTGAAAGTGAAAGAAATGAAGAGTAAAGATAAAGAAGATAAAGTAATTTATACTAACACTCCTTTATTTTTTTTAGATTGCACACGATACTCCTCTTTTTCTATCCTTACACTAACTTCCTTAGTTGTTTGGAAAACATTACACTGACATTCTTTATACATTACATTAACCCTCCTTAATTGCTTGAAAATATTATATCGTCCCTATAAGGAAGGTTGTTGTAAACGTTAAAAAAATAGAAGAATTATGTGCAATCTAAAAAAATTCAGAGAGTGTCAGTGTAATTTACTCAAGAAGATATAGTAAAGAAAATTACATTAAGCAAAAGGATGATATAATGCATAAACTGTTATAAATTCTCTCTTTCTCTCTCTCTTCATATATATATATATATATATAGATAGTCAAATTACACCTTCAATAATTTTTTGTAAAATGTAAATTTAACCAATCCAACCATTAAATTTAATGTTCTTCTTAATTAGATTAAGTATACAAAAATTCATATAATTTCAAAATTATTTAGTAGTTTATCACATCAGTTTGTTTTAATGTATAAATGATATTAAAATATATATAAATATTCATTGTTAGATGACACATGTAGAAAAGTTCAAATTATGTGAAATTTGATATACATGATCATGAAAATAATATTACATAATTCAACGGTTGGATTAGTTAAATTTACATTCTACAAAAAGTTATTGAATGTATAATTTAACTAACTTTGACACCTGGTATTAATATATATATTCCAAAAACACAATGGTAAAGATTTTGCAGGGAAGGAAATTCAAGGTTTATTGTGTGAGAAAAACTTTATTTGTGAGGAAGGGCTAATTTTGAGAGAATAGATGCTTGAGAAAGAGAACGTGAAGTGAGCTTACAGAAAAGGATAGTCATATAAAGTTAAAGTAGGAAAATAGTAATTTGTGAAGAGCGTGAATGTAAAAGTGTTTGAGGAAATTTTTTAGCAGGAAATAAAGCTACTAGATATTGCCACGTGTTTCAACCAGGACTTTGTTTTAATAATAGTAAATAGAAGAATAGATAAGAGAGAGAGTCATACTTGAGTGACTAAAATAATGGTTTATTCAATAATATTAACAAATGTTCAATGACCCAAATAATAATAAGTTATTAAATTTAGAAACTTAAATGAAACAAAATATAGTTTCAAAGACCTTTTTAACTTTTTGTTAAATCTAGAAACTAATGTCACAACGCCTATCAACGAAACTAAAGTAATTGTTTACACAATTTTAATAGTTTAGTTTGACTTCAGCTTCAATAGGATAAGTAAAAAAAAAAATCATTGGTTGATTATACTGAAAAATAGATAAGGAAAACAAATGTTTTTAATATATGCAAATCAATGTATTGTAAAATGAAAACAGTCTGAGACATGACGTCGAAAAAATAATATATATTGGTTTTATTAAAATAATGGAACTAACGAAAATTAAACGGAACATATTGTTCTATTAGCAGATCAAACGAGTCCTTCTCAATTTATTGGAAGATGCAAATCACCTAGTTTTCACGATTCTATTTTTGTACATATTGGTATTTAAATAATTAATAATATTATACAGACAATGGGAAATAAAATTACTTTTAAATATAGAATGACTAAATAACTCCCAACTAAACACAATTCTATCTTAAAAGCAATATCAAAATTGTAACATAAAATTATTATTAAAACCGGGACTTATACTATGAAAACGCAGAAATATTATAGGTAGAAGCTTGTAACGCAGAAATATAAAACTGGGACTTATACTATGTTTGCTACAGAGAGAACTGATTCTCTGTGTCTGTAGGCAGTAACACGATTATTTTATTTTTTAACATTGCAAAGTAATCAAACATCTTTGCTACAGAAAAATTAGAATTCATTAAACACACAAATGCATCTGGTGCTTACTTATTATTTGGATGTTGAGAGAAAATAAGATTAAAGAGAATCAAGAGAAGGAAAAATAAAGGAAAAAGTTGTTTTTTTTATTGTTGTGAAAAAAAAAAGAATTATATTGAATAACATCTAATTTTTATAATATAAAAAATACATATCAAATAAAGGTATATTTGCTATTTAATGCTTTTTTTCAATGCCGACAAAATTTTTAAAGGACTTGTTCAAAATGATGCCCATTTTAAAAAAAAAAATTGTTTTCAACACATATTTTAAAATCTGCTTTCAATTTAGTTTTCGAAAGTAAAACAAAAAAAAATATTTGTTAAAAAAATTTCAAAAATAATTTTAAAAAGAATTATGCATGCGACATTAATATATGTTAATTACACATTATGAAATAAGAAAAAGTACTTTATTTATTACAAAAATACAATCAAACTTAAAAATAAAAATACAAAAATAACTCTAACTAAATTCTGAACCGGGTTATCAATTTTCTTTCTATGTAGATTGGAGGAGGATGCTATTGGATATATGAAATCGTGGGAAATCAGTGGAGAGAAACTAAATCGACCTCATAATATGGATTATGCAAATGCAATCAAACATTTGGCCAATTTGGTAAAGGCTAAAGGTTGGTCTTATCCTAAGGTTGCTGTAGGCCATTTTATGGGTGGAAAGGTGGCTTTGTGGTTCGCTGAGAGTAGTAGCCATGGTGAAGGAGGTAGTATTGGGAGAATTAATGGGCGAAAAAATGTGGGGTGGTGGAGGGACAGTAAGGAAGATATTACCAAAAAAATACTGGTCCATGGATATTACCAAAAAAGGTTGGGCCATAGATATTACCAAAAAATGTTGGGTCAACTGCACTAGCTATATAGCAAGTTTATGTCAAGGCACAGAGAGAGAGAGCGCACAAGGAAGAACGGAAGATACTCATTGGCATGGCCTTGCCTCAGGTCATAAAGAGTAGTGTTCTCATGGGACTTGGACATTACAAATGTATCCTAAATCCTAATTCACATTTGGTCCAATATTTTGGCAGGCCAATTTTGTGAACCCAATTTGAATCGATGGGCTTCTCATTCAATGATTTATCCTGACTAATTTATTATTAAGTTAGACTTGGATTGATACAACATTCTCACAAAAAACTTGACGCATAGTTATACACAAAATTTTAAAAATAAAGAATTAAAATAAGGATCATTTTATGATATAACTTTAAAATAAATTATGCCACTGCATATATATTAAAATGTACAATGTTAATTAAAATTAAGAAATTTTATTATTTGATATTAATTATTAAAATATTCTAAATTTTAAAACATAGAGTGACATCAAACTAAATCATAACATGACCTGAATTTGACCTAGAAATAGAATGGGTCAAATTTCTATAATTCCAACCTATATTACAATTAGTTTCTAAGATGGGATGAGTAATTGCATCATGACCAAATTTGAAAACTCACAAATAAAGAAGAAAAGAGTGCATAGCAAAAAAGAGGGAGAATTACCCCAATTAGCATTAGGATAAAATTTACTGCCAAAATTAAGGAAAAAGATAACTCCTATAAAGTGTCTATATATTTGTATGTGTTTGTCTATATGTCTCCATGTGTGTGTGTGTGTGTCTATATCAGTGTGTCTATCTCCATGAGTGTGTGTATCTAACTAGTTATGCCTTTGCAGCATATAACGCGCATGAAACAAATGCTAAGATCCCTTCACAAATGTTGCAGGATCCAAATGTTTAAATCCTGTTATTTTCCCACTTATCAGATAATCTCCCTATCAGATAACAAATAGTCCTTATCACCCTTTATCAACATTAACAAAAAGACCTATAAATACTCCCTATCACAAAAAAAGGTATGCATCTCTTCATCCCTACCCTCATGACTTAAACCCTTGTTAACATTAACATCAAAATCCTTACAAACGACACCCACATTGTTGTGGATCTCAAAGACTCACCTCAAAAGTTAGAACATAAGCAAGACAAAGAGAGTCATGTAATCACACCTTTTAGGCTAGTAAAGGAACACCGACGATGTCTGTGAAAATGTTCTTGTTCTTATTTCTGGATGATCTTGGTTAACCTTGTTTCTTTCCCACCATCAACACATGTTGTACCCCCCCCCCCCCTAACAATGGTTGAGACTAGAAGGAACAACTCTAATCGACTTCAAAACAACCACATCTCTCCTAGTAAGCAGAGGCAATTCGAGACTGCGAGATTGCCACCACCACTAACTCCACCCAAAAACGACAATCCTATTTCCAATGCAAACATACCAAAACAAGAGCAACTTATTAAATTCATCAAAGAATAGGCACAACTTATTGCATAGTAGAACTAGAGAATATAACGCTTCGAGTTATAAGCAACAAAACATCAATAAGAATCCCTCCACATAGCTCCAACTAGGGCCCGAACCATTCTGAACCCTTGATTACTCAACCCCTACACAACGATCAAGGACAAGAAACTCAAGAAGAGAATTAGCCCTTTCAAGATCTAAGTCCACCATTCTTGACGACAATAAGATTCTAGCTTCAAACTAACCTTTCTCCGAAAGGATTACTATATTTCCCATTCCCAAAAACTTGGAACAACTTCTAGTGATGGACCAATATAATGATAGAGGAGACCTTTATGAACACCTCAATGCTTTCAAGTCCTTTATGTCCTATAGATGTGCTAAGGGATTGATCCTATGCAAAGCATTTCACCTAACACTCAAAAAGATGGCACTAAGGTGGTACTAATCATTTCTCCCCAAGTTCATCAACACCTCGATAAAGTTAAATCAAGATTTGTCAATCACTTTTTGATGGGTTGAGCATAACCCAAGACAAAGACCAACCTCATAGGCATACAATAAAGACAAGGAAAGCCACTTCAAAAATACATCTCCTGATTCTCCTAGAAGGCTTTTTAGGTACAAGACTTGACACTCAAGCAAGTTGAGTTGGATCTCATTAAGTACAGACCACCCTAGATGTCAAACAAGCATAAAAAAGTTAGCACCTTATGTCAACATAAGCTATGGACTTAGGGGGCAATTGTTCCAAACTTGGCCATGACAAAAGCATTGTTGCCTACTCTAAATACAACATCCATCAAACATCAACTTTAATACTTAAACAACCCAAAGCACACATATTAGACAATAAGGAACCAAAAAGACTACAAAGAAGCAAAAAGAAAGGCTTACATACATGTCGACAATTGGATACAACAAACTATCCCAAACGTTGAATAAGCATCAACAATTCGAAACACCATGTCAACATAAGCTACTGACTAAGAGGATAATTGTTTTGGACCTAGCTTATAGCTTAGCCCAGATCTATCTAAACCCAACGAATTAAGCCCTTATGACACATAACACACATGAACCAAATGTATAATATGAGAGAACGTGAAATGCTAATAATTCTTTGTCCTAATACACTCTTTATTAAGTTAAACAAGTTTTATAAATGTCACATTAAATAAGCACTAGAAAGACATTCAATAATAATAAAAATGTTAAAAATCATATGAAAAATAAATATTATTATCACTTCTAAATTCAAGAAAAGTGTGTAATAAGTTATAGGCATAATTGCCACGAGCTTAACAAATTAAGTAGTAGAGAGATTCGTTCTTTCTTTTTCACTAAAGTATCTTCATAATGCATACTAGAAAGAAATTAAAAATCATTCTTTCATGATTCATTTGAGCAAATTGCTTTAATAAGATTGTTAGTTGAAATTCTAAATTAACATCTTTCTTATTAATCATTTTACTTTCTTTATATGGTATGTATAGGATGTGCTTAATATTTTTAAGACATTGAATACATTTATTTTTTTATTTAATACTTTCTTTATAGGTTAAACACATAATTTAGTCCCTATATGTGTCACAAATTCTTAATTTGGTCCATATACGTAAAAACTTATTGAATTAGTTCCTATATGTGCAAATGTTACTAATTTGGTCTCTATCGTCATGATGTCATTTACACATTCCTAATGTGTTTCCTATACATATAGCTCATTTTTAAATTGGTCCATATACATGTATGTAGTGCATTCTTAATTTAGTCCCTAGAAGAATTAAGAATATGCTACATATATAAGGACCAGATTAAGAATGCGCTACATATATGGAGACCAAATTAAGAATGTGTAAACAATGTCATGACGATAAGGACTAAACCAATAATGTTTTGTATGTATAGGGACCGATTTAATAATTTTTTATATATACAGACCAAATTAAGAATCTGCAACACATATAAGGACTAAATTATGAGTTTAACCTTAAAATAGTAGAAATATTTATAGGAGGATATATAAATACTCTTATTAGTTTGGTACTTAATTAGCTCTTATAATTACACTCCTACTTCTTTAGCAAATGCTTTGCAATTTGCATTTAGAATTTATAATAACATGGTGTTCGTTCCTAATGTTAATTTGGATTAACAAACTCACACCTTCTTTACCCCTCTCCTTTAACTTTTATTGCCATTATTACTTTTTGGGTTGCTTCAAAGTTCCAAGAGATTCAGAATTCAAACTCGCGGTTCCAATATGGTCATGAATATTTTTGAATCGTTTAGCTATTGCTTTTTTTTCATTCGGAAATTGAGGACGTTTTAGCACCACCACTTGAACTCGAGTCAAAATCCCCACAACCAAAAAAAAATACTATTGTTGCCATTACGGGGTTTGAACGAAGAACCCATAAGTAAACATATATGGTATAGATAAGCAAAACTGTCACATATGCTTCGAAAGCCATGACTTCGCAAATCCATTTGCCATTTTCTCTATTTTACTTTATTATTGAGCTACTATTATAGACTTTTTTTGTGTGAGAAAAAGGGGGCCTAAGCCAAGCTACTATTATAGACGTCATAAAAGTGGTTGGAAATGGATGAAAGATGGTCAATCACGTGATTCCCGCAAAGCAAATCGAGGGTTTTATATTTCTAGGTTAGTATGATTTTGGTAGAAAGATCGAGAGGCCACAAGTTCTATTATATTAGCACTTGTAGTTGCAATACCATTTCCAAACAAGGATAGTTCTTTTAAAATAAATGGTTTGCCCCAATCAAGTTATTTTCTCAGTCCCACAACTGCACAACATATATATAACAACACGCATCAACCAAACGCTAATGGTAATCAAACATGATATTATTAAAATTAGGAGTGACTCTCATCAACAAAAGAAACGATGGAATGACTTCTAGGTTCCACTTGACTTCGAAAGAATATGCATTGAACGATGGAGTCAACATTAATCTTGATAAATAATACTATTGTTGTGTTGCATGCATTGTAAAACACTAAAACAACAACATCTCTAAAATAAAATAAAGTTGAACGACACTGGGCACATTTGTTTTACGCCAATCTCACTTTTGAACGCACGTTAAATGTGAATTTTACTTTAACATGTCATTGCGGTTCAACGCATTGAAACGTTTAATTCAAACTCGACAACTATCATGTGTGTTTATTTACATACGAGAATGTCAACCTTCAACATTTCATCTCAAGATTAATATCCATCCTATAAGAAAAAAAAATTACCTATACTTTTTTTATTTAATCAGGGTAAATGATAATGTCTACATTAATAATTAATCCACTCTCACTCCATAATTAAAGAAAGCCAAATGTCAATTAGTGTTTTTGGGGCACTACTTAATCAAATAAAAATATAATATTCTTATCAAATTAAGTATTATTATGTTAAAATACACAAATTCATTTAATAATTATTTTTTTAAATTATTAAAGATATTTCATATAATATATTTAATACGTTTTAAAATATTCATTAAGGTAGTTATTGTTAAAAAAAATACTATACATGACAATTTGTGATTAGATGACAAAATAAAAAAAAATTATATTGTCAGTGCATATACTATTTGATTATAATATAATCCTTTAAAAAAATATCATTTTCCCTTTTTAATCATCTATATATATGTGTGTGAGAGAGAAAGAGAGAGAGAGAGTAAAATAGATTTGAACACAAGTATTAGATGTAGAATTTTATTTCAATTTCAGTTTTATAATTTTATTAATTATTGTCATTTATATTCAACTTCTCTAATTTACTTTTATATTTAATAAAAATTTCATAAATATATTATATATATTGAAAACAATTTTTTTAGTATAAACTACATATATCCTTTACTAGAAAAGTTGTTTCTTTGAGTATTTAACATAATTGTATATCCAAGACTCTTAACATTTAATCATATTATTTAATTTGACTATATGTGTGTGTGTGTGTGTGTGTTTAATAAAAAATAATATTTATAAATTTATAAATTCTATAATTCCTTTTAAATATATATTATATTTAATAAATACAATATTTAATATCGTTGGGTAATCAATTTAAATAATATTATTAAATATTATATTTATTAAATATAATATATGTTTGTTAAACATATGACTTTTCATATAAATGTATATATAAAATAATTATATTATTAAATAAAATTTATGTATTAAAAAATTAATACATAATATATATTAATAAATACATTAAAATTTTATTATTTTTATTATTGTTTAGCATATTTTAAGATAGAAAAAACTTAAATATATATTTTAATATAATATTAATAAATTGCTAAATATATAAACATGTATAATAATTTAGCTCTTAATTTTCATATTTCTAATTTGACTGCATATTATATTGAATAAATGTAGTATTTAATGTTATCGGACAATCAATTTTAACTATAGTATATTAATTATGATATTTATTAAATATAATATATTAATCAAATTTAAAAAATGTAATATATACATATATATATATATATATATATATATATGTGTGTGTGTGTGTGTGTGTGTGTGTGTGTGTGTGTGTGTGTGAGTACATTATCATTTTTATTTTTGTTTGAAAGAATTGGTTTATAAAATGTATTTCAAAATAGAAAATTTAAATTTATATATATATTAATATAATATTAATGAGTTGACAAATATATAAAAACATAATAATTTATCTCTTAATTTCTATAATTACTAATTTTGACTGCATATTATATTTAATAAATATAGTATTTAATACTATTGGGAGCTTAATTTTAATTATAATATCTTAATTATGATATTTATTAAATATAATATATTCATTAAATTTAATAAATGTAATATATGTTTTAATCCGTTAAAGTTTATTATTTTTATTATTGTTTTAAAGAATTTGTAGATGAAATAAATTCTTAAAAGATAAATATATAGTAATATAATACTAATAAATTGATAAATATGTAAATATATATATATATATATATATATATATATATATATATATAACTATTTCTTAATTTTTATCCTTAATAATTTGACTATATATTCTATTTATTAAATATATCATTTAATGTTGTTAGATAGTCAATTTTGCTTATAATATATTAATTATGATATTTATTAAACAAAATATATTTATTAAATTTAATAATTGTAATGTATGTTTTTTAAACCTATGACTTTTCATATGAATCTATATATGAAAAATTTATGAATCTAATTATTGCCAAATTTAATATATATATATATATATATATATATATATGTATATATATATATGCATTAAAATTTTAATAAGTTTTATTATTTTTTTTAAAGAACTAATTTATTAAACATTTTTGAAAAATGAAAAAGTACATGTATATTAATATAATATAAATAAATATATAAACGTAAAAGTAGATTTTAAAAACTAACTTATGGTAAATTTTTAGTTTTATAATTAAAATAATGTGTTTGTTTTTATTTTATGTCTATTGTTCCTTATTTAATATTATATGCAAATATATACTTTTACCTATTGTTAAGAGTTACATCACTAAAAGTGCTATAATTTTAATTGTTGCGTAAAATAAAAAAGTATGTAAATTATATTAAAAATGTAGTGAACAATGAATTGTTTTATAAAATATTTTAACTAATTATAATCTTTGGTATATTTCATTTTCTCAATGATAACTTCAATAATAATAATAATAAAAAAAACCTTCTAGTCAAAAGAGTGACTCTTATTGGTGCATTTGTTGTAGGGGTGGCAAAGTGGGCAGACCCGTTTCGACCTGCGCATCAACCAGCCAAAAGCGGGGTGGGTTGACCCACCGACAAGAAGTGAGTTGAAGTATTCAACCTTCCCCGTTTAGCAATGGGTTGGCAGGTTGGCCTGCCAAGAAAAAACGAGCGGGTCGACAGGTTGTACAAAAAAGCAGGTTGGCAGGTTGACATAGTAAAATGGGTTGACGGATTTAAAAGAGTGGGTTGGCGAGTTGACCTGCCCCACTTTCAACCCACCCAACTTTTTTTTTTTTTGAAAATAAAAATACTCAATTGAATTTGAATTTTTTTGTTATCATTTAATTGAATTGGATTAAATAATTTTTATTTTAATACACATTATATAACTTTGAATCTTTGATTGTTTGACATATAATTTTATTATTATTTTAATACACATTAAATATATGAAAGAGAAATTATTTTTTCATTCAAAAGTTATAAAAATAATTTACTTGAAAATAAATAACACTTATCATGACACTTAAAAATAAATAACACTTTTCAATCAAAAGTGTGAGGAATTACATTTTTTAGTATAACATTGAATTGTATTTAATTACAAATAGAACTAACTCTAGACGCATGTGTCATTGTTGTAATTATATTTTTTAGTATAACATTGTAAATGTGAAACAATGCGTGCGGAGTATGTTTTACTTTCTTTCTTTTTTACTAATGTCTCTCATACAATAACTAAAGAAGGGGGGAGGAAAAAAAAAAACTAAGTGGTAGGTCGCGGGTTGACCGGCTAGGTTGGCCCGTGCGAGTTGGGCACACAGGTTGGGGTGGGGTGGGTTGGCGAGTTTTATAAGCTTACCCACCCCGCCAAAAATGGGGGGTTAGGCGGGTCGACCTAGCGAGTCAAACCCGTTTTACCGTCACTTCTAGTGTAGAGAAAAAAAAAAAGAATAATTTATTAATATTATTAATAAACTATATTTATTCACAAAAAAAATTACACCAAAAAAAACTTCAAGAAAAAAAAAGTTGACAATTCATATTATTAATAATATATAATAAACTATGGATCGGTAAAAAAAAAAAACTTTATTTATTGACATATTTTTATATATTTAAATCATGTTTTTCATATTCAATTAAATCAGTGCAATGCACTAAGTTTTATATGTAGTATATAAGTAAGAGTTAAATGGCTATGCATTGTCAGTGTAAAAAGTTAAACACTGTCAAATAATCATAAATCACTATTGTTATGACTTTTAAAGTAATTATTATAAACATCAACAAACTTATCATACGTGGTAGTTTGTAATTGGATGACAATATAAAACAGCTTTATACTATCAGTGCATAACCTATTTTCTCTATAAGTAAAACACATTTGACAAGAGGTATTAATAATGATATTAATTATAATTTAGGATAAAAGTACAAAAATATTTAATGAGAAGATAGATTATTAAAAATAATAATCAAATATAAAACTTCTTATATATACATATAATATTGAATATTAAATGTATTCAATAGCAATGTTAACTATTGAATATTATAAAATAAATCAAGAAAACTAATTATATATTTCTTTATTAAAATAAAAGTGATCACAAATTGTCTTATACATATCATATTATTTCAAATCATTTTTTATTGATTTTAATTGATTGATTTAAAAATATAAGTAAAGTAAATTTTAACAAGATTAATCATGTAGAATTTAATCTTAATTAATGATTTTCATCATTGTATTATTTTGTTCAAATATTTTAAGAGCTTGTTTGGTGGTTAGGATAGGATATGTCAATTATCATATCTTGTTGCAATAAATTGTTTGGTGCACTAATAAAACATGATTACCTTATTCTATTGTCTATTCTATCCCGTTCTATAGTGTATTTTTTATCTTTATCAATTTTCAATCTAGAACTAAAATCACTTGTAAATTTTCCTTCTTTCGTCAATGCACGGAACTTAATGATAGTATGCTAGATAGAATGACACAAATCCCTACAGGAATGGGTTGGGAGTAGCCACTAAATTCACAAGTTCATACAGTCAATAAATGAAATCCTTGTATGAGGATTAACGATTTGGATTTTAATTTCAAAAAATCAAACTTAAAAATGCATTGAAATCTAAATCCTCTAATCTTAATCCTATGATTGCAATTAGCTAAATACGTGAATGTGTCGATTTGATGACTATACCAAATTCATTTCTCTACAACTTTAAAGAAATAGTACAATTAGGAATGTTCTTGATTTGTCTCATACCATTAATTTGACCCGACTTGAAGCTAATTTTGAAGGGATTGAGTTTTAATACTTTAACAATATAAAATTTTTTATACTATCAACTAATTAAAAATTATCTTAAATATGATTTTAAAAGTCATTATTACAAATTTTTTATTTATATGACAATTCATAATTAGATAGTAATATAAAAAAAATTACATTAATATAAAAAAAAACCTTTATATTTTCGGTGTATTCTAATGAAATTCCTAAGAATTCCTAAAAAAATTAAGCCTAATATGTTTGGAAGATGAGTTATAATTTATATTATCCCCCTATATTCTTTTAAAATTGATACTTTAATAATTACATATTAATAACACACTTATTGACTTAATAATATTTTACATAATATTATATTATATTTATATTAATATTATTTGTTTTGAAATATATATTGTAAAATATATCTTAATTTTAGTTTCATACTTTGTTAATTTTATGATTTAGTTGTACATAACATTAAATTTTACATATTATATCAATATATTGGATTGACCCAGTCATATCTCATACATTATTGAATATTGATCGAATCGAATTTGAGCATAAATAAATGATTTTATTAAAATTTACAAGTCCGGTAAAGAGCAAGTTAAATCCATTGAAACTCATCCTATGAATATCCCTAGCATACGGAACAGTTCGTCTCATCATCTTACCATTCAAATTTTTATATAGTAGTTTTTGTTTTGTAATTATGACTGTATAAAATCCATTTAAGGGACATAACTGCATATGATGTTCATCCAGTGGTAGTATCACTCATAAAGGTCTGAATGAAAGCGTCAAATAGGAACCTTTTCACCACAACCGAACTGTTCGTTGCATTGATTATTAAATTTGAAAGACTACCTACTAAAACAAACGCTACCAAACATAGATACCAATCCAAATAACCGATTCTCTTCTAAGACACTCAAGTTAAACTCAACAAAGAAACCTAAAGTAATTTCCAAAACAATGTGTAACCCTCCACCCTTTTTTGATCTTATCGTTTACACAAAGATTCATTTTAATGTGTGACCGAAATGCTACACAAATATTATGGAGTGTTATCATTACTCATTTGATTAGCTTTCTGTAAGATCGATTCCTCAATTAATTGGAAATAAGCTCATATACATCATAGTCATAGGTTCAAAGCCCCCATAAAATGCTAAGATATCCGGTTCTATTAGCAATGCTACGCAAATTCTAGTTTAGTTTTCAAAAACTAATTTGATAGTTATATATCCTTTTGCCAAACATTATGAAAGATGGAAGTTGATTTGCCAATTAGCTTGTTATGTTTGTGTTCTTGAAATATAACATTGCCGAGCACTCGACTCGACCGTTGACTAGCTTTATCGGTTCATCTCCTGTGCCGACCAAGCACTGGGCCTGCTCCCAAAGACAACCATGGCCTGACTATCAATTACTGCCAATCACGCCACCTCTATGGGCATAGGCCCATATATGAAAGACACTCGTCGCATCTCGCAACAAATCCTCTAGAGAGACGTGATGGTGTTCATGATGAAAGAGCCACCAAACACTCCAACACACTGCATATAAGTATAAATATCGTATGGCAACCTCAACTAGATACGCATTATCCACACATTTTAGCCGTTGCTCTACTAAATCCTGACTTAAACGTCAGTGTCTCCATAGGTACACCCCATTTGACTCCCTTGCAAGTGGATGAACCTCTGTCGGAGACGGAAGCACAAGACCAACCCTCCTCTATCGAACACCGTAGCATATCACCGAACCAGTTCGTTCAGAACAGTTTGTACCAAAGAAACCCTGTGGGATCAGTGGCAGATGGAGGTGCTTTTTAGCTGTGTAGTTTTCCCTCCTTACCCTTCAACAATTATACCTACTGGATAACGTAAAAAATGATAAATAAACCCCGAATAGTCATTAAATAGTCACTACTTCGTCCAACATTATTACATTATTGAGATTCTAATTTGCCAACCTCTTTATTTTTGTTTTTTTTTCTAGGTGCATAGACATAGCGGGTAATACTTCAAAATCTCGTTTTGCTGTTCCATTCTCCATTGCTGACGAGCAATTTCGTTTTCCAACAGAGGCACGGAAACAAAGTAAATAAATAAATGGAAGAAACAGAATATCCTCCGTGTTTAAAAGATAAGTCCAATTCAGAACTACAGTCTACGGCGGTGCCCCACGAATAGGCCAGTCCAAAATCTAGTGTCGCATAAAAATCCAAATCAAGTTCAAGTTTAAGATTACTATGCCCCGGCACGTTACTTCTCGCTTGTTGGGAGTGATGATGGCTAAAGGTTCATGGGCCGTTCGATTTCGATACCATCCATCTTGTGCAGTTTCCGAATGCTTGCGGTTTCCCAAAGTACGTCCAATTTACGACACAAGAAGCCGTTTAACCTAACCACTTTGTGTTGTCTCTCGTTCACAAAGTTCATGCCTCTCAACGGCCACCCCGAAACAAAGCTCAAACAGTTTCATTTCAAAAACCACTAACCCACCACCCCATCCCATAACCATTACATTAAATATTTTCGGAACCAAAAAATTAAAAATAAATTCAAATTAAAACTAAAAAAAATAAAGGTAAAAGGACTGGCATATCAAAGTCTCCTAATCAGTTACAAAGCCTAACACCTACCGCACTCAATACAAGGAAAAAAAATGTACACTAACTCGGGTCCCATCGAACCGGGTCTAAAGTCTGCGCTACCCTTCTCTACCTAGCTCTTTCTTTCTCTCTTTTTTTTAATCTCTTTTTTTAAAAAAAAAAATTAATAAAAATAAATCAAAAACTGGGAACAACAGGAACAGGGGATAAACCAGTCTCAACCCCAGTCACTATCTCCTTCTTCCGCCGCATCTCGAGCACTTTACGGTGGTGGTTCGAATGTAATTCACTGGAAAATGTTGGGCTACAAGCGGGCCTATATTCGGGTAAGAGCCGGCCCGACTTGAACCGGACCCCGCACGCGTTGCAGAGCGTTTTTGGGCCGAGCGGCCCAGTTCGCCACTGAGGGGTTTTCTGCACGCCGCAATGGCTGCACCGTCGCGGCGCCAGGGTTACCGCAGTGTCGGAAGAGGGTTTTTTCTTGGGTTTCTTGGGCTTGGGCTCGGAGGAAACGTGGTCCAGGCTTTGGGAGAAGTTGGGGTAAATTAACAAGGGGCTAGAGGGGCAGGAAGAGGAGGAGGAGGATGAGGAGGAGGTGGTGGAGCAGGAGGAAGAGTTGGTGAAAGAAGGAGAAGAACCGAGTGGCCAAACCCGAACGCCGTTCCTGGTTCGCTTACTTCTCGCCTTGGTCTGAACCGGGGTTTTGAAAGTGAAAACCGGGCTTTCCGGTTCAGGCTCTGGCTCTTTCGCCACAAGGCCCACCGGGTTCTCCGTTACGACGGGGAAGCCCGCAGAGAATTCCGAGAAGGAATCCTCCACGAAATGAGACAGCCACTCCAAGTCCGCCACGTCATCCGCCTGTAAAAATTGCAACTTTCATCAACCACCAACACAGAACTCCCTGCAAAATGAAAAAAAAAAAAAAAGTATTACCGGAACGCTGAGCTCGCTAGTGGGCACAGAGGCATAATCGTATTTGAAAGCACAGGATTCGCGGCTTGGGTTTTGTTGTTGAAAGGAGACACAAGCAGTGTGTTCTTGTTCCTTTTGTTGTTGTTGTTGTTCTGGTTCTTCTTCCACGTGCGAGAAGTCAAGGAGGTCGTCCACGGAAAAGTCATCGCAGGTGGTGCCGTTTTGCACACTGAACTCCTCCATGAAGGTTTGTGGGCTGAGTTTTATGGCCATTTCTTTCCTAAAATTGCTCTTCAACGCTGCCTCCACGACGCACTCCATTTCTGTCTCAGCCTGACAGGAAAATAATAAAACCATGGCCCAATATTAGAAAAAAAGAACATAGACTTTTAACAAATACCCGGTTTTTTTTTGTTTTTTAAAAATTCAGAAAAAATTACATGCAGGGAGAGTCAATAGTCAATACCTGAGGGAGAGGGAGATGAGAGAAGAGATGAAGAGGGGAGAGCGGTGGTGTGGTTGCAAGGAGAGGGGTAAGGGATGAAATTGAAAGGGGAGAGGATAGGGAGTTTGGTAAAGCATTGAATGAGGGGCGAAAGCGTCCCTGGATTTTTACTAAAAGCGCCCGTTTCTTTCTCTCTCTCCCCACTCCTCCCTTATTTACTTTTTCCCACTCTCTTTCCGGTATTTATACGTTTTAAATACGTTTGTATGTTTTTATACATAACGGTGCATGCTCATAAATAAGTGAAAATTTCAAACACATACCTGAAATTTCGAGCGAGGATTCCCATTTGCGTTTGCAGGACTAGGACGACTCGTACCGTAACTATCCACTATGTGGCACCAAATTTATATATTTTACCATTTGTTCAATTTTTTTTTTTGAGACAAAGAAACAACTGAGACATGGTTGGTACGTACCATGTCATACAAGTGTTACTGTTACCTTTTCCCACCCGAAACCAAAATTCGTGAATACCTAAGAAACCACAATCTTTCTTAAAAAATTCTCCTTCTCTTTTTAACTTTTTCTTTTCCTCTTTCGGAAGATGGGAGTAGAAAACTGGAACTTGGGCCAAGTCTTTATCTAAATTAACCTAAATACCTGGTTATTGCACACTGTGTCTGTGCTTATCGCCGCTCATTTTGGATTTGCCTGTTCCCAACTATCGTTCACTTTTCCCGCTCTCTGTTTTCTAATTATCGGTTAGCAAAATCAATTCAAAAAAACGCAAAAGGCCATCGCAGATTCACAGGAGAAGCTCCCTAATCTTATTTCAAAACACTTATGAACTTTTGCTGAAGCTTTATAAATATTTCTTCATTCAGCTCTCAATAATAATGAATCTCTATTTACATATGTCAAGGCAAAGGTTAATTCAAACTTGGAAAGAGTTATAGACCTATACTCTTAATAAAAATTTCGTGTTGCGCGCGAAATGCATGTACACTAATACGCATGTGTCTTTAACTGGCATTAGTACAGATTATCTGATCTAAAACTTCTTTCATTTGGTTAATTCGGGGATCGCAAATTGATTTGTCCAACTCGATTTCGTATCAGGATAATTATGGAATGTATTCTTTCTCCAATTAAACCACCCCATTTTTTGTTTAAAAGACTAGCCTGCTTAAATAAAAGGGTTTAAGGTTTGAAATTTGAACTGGAGCGTTGAATAATTGTAACAAGAAAAACATAATTGTTCTGACAATGACTGTACTTCATATTGGTTAAAAAAAATGACTTCGCTCTCATTTCCGCGACTGCCCACGCACGTACGCAAGACAAATCGTGACTCGCATGGCAAATAAATAAAATGGATGAAATTGTTAGTAGTAGGATTAATGTATCTTCTTAAAATATATATATATTTTTTAATAATTTTAAATATTTTTATTTATTATTATTTATGTTTTTTATTTGTCTTTTAAAGTTTACACACATGTTAAGAAATATATGTAATATATTAAAATTCTGTTTAATTTTTTAATATATCGTCAATTTATTTTATTTGTTTTCTCCATAATTATCTCTTTTGTCAATTAAAAAAATAATAATTAATGTCACATCTTTTCTAAAATAAGGGGAAAATTAGAAAGATAACAATTAATGTTATCTTAGACTTTTAAAATAACTGATAAATAAAAATAAACAAAAACTCAAAAGTGGCAATTAAAAGAACGGATATAATAAATGATGAAAATATTAAATGGCTTTTATCTTTTAAAGATATTGAAGATATTTATTTTTATTTAATTCCTTTTTATAAAATATTTAGAGAATTAATAAGAAGATAATATTATTCTAAGAGGAATATTGAATAAAAAATAAATATATTTAATATCACAAAATTATAAAAATATTTAATGTTTTATTTAATAAATAAAAATTTTGTAAGAAAATTTAAATTATTTCTTTTGATTTTAAAATCGCTCCCTCGTGCCTCATGCCAGTTTGCGTATCCTGGCGTGGCATATGTTAATAATACATAGTATTCTGTCAAATTAAACCGAACCCACTTGTTTCACCGTGTCCGTAGACCAAGTTGAGTCGGGTTTTCTTTCTTCTCGAAATATAAAAAAGCAATAACATCATATAGAGTATTTCAAATTTTTAGGTATTTATTTTAGTATATAATTGTTTATGATAAATTGACTGAAAATGATATGGTTGAAATTCCCTGTATACCCTTGATCATGATTATACAGTTTCAGTTTGGATTTGGGACATGGCATGACTTAGAAGCAAAGTGAGTAAAAGTGATCCCCAGCAATGACACCATATCAGCTTTTGTCGCTCAGTAGCACAACTGACATTATTCCTCACCCACACCCTCTTCCTATATTAATCTACAATAACCACTCTGATGCCTAAATATTCATTACTTTCACCATTATTAAATACTTAAATTAGGCTCAACTTGATTCAGTAAGTAAAAATAGGATAAAGTGATTCCAAGTTTTATACTAAAATCATATTCCACCCCACAAATATTTTGTAAATTCATTTACTTTTATCTTATTAAATAAACACTTGAAATTTGTCTCAAAACTACACATTTAATTAAAGTATTCCATCTATTTTTTTATCTATCTACTTTAAAAGATAATACGGATTAAAAAATATAATTAGTATTTTGTTTATGAGTTTAATGGTCATGCACAGTTAAGGTAAAAAGTTTTACACTGTTAACCAATCAAAAATTACCGTTAATATGACTTTTAAAGTATTTATTATAAAAGTCAAAAAAATTACAATAAATGATAACTTATGATTGAATAACAGTGTAAAACTATTTTATACTGTCAGCGCATAGCCTATTTTCTCTTTGTTTATATTAAAATTATTTTTAACTTTTGAATATGATTTTTTTTTCTCATTTATGATAAATGTATAA
Organism: Spatholobus suberectus; assembly: GCA_004329165.1. Taxonomy (NCBI): domain Eukaryota; kingdom Viridiplantae; phylum Streptophyta; class Magnoliopsida; order Fabales; family Fabaceae; genus Spatholobus; species Spatholobus suberectus. The sequence goes on along the minus strand of CM014730.1, from coordinate 81,075,995 downwards.
ATATTTAAAAAATTAAATAGGGACAAAAAGTATAATTGAAAAACAATAATTAATATTAGCTTAAATTTTTATATACATAAATAAGTACAATTATTTTTTCTAAGAGTAAACAGATACTAAAATGGATAGAATATTAATAGTCTACGTCTCATGGTAAATTAATACTCCCTTCGCTCATTTCGTGCCTATATATATTAATGAACTACATCTAAATAGTTCTTAAACCTTTTGCCAAGCCTAGCCGCGCCCACCAGCACACCAGCACTAATTCGTTTATTATAAACAAGTATTTTGTACATTGCACAAAATAAATATTTATTTTATATAACTTAAGTTTATAATAAATAAATGCTTTTAAATATATAAATTATATTATAATTAAAATTTGTAATAAATAAATATTTTTAAACATATAGATTATATTTTAAATTTATAATAAATAATTATTGTAATATAATATACAATGTTAATTTTTAATTATTGATAATTTCTTTTAAAAAAATATTTAAATTCAATTTAGAACTAAAGATATTGAAAATGGTAAATTGAAAAAGATAAGAGGTTAAAAAAATTTTAAAAACACTCTCATTGAATAATGACAACTAAAAACGCTCTCGTTGAAGAATAGCAGTTAAAAACGCTCTCGTTCAATATAGTTATTCTAATTTAATATATAGGGGGTATTTATGATAACAACTGTTACAATTTTATCAGGGAAAATAACAACAATGTTGCATATTAAGAAAAATATTGAGTAAATTATACTGATATATCCTGAAATTTTGTCCAAAAAAAATTATTTCTACACCAACTTTTCTTAATTATTTGAAAAAATTATACTGATACGTCTTATATATTACATTAACCTCATTTGATTGTTTGAAAAACATTACATTGTGTACCCTTATAAGAGAAGTTGTTGCAAATGTTAAAAAAAAATGAAGTTTTATACAATCTCAAAAAATCTCAAGAAGCATCAGTGTAATTTACTTTAAAATATTTACTACTATTGTTATTATAATATTACAAGTTATTATTTTTCTATGCAAGTAAAAGATATATGAAAGGAGTACTTTTTTTTTATGTAAAAGAATGAGTCACGACCACCACCAAAAAGATATATGAAAGGAGTGTTGAAAATTAGAATTATATATTTTGTATTTATTATATAGTGGTTTATAGGCAACTCATATCTAATTTATAGGAAACTCATATCTAATTCAAAGGAACAAAATCTCTTTTAATTATGTACATTTATTGTAATAAGCATATATAAACTTAACTCCATGGTATAATTCAAACACACGAATTCACTCAATGTTCTCTCATTTTCTCTCTTTCAACATAGTTCAACAATGTTTCTATCCTCTCATAAGAGGAGCAAACAGTGGAAAAGATACATTTATGAGATATCTTACATAAGCTCAATCATACCTTTTTATTTATTGTGGAAACTCATGTTCTTTTTTACATGACTATTCTGTCTATAGTCGAGTTGGTTATATTCTAGTTGTGATTGTGGAAGCTCAAGACCATGTTAGGGTCTATGGATTCTAAAACAACAAGGTCATAATTTCTCTATTTCGATTGTTAATACCAACCTGCATTCTCTTATGTTTAATGTTGCTCTGTGAAGTAAAGTGGATGTGTATTGGAATTTATTCAAGCCCTAGGCTATTAATTTGAGGACCTTTCTAAAGCTATTTTAATTCATTAAGCTCGTTTATCAGCTCACCTTGGGTACTTATTGGTGATTTCAATGAAATCATTTTCCCAAAAGGTCAAAAAGAAAGACCATTCATGCATAGAAAGGCAAATGTTTACTGAAAGTCATGGAGTAGTGTGGCATGATGGATCTTCCTATTGTGGGAGGAAGATTTACTCGACACAGAAATTGTAGGGGTAATCGTACAATCCCTAGGAAATTGGATAGAGGCGCAGTTAATCTAAAATGGTGTATGGCTTTCCTTAAAGTTATTGTTGAAGTTCTCTGTCGATTACATTCAAATCACAACCCTCTTCTCCTTTGTTGTAGAAGACTTCCTTAAGTAAGGGGACCACAACCTTTTCACTTTGAAGCTGCCTAAATAATTCATGATGAATATCAAAGTGTTGTGGAGAGAGCTTGATAAGCAAAGGGTGGCATGCCTCTTGCTATGTTGAAGAGAGTTTGTGAATATTCTATAATATTATATAAATCTACTCCTATTCTATAAATTGTAAACTCTAACTTGGGGACCGAAAGTATCACCTCCTCACTCTCTTAACTAGAGAATCTCATTTCTTTCTTTTTTTCATCTAGAGGTTCATTTCACATACTTTTTCTACAACTAGTAAAAAAAATAAAATTCAATCATATCAAATTACTCTCCTTTTATCTTTATTTGCATACCTATTTTTTTAACCATTTATTCATTTCAATTTAAAAATAATCTTATATTATAATTTAAATTATTTACTATAAATTTAAAATATAATTATATGTTTATAAATATTTTACTTATTATAAATTTTAACTATAACATAATTTAAAATTTTAAAAATATTTATTTATTTTGAATTATAATTATATAAAAATTTATTTTACACAATGTAGAGACTAAAATTTTGTCTCAAAAAAATGACAAAGGGTAATTTGTTCTGAAACTAGTATTTTAGCCTGTACATTGCACAAAATAAATATTTATTTTATATAACTAAAATTTATAATAAATAAATACTTGTAAATATATAAATTATATTATAGTTAAAATTTGTAATAAATAAATATTTTAGAACATATAAATTATATTTTAGATTTATGATAAATACTTTATATTATGATACAACATTATTTTTAATTATTGATAATTTTTTAAAAAAATATTGAAATTCAAGTTAAAACTAAAGATATTGAAAATAGAGAAAATAAGTTATGCTCTAACAGTGTAAAACAGTTTTACACTGTCATCTAATCGTAACTCACCATGTATGGTAAGTTTGTTGACTTTGATAATAACTGTCCTAATAGTGTGTTTGGTTGGAAGGAAAGAAAGGACGGATAACGAAGTTTTTTTTTTTGTTTGGTTGGAGAGAAAGTGGAAGGAAAAAGAAAGAAAAAGTTGACTTTTAAAAGCAAAAATTTAAACTTTTTTTCTTTTCACATTTCCTTTAATTCAAATTTTAAACTTTTCTCTCCTCCCATGTTTTCCTTCCACCCAATCAAATAGGTCATAACAATCACACTAAAATTGATTTTCGATTGGTTGACAGTGTATAATAATTAAACTCTTGAAAATAATAGATTGAAAGATAAAAGAAGTTAAAAAAAATTCCTAAAGATGTTTTCGTTGAAGAATAAAAGTTGAAAACATTATCGGAGGGATATTATATACATATTAGGAGCGTCTTTGAATTTTAAAGATAAAATATATATATTTGAAATTAATTTCTAATATTTAGTTATTGCTTATTAAAGCTTTCAGTTAATATTAAAAGCATAAGAAGATATATCAGATGTATATGATGAACGTATTTAAATTTTAAAGATAAAATATATATATTTAAAATTAGTATTTCTAATATTTAGTTATAACCTGTTAAATTTTTTAATTAATATTAAAAGTATAAAAAAATATACTAGATATATTAGAAGAATGATGTCAACTTCTTCATTAAAAAAGTATTTAAATAAAAATAAATGTGAGAAAAAATAAAAAAGTAAAGAACTTAAAACATAGATAATTTTACTACTTTATATAAATTGATGGATTAAAGAAACTAAGATTACAATTCAACGTTCAAATACATTGAGGAGAGGAGTCGGCCCCCAAGTTGTTTTCACTTTTCAGCCGCCCCAGGTCGTTTTATATGTTTACGTGTATTGGTATGATTGGGTATGGTACTGATAAGTGACGTTGTCGACGAATCTGCGATTTCGAGGTTACTTTTTTTTTCCTGAGGCGTAAATTACTGCTTGCTTTGTTAATTTTAAAAATTAAAAGCAGCCTTGTCGCCCGACAACGACAATGGATTCATTAATCATTATCTAGTTGTTTTCTTTTCTAAAACAGAAAAACAGAGGGAGGAGGAGGAGGCGTTGAAGTTCAAGAAAAAAATATCTAAAAACATAATTATGGAAGACTTAGAGTTCGTTTGAGAGGTAGTTTTTAGTTGTGAGTTTCAAAATTTTTAAAAATTATAACTAGTTTTTAGTTTTTAAAAATTAGTTTAATTTTTTCTTAAATTTTTGGTTTCAAAATAAATTCATTTTGAAATTTTTTTTATTTGTTAAAATTAGTTTAAGGGTATGTTTGGGTGATGGCGGCAAAGGTGGTAATAGTGGTGGTGGTGACAACAACAGTGACAATGGTGGCAGCGCTGATGGTCGTGGTGGTAATGGCAATAGCGGCAGTGATGACGGTGTTAGTGGTGGCGGTGGGAAGAGCCATTATCAAATGCAGTAATGTGTACTTTTTTAAAAACTAAAAACTAGATCCACAAAACCTTTTTTTTTTATTATTTTGAAAATGAATGTAAAAGTGTTTTAAAATTGAGTTTAAAACATTTCAGTTCCATGTTAGGCAAACGTGTTTTGTTTTTTAAATTGGATTTGAAACCAAAAACCAAAAACTCACAACCACCCCAAACGACCCCTTATATTTTATAGTTTAATTGCTATGTACTATTAATGTAAACAATTTTACACTATCAATTAATTAGAAATAATCGTTAGTATGACTTTTAAGGTAATTATTATAAAAGTCAACAAACTTACCATACATGGAGAGTTGTGATTGGATAACAGTATAAAACTGCTTTGTATTATCAGTGCATAGTTTATTTTCTCAATTCTTAATTATAAATTATAATGAATATTATATAGTTTAATCTAAATATATAATAATAAATTAATAATGTGAGAAGTAATATGAAATAATAAAATAATAACATTTAAGAAAAATGTGTTTTTAATCCTTATATTTTCAGTTCAACATGGTTAGGGTTCATGTATTTTCATATTAATAAATTTGGTCTTAAATTTAAAAAAATATGTGAATTTAGTCTCTCCTAACTTTAAAAACATGATAAATTCTTAGATAAGAGAGATTAAATCCAAGTGTTTTTTAAATTTGAAGACTAAATTCATCTATATAAAAATATAAGGGCTTTGACCACGTTTGATTAAAAATATAAGGACTAAAAACATATTTTTTTTCCTAACATTTAAATCCATATTTTACTAATATGAACAAATATGTATATGAGTATATTTAGAAATGTCCTGTTAAACCTTAAGAAATTGATTTAATATAGTAAAATAAAATGTCAATCGCACATAACACGACGCAGGTTTAAACTTTCATTCATTTTTTTAACATAGAGTAGATAAAATATAGAGTTTAATGACTATACATTGTCAGTATAAAAAGTTTTACATTGTTAACTAATTAAAAATCACTGTTAGTATGATTTTTAAGGTAATTGTTATAAAAGTCAATAACTTACCATACATAGTAATTTGTGATTGAATGACAATGTAAACTATTTTACATTATCAGTGCATAACCTATTTTCTCTTTTATTTATCTCAAAATACTTGTCATTTTAGAAAATAAAAACTATTAATTATTTTTTATAAAACTCTTATTTATTAGTATCTAACCTAATTACGTAAATAAATTCGCAAATGCATTAATTCTATCTTTTTAACAAGGGTAACTTTATCAAAGAATATTATTTTATTATAACAATTTATGTCATTAATATTTTTATTAAAAAATATTTTTATTAAAAAAATATACATTACCTTAAAGATAAATTACATATTTATCTTTCTCTTTATAATAATATTTTAGTTGTGCACTAGGTAAAATAAATATTTGTTTTTATATGACTAAAATTCATAAGAAACAAATATATTTGAATATATAAATTATCAAGTAAATAATGTATACACTAATGATGTAAAATGATTTTATAGTATTATATCACAAACTGTCATGTATGATAAATTTATTAATTTTTACAATAACTACCTTAAAAGTCATAATTATTACAGAAAATAGGTCATGCACTAACAATGTAAAGTAGTTTTATGCTGTCATCTAATCACAAACTACCATTTATTGTAAGTTTGTTGACTTTTATAATAAATACTTAAAAGTCATATCAATGGTGATTTCTGTTGGTTGAAAGTGTAAAACTTTTTATATGATAGTGCATAACCATTAAACTCTAATTATTATGATGTTGATTAGTTAACAGCTTAAAAACTTTATATTAACAGTGTATAAAATTAAACTCTAAATTATATTATAATTAAAATTTATAATAAATAAATATCTTTGAGTGCATATATTATATTTTAGATTTACAATGAAAATTTAAATTGTGATATAAGACTATTTTAATTATTGACAAATTTTAAAAAAATTATTGAAATTCAATTTAGAAATAAAGATAAAAAAAATGATAGTTTGACAAGGATAAAAGCTAAAAGATTAAATATACAAATAAAAAAATGGTAGTTTGCGATGGTTAAGAGAGAAATTTTTTGGCTAATTGCAATATACATCAAGAAGAAAGAAAAAAGAGAGTATTGAGAATGTCTAATCAAGAGAGTGAGAAAGGTATGTGGCTCACTCTTCAAATTATGTACTTTAATTTATAGTATATAAGTAGATAATCGTGTTATGAGAAAATTCACATGTGAAAATTATTTTCATCTCAAGGACATTTGTCAAAGAAAATAAAATATAATTAAAATTTGAAAAAAATTTAATGTTTTTCAGATTTAGTTTCGTAATAAATATAAATCTTATAATTCAAATTCAAAAGCTCATTAAAAATTTATGGAAGACAAAACATAATTTTTAGAAAAGATAAGGTCCATTTGGAAAAATAACTTAATTAAGATCTTTTTAATAAATTCTTATTATATAGGAGCTTATGTTATAAGTGCTTAAAATTCAATAAGCTAATGCATTTGAATATGTAAGTTAATAAGCGCTTACATAGTTTTAAAGTGTTTTGATGTATTGCTATATAAACACTTATAAGATGTTGTCTCATTTTTAAAATTAAAAAAAATCAAATTACGACTAAAAATAAATTAAAATTTAAAAGCTAACTAAATAATTAATATACTAACATTATATATATGACAAAAATATTAAAAATAAAAATCAATAGTCAACATTTACCTATTTTTAGTTTTAAATAAACAAGAATTTAGATGTATAAATGTTTAAAAATTATGTGACACACACAAAAAAAAAATCACTGTACACCTATCAATAATTTTAAAAATAAAAAACATATAATAATCAAAACATGATTAAAATATAAATTAAGGTGTTAAAATTAAACTCATATATATCATAAAATCATGATATAAGCTTAAAAACTCAGCATTCACATGTATAAATAAATATAAGTATATAAAAATAGTAATCCATTATAAAAACTCAACTACTACATACCATTGTTGAAGGAAACATATAAAAAAAGTTACTAGCAACATATAAAAGAAATTACTAGCAGCACATAAAAATATAAATTTATTTAATTAAATTATTTTTTTGGTGAAAAAGAAGGGAACGTAAAAAATAAGAAAAAATTACTAGCAATAAATAATTGTAATTTGTTTTGTGTAGAATTTAACGTTTATATTAATATGGGTGAAAAAACAAACAAAAATTAAAATGTTCAATTTGGAGAAAGGAACAAAAAAAATAAAATGCAATTTCTATATGTTTGGTTTTGATAAGATTCAAAAATGGGTCTTTTTATAAGCTCCACATAAGTTATTACTATATAAGCTATATTAGAGAGCTTTAAAAAATAAGATAAAAAACATCTTATGGACTAGTCATAAGATATTTTTATAAGTGCTCCCAAACACTTTCACAAGCACTTATAACATAAGATAAGTCCAAATAAACTGTTTATAAGCTCTTTCAAACGAGGCTAAATTCAAACATATGCTTGTCACTTATCAATAAATATGTTATTTATCAATATTATTACAACTTATTATTTTTTTGCTAAAATCTTTAAGCGGGGATTTCGATATAAAAGGTTAATTTAACATGGAGTAAGAAAAATTATGAATAAGTACCATATGCATTAATGGTATAATATTTTTTATTGTTATTCAATCATTAACTGTTATGTATAATAAATTTGTTGACTTATATAATAATTATCTTAAAAACTATACAAATAATTATTTATAATTGATTCACAATATAAAAACCCTTCTATAAAGTACATGCCAATTACACTAAAAAATTATAACCCAATTTTTAATTGATTTATATTCTTTTTCAAACCAATTTTTACATCACATCCTAAAAGAGAGCAAAACAAGTAAGAAAGGAATGGCAAAGGGAACTCCTACGCACGTGAAGCTTGCCTCCAAAAAGAGAGTGGCAATAGACTTGGAGATACCGTAAGTTGTTTTTGTTACACATATATGTACGTACGTACGCACTCGAAAATTCGTCTATAAGAATATTAATCATTTCATTATTCAAACGTACAAAACTAACATTATATAATATTGTACTCTTTTTTTTACTTTTATTTATTTTTTATCTTTTTTCTCATGTATCTATCTCAAAAGTATATCTTAAAATTATAGGATGCAATTTCGTTATTCACAAAACATTTTTCATGTACTAATAATCTAATACACTGCAAGGGTAAATTACGCGAATGACATTAGCTTATTGTCTTCAATTTTCGTAATTCGTAGCGTAGCATTGAAACAATGAATTGTATAATAATTAGGACTTAGGCTATGTTTGGATTACCGTTTGGGTGGTCCAAAATTATTTTTATCTCACTAAACTTAATTTGTTGTTATGTTTGAATGTTTTTTAAAGTAATTTTGAAATCTTAGTTTGTCGCTAAACTGAGGATGTGTTTGGTAAGAAGAAATGAAATAAGTGAGAATAGGATAAATAAAAATAGAAAAGAGAGAAATAGGTAAATGGAAATAGATAAAAAATTAGAATAGAAATAGATGAGTTTGGTTTGAAAGAAATGAAAAAGAAATAAAGAAGAGAGAAATAAGAAAAAGAATAAAAATCATTATTAAAATTGATTTTGTGCATCAATTGTTGACTATCGTGACTTGATAATCGACTATCAAACGCTGATAGTTGACTACCAGAGCTAATAATCGATTTTTTATGTTTCAATTGCCAAAACACATAAAAAAATGCCACAAAATGACACTTTTTGGTGGTTTTAACCGCAAATTATACAATATGTGTCTCCTCCCTAACATTTTCGTACATCTTAGTGTGGAAATAAAACTGCACGGAATCTACCATCATTTCTCACCTATCTCTCATCTCCCCTCTTACCAAACAACCTTCTATTCTTATTTCTCAACAATTTCTCACCTCTCTCTCTCTCCATTTCTTTCACCCATTTCATCAACACCTAACACAGATTGAGTTTGAGTTGGAAGTAACATAAGAATTGTTTTTGAAAACTCATTTTTTTGTTAATAGTATTTATACAAGTATAACATTAAATAAAATACTTTTAATTAATATTATCTAAATATATTTTATTTTGTCAATGTATTTTAAACAAAAATATTTAATATAAATTATATTATAATAAACTTATTTTTTATCAAATTTAAGTTTATAAGATATTTTTAATTCAAACTTATATTTGCAATCCTTATAAAGCAGGTACCACGGGGTACTATCGTCTTGTTTGTATGAGTTTTCACATAAAAAGGCAAAAAGTGAGAAAGAAACCCAAAATACGGAACTTTGTGGAGTTTCCAATGAAAGGCTTTTTCAGTTTTTTCCTCAGAAGTGAACACGAAGAAAGAGTGAACACTGAGCAAGTCAGAGATGGGAAAGAGTCCTAGATTATCATAAAGGACACGTATTTGCTACGATTTAAGGAAGCTCACTCAATATACTACCAATCCAACAGTAATCTTAATAATTTAATTTATGTACTATTCTTTAATAGTATTATATTATTTGATCTGATAAAATTAATAACTTACATTTGTTAAAGTTATTAAATAATATAATAATATATTGTTAAATAATGCTGTGAAAAATTTCAATTATATTATAAATGATAAGGCAAAAAAATAAATAAATCAAATTTTAACTTTAAAATACGAACATTGAGAGCGTGTCAAATGAAAACACTTTTTATTATGAAAAACAAGAACTATACATATAGATTATTATGATCATATTTAAATAATTAAGATTAAAAAAGCATACGTATTTTTTTAAGTGGTCATGTGACTTAAATAATTTTTAATCTTAAGTATTTATGTATGATTGTGTAGCCAGATTTATAGTTTTTGTATTTTTAAAATGAGAACTGTTATCAATTTTGATACACCCCCTACCAACATTAGTTTTTTTTTTAAATTATTATACGTACGTAAAAACATTGATTTGTTATGTTCCCAAACATTAATTGAATTAAATTTCTTATTTAATTGTTTCTTTATTAAGTATGAGAAAAAAAATATGCAGAAGCGACGTGTTTTAAAGGAACAATGAGATTTTCAATCAAAATGCTAAGTGTTCCAATATATTATTCAACACGAATAATGCTTAAATGTATAGTTATATCAATATAAATATTAAATACATTTATTTGTTATAAAAAAAAGATAAAGAATTATATAAATATAAAATGCTATATTTTTTATTTAACATCAGTCCAACTCGTAAAATATACATTTGAGTAAATTATTATTTTAATCTTTGAAAGATAAGTGATATTAAAATAATTTCTGAAAAATAAAAAAATAAATTTAATATGATTTAAGTTTGTTATAATTATTAGGGTCCTGTTTGGACAAACTTTTCCACAAGTACTTATAGAATAAGAATAAAGAATGTAAAATGAATTGAAATTCTTCATAAGTTAAAATCAACTTATACACTTAATTTTTAAAGAAAATATTTTTATTTAACTTCTCCAAAAGCTAAGATACATAAGTTGATCTTAGCTTTTGAAAAAACTCAATGCATTTTACCTTTCATATAAGTGTTTATGAAGAAGTGTATACAAATACGATCTACGTAAATTTTGGGCTTTGAGAGCTCTTATTAGAGTGAGTAATTTAAATATTAGAACACTTAAATTGATTAGTCAATGCAAAATGGCAATACTTAAATTTTAGAGGCTTTCCAATCTATTAGGCAATTTAGAACAACAACAATTAGATTTCATAAGCTGTCTATTTGATTAGGGAGAGGTTGATAATAGATTGGGTGATGTTGAGACTTCCTAATCTATTAGAGAAAAATAACTAATTAAGTGTTTTGTCAATCGATTAGCTAGAGAAATGATCCTAAGAGAAATGGGAGGATCACTAGAAACAAATGAAATAAAGATAAAAACACATGAGATTGAGTAATAAAATGAGATCATTGAAGATCAAGTCAGACAAATCTAAGCATTAAAAATGCAAAACGAAAAGCCTAGCAAGGAAATAGGATTACAAACAGAAATGAAATTGTATATTGTGAATATATACGTTATGACATATGTTTAACTTCTTGAAATTGATTATGTGAAATAAAGTTTTAAAGTGAGAATTAGAAATGCACGTGTATGAGAAAAAAATTACCATGTATATCAATTGTCAAATTTATAAATCCTAAACTCAAGCACACGTACATTCACTCTTTATAGTACCAAAGGTTGTTAATATAGTATTGCTTGGCAATTGCATTAGGGAGATCATTCATATCAAACCTACTTTGCATTTTTGGTATTAAAAAAGTTGGGACGCTTAAATATTTTTGGGGCCTCAAAGTAATAATACACTCAAAGACTATCGTTCTATGTAAAAAATAATATTGCCTAGACCTTAGTTCAATGCAAGTCTTCTTGGTTGTAAACTTGTTAGTACAATCATGGACCTTGGGATTTGATTACACCAAAACAACGACAAGGATTTTATTAAAAAGGACAAGATTGAGATATAGATTCTTCAGTGTTTTAGGTGTTGTTTTTTAATTAAAATTAGAGTTTTACTTCAATAATTTACATAATAAAAGTTCACATTAAATGTCAACATAGATTATTAAGATGAAATACTAATTTTGATTGAAAAACAATACTAAAAGTATTTAAAAAACTATATCTAAGTTTTGTTCTTTTAAAAAATGGTTTGACTTTTTGATGTCACCACAATCACGTTGCAATTGTAATTACACGGTGTCAAAGATCATGACCACCATCGTGGTTAGAAGGATGAACCTTGATCATGACCATATTGCGATTGCAATTACAATCACATTATCTACATTTTTTTGCAAATACCCTTAATGTCAAAAGATCGCGACCACTACCTTCATCAACATTTGCATGAGGATGTCCCTAGTTATAAGCTTTTAATTGGGTGCTTGTATCTTACAACCACGGGCAAGAACATGATCAGAACTAAGGAACTCAAAGAAAGGGTGCATAGAGAGAAGGGAGAGCGTCTGAATAAAATAAGAACCATTATTTAAACATGCAGAGGGGCAAAATCAATGAATTTGCATAACACTGGACGCATTATCAACTTGATTAAAGGCTCAGAACACAAGATAATTTATAAAGGGCTGAAAACATGTAAATCAAGTAATGTGGGACTTTGATATTTTGGAATACTGAACCACGTATATAACAATCTTAAAGGTTGGTCATAGCCTCTTATTTTCACAATCCTCTTCTATTCAGTTGATGGAGTTTATAGTGATGTCAATTAGGGAGGACGTTCGGATTCCCACCGATCTATTAGTGGCTGCCGTGTTTCTTCTTGGGAGACTCTTGTTGGTTGGCATTTTAAGAAACAAGTCACACTTGCACGTTCCTCTTCCAAAGCCGAATATAGGGCTTTAGATTCTGCAACCTGTGAGTTGCAATGGCTTGTGTTCTTTTTGTGTGATCATGTTCTAAGAAACCTGTGTTTACTGTGTAATCTCAATGCACTCCACATTGTTTCCAACCTGGTCTTTCACGAGTGCACGAAGTATTTGAAGATTGACTGCCATGTTGTTCATGAGAAGTGTCAAGCTAGACTAATACATTTTGCTGCCCCTTTCTTCAAGTGATCAAGATGCTGATTAATATCTATCAACTCCAATTGCGGGGCGTATAATCACCTAATTGTGCATATACTAATAATAATATAATTAGTCTGTTAAATAGTCATCTTAGTTAGCTTCATCAGTTACTTATTTCCAGTAAGTTTGTTAGCTGGTTCTGTTACTTTGTATCAGTTGATCGAATTTGCCTAATTCTCTTCCTCTCCATTCTGTATGAGTTATAACATGCGAACGAAGCAACAAAGCGTGCAAATGATCCGTGCATATAAAGCGAAATGAGTAAGCAAAAGGATCCAGAAGACGTTTGTGTTTATGTGGGACACGTACTCAAGCAATTCGAAAGTGCTAACCACCCAACCTTATCCTAGCATTATATGCAAAAACTTTATAAGCTGTTTTTAGTTTTATCAAAGCTTATTATTGTTCTAACAATTTCTAAACCCTTTTAAATTGAGTCGTGGTCACTTTGTAATGTTGTGGTTTTATATATCCAATATGATCTATAGTGACGTGACTATGGTAGCCGCTGCAAACGTGATATTGTGACTGCATTAGATGATTTGATCCATATATTTCAATCCTTGGTTTATATAACGTATATCTTTAGTGAAAGTTACATTTCAAATTTTTTTGAGTGCGGTCTCATATCATAACTAATTTGATTTTCTGAAAAGACGTACGATGATTAATTGTAGTTTGAGTTTGGAGTAAATTAACGAGAGTAAATTGAAGGTAGTATTTGAGTCTCCTAACTAATTAAATTTAATTGCAGGTCACGAGACTCCTTTAATAACACCTCACGATCAGTTCAAGTTTCATTCTCAGCAACTTTAGGAATAAGATGAGTGAGAAACTAAAGAGTTGGTCTCAGACTTGCGTATAAGCAAGACTATTAATATCTTTTGCTATGAACGGAGCATTAGGGTCCATCCCTTTAGCTATGATCCCAATTGGAAGATTTTATGATTTTATCTTCTCGGAAAGTTTGGCAGGTGTGCTTCTTGCAATATTTACGTTTCATAAAAACAAATGATGTCTTAAAATTTCGTCACTCCTTGTGTCATCAGATCGAATTTACTCAATAAATTTGACAATTCAAACTAAGCCAATTAAATTGATTCGGATTGATTTGGTTATTGAATTTAACTGAATTTAACTTTTTTCAATTTAAACCACCCCAAATCAATCCAATCAATTATATTTTAACTTTTAGATTAATATATGTTTGATTTAAAGCCTAAATTTTGCTTCAACTTTTGTATTTTTTTTCTTTTTTATTTATTTTAATTTTTGTATGATGTTATCTAATGTTTTAATTTAGTCACGTTTATTATGTAAATTTTTTATTATATTTTAGATAAATAAATTAATGATATGTGTGGAGTGATAGCTATATAAAAATTAAATATTTTAAATATAATAAATAACTAGTTATTAAAAAACAATAAATATTTTTACCTTGCTTTAGTATAAAATTAAATAATTATATAGAATATACAATAAATGAAAATAAAAACTTGAAAAATATAATAATTTATTTTTTCTATCATAACCCTAAATCAATCACTCAATGTTAAGTGGTTTAGATTTGCCGATTTCTTTTTTCAAAACATGTATGAGAGAGAGTGGACAATTTTTTTTATAAAAGGCAAAGTGCACCAGCCGGGAATCGAACCCGGGTCTGTACCGTGGCAGGGTACTATTCTACCACTAGACCACTGGTGCTTTTGTTTTTCATTTGTCTACAATTAATGCTTAATGTAATATTGGCTATTCAACCACCGCACTTGAGATATTTCATATTTACGTTCATTAAATTTCTTCAGTGAATTTATGTAAATAAAGTATATTGTTTTTCATTCATTAAATTTTAAAAATAAATATGTGAACAATAATACGTTAACATCCTAATATTACAAACACTCATTTGACATATTTTATTTTTTTATCTCTTTTTCTTATTATATTATATTATTTATCATATCTATTATTTTTCTCTTTTCTATTTTATTCTCTCCTTGATGTAAATGGACATAGGAGTGTCCACAAAACATTACTCTAAATATACATGCACATATATTTTAATGACAAATTTATTTTATTAAACGACTTTTTTGATATATTATTTATTCCTGTGACAATAATTGTTTTCCATTAGGGTTTTATATATACTGTGCCGGTCAATTCACTTGTTACTTTCTATTTATTTCTTTATATAAACTAATTCACTATATTTACCTGAAAAAGATAATTAAAATAAGTGCTAGTATGTGTGTGTGTGTATATATATATATATATATTCTATAATTATTTATAGACTAAAAGTACAAAACAAGCACATCACTTTCAGAAATGCTAAATCATAAAGCCACTTAAAACAAAGAAGCCACATTACTATACCAGCTCATTACCTCCATTATTATCACTTTGATAGGGAGTTAACGCTTGGCTTACATTCGCAAAATTAAAATAGTGGGATCAGATTTGTACAAAAAAAATAAATAAATTAGGACACAAAATTTATGAAATTAAAAAAATAAAAAGACCAAAAGTGTAAGTAAGAAAAAAAAAAACAAATATAGAGCGCGACATTGGTATGAACTCAACATTTCATGTAAGCTTTTCCTTTTATTTATCTATAGTCATTTTAAGTGGTTTTGCTGAACAAATTCCATGACCTGACTTGAGGTTGGAAAAGCCTAGATTTCTTCAAAACTGTTAACGGACTACCATTTGGGATTGATCCAAATCCCGAGTTGGGGTAGTTTGCAGCTGGGCTAAATTGTTTCAGTACCAGGCCGAGCACTCAAGGCCTCAATGATTTCAAAACTACATCTATTAAAAAACAAAACTAACCAAGAGATTTACCCAAGAAAGTGCAATTAGTAATCACTAATCATGATGCATCTGACCGTGGTCCGGACCTATATATCAATTTTCGTAGAGTAAATCCTTAAATTCTTAAAAATTTAAGAACCCCACATTAAAACTGAACCTTGTAACTCATTTATTTTTACATTTTATATTTTTAGAGTGTTTTATCCTAAAAAGAATTAAAGTGAATATGATTTTACACATTTCACGCAATTTGAGTTTTTCCTCAGTCTTTATAATGGCATGCCTGAACGACGCCCCAATGGATCACGCGGTTGCAACGTCTAGGACTATCAAGTGTTTGTGGTCCCAGCTAATATATTTATAACACATATTTAATTTTTATAATTTACAAGAAAAAATTAATAACACTTAATTACATGTCATGTACAGATTAATAACGACCATAGTAATCCAGGACCATCTAGTAATTTCTCATCGAGGAGAGACAAAAGTCGATCATCTTAACGTTGACCAAAACCCTCCCATGGTTGTGTTGTATTTAAGACAAGATCTCCAATTATAAATCAACAACCAAAATCAGAAATTAAAAAAAAAAAAAAACACAAGAATAATACACGAGTTGAAATAAGGAAAGAATCTAGAAATGAAAATCAAAGAGGTCCGTAGACGAAGGACGAAGTTAAGGGATGGGACTGGGAGGGCCAAATCTTTTGCACCGTGCCAAGGACTTCTGTTGTCCACCCTGGCAGAAAAAGAAACTATGTGGACACCTGTACAAGCAGTTATCGACCAAACTCACGTTCGCAGAATCTGGTTTCAGTGCCAACAAAGGCCGAGGAATCCCTCCCAACAAGTAATTCCCCCCCAACAGAAGCCTCTGGAATGAAGACACCCCCGTTTCGGGAAACACCGTTTTCACCGCGAACTGGGTCGGTATACGACCCGTGAACTCGTTGTTCTCCAACGACAACGACGAAAGCTTCGGCATCAGCGCCATGAACGACGGCAACCACCCCTGGAGCCTGTTGTTGCTCAGATCAACCGCTACGAGCCCGCTCTGTGACCCCGTTCCCTTATAAGGCGCTTCGACCGTGGAGAATTCGTTGAACGACAGCGTCAACTGCTGCAGCGATGGAAGCTCGAAGAGCACAGAGGGAACTGAACCACTCATTCTGTTGGAACTGAAATCCACCACCTGCAACCTCGTCAAGTTCCTGAAGCTGTCGGCGGTTAAGGCCCCGCTCAAGTTGTTGTTCCTAATTGAAATTTGAACCAAGGAAAGAGGGAGCGAAGCCGGCAACGCTCCGGCGACGGAGTTGTCGCTGAGGTCGAGGTATTTAAGGTTTCCGAGGGAGCCCAAGTCGGGGAGGCGGGTGTTGAGTTTGTTGGATTGGAGTTCGAGTCTTTTAAGGTTGTTGAAGCCTTCTGGGATTGTTCCTCGTAGGTGGTTGTTGTCCAGGTAAAGCTCTTCGAGGTTGGGGAGTGTGCCGAGGGAAGGGGGTATCTCGCCGGAGAACGAGTTGGACGAGAGACTGAGTCGGCGCAGACGAGTCAAGTTTGAAAAGGAATCGGGGATTTGGCCGGAGAAGTAGTTGTGGGAGACATCGAGTGTTTGTAGATAAGGAAGGTTCCAAGTGAGGTTGAGGGAGCCAGCGTAACCCGCTTGGTCTAGCGCGAGTTCCGTGACTCGGCTCAGCCCCGAAACGACGACGTCGCATCTGAACCCGCAAGTGAATTTCTCGCCGAACAGGCTGTCGCATGGGTCCACGGTGAAGTCCCAGGAACTAACGCACGAGCCTGGGTTCACCGAACCTGGGTCCAGACCTTGCTTCAGCTCCTTCAGAACCTCTGCATCTCCCCAATGTGTCTTTGATTCTGCTCCTAATAAAAATCCCCAACCTGCGATGATCACAAATAGAGGGTAACACAGAGACCCCATTCGCAATTTCCACTCTTCTCTGTGTGTGCGGAATTGGAGCCCAAATTAGAGGAGTGGGCAATAAATCAGGACCGTTGGATGCGTAGTCAGGAATCAGGATGAGAATTTTGATGGTGATGGAAGAAAAAAGTACGGGTAGGGAAAATGTGACTTTTTGTGGAGCGTAGCCTTCTTCTCCACTCAAAGTAGTCGTGAGTGGATTCACGGGCGGGACTGAACTCAGACGCTTGTCCGATGCACCAACCTTTTCGAAAGTAAGATTTTTGTGTGCGTGTTTTTATTGAATACACATAGAAGAAAGGCATATACCTTTTTTCGCTGTTTGGACAGAGAGGAGTGGCAAGTGGTAACGACTCATTCGCTATTTATATGTATGAATCTGGGGTTAGGTTTCGTTTTGGACTTTAATGGGGTTTTAATTTTAATGTATTTCTTCTAGCTGGGCTAGCCGTTATGTGTGCAGCATGTTGCTCCCCTGGCCCCGCTTCTTATCCAACATTCATAATTTGTCCTTGGAAATGTGATACTTGAAAAAAAAAAAAGGATGGGTATGAATGGAAATTGGAAAACCCGAAATAGGTAGTTTCCTAATATTACTGTCTCACGAGTGGACTTGAGCAACTTATTGTTATTGGGTAGTCGTGAGATAGAAGAAAATGCACGAGGTCGGTGAAGATTACAAAATCAAATGCCAGGCAATGTGGCATCTTATGCGAAGGCGGTGGTTGCAAAGTGGTTTGGTTTGGGCATCGGGTCCCAATGCTAAAGCTTAGTTATTTGTGTTCAGACATTTTTATCATAGCTAACAGCCTAACAAACTTTAAATTTTAGCAATGTCATTCAAAGGAGTTGCCTGTCTTTTGCAAAAATATTTTCTATTGGTGGCTCCAACCAACTTACCGAACCATCACGTTACTAGAAAAAACTGTGTAGTTGATGGATAATGTATCCGCAAAAGTCATGCATTTGTTACAAGTCATTTCCTTATCAGCATGATGATTGCTAGATGAATAACAAATATAAACCGAAGTTACTTTTAACTTCTGTTCTACTTAAATCTCACACATATCATTAACCCAAAAACATTATGATACAATTTAATAAATTTTCTTCGAGGATTCATACAATTTAATAATTAATTCTGGTCCAACTTGTCATATTTCTTGATTTCAATTATACAGTTTTTATAATTATGGATGATGTCGAACACAAAAAGTCAGTATCACATGCTTATGTTGTGTGACATTCATGGTATCAGCTTAAAAAAATCGTAAACTAGAATAAAGAGAAAAAAATAAAAGTAACGTACTCATCTAAAATAAGTGACTTACTTGGAGACCAAAGGTCGTTGACACAAGTGTTTCGACACTTGTATCCCTTAACCAAGGACTGGGGTTCAATTCCCAATTTGAAAATGGAGTCGTGGCTAGAGATACTACTTTATCTCAAAATGTGCCGACTCGATGAGAGAGAGAATAGTTGGGTGCCAAAATAGAAGCTCAAGATATCTCCTGGTTAGACATAAAAAAGAAAGTAAGTAATGAAAAATTAATGGTCCATATTACATGCATGTATATAACAAATCATACATGTATTGAAATATTAACCATTGATTTTTTCATCGAAAATTAAAATTACTTATTTCACCATTGTTCTCTTTAGAGAAGCCATGACCAAAATAATAACTAAATTTGTTATTTATGCTTTATTAACAAATATCTTGATGGTATTACACAGGTACTACTAACTATAGAAGAAATATAAATTTAAAAATTTGTTTGGAAAATAAAACAATATTTTGTTAGTAATAATACATTTAAATATAAAAAATATAGACATTCAGAACTATGATTTTGAAAATAAATTAAAATCAATTTAATAATAGATAGAATATTTTTTAATGATGAGTTATACGTATTTTATAATACTGATAGAAGAAATTTGATTACTAATTTAAAAAAATATCATTTTGACTTTATATATAGGAATTCAAAAGATATGTCTCACATAATAAAAAAGACATGAAATTATGTAAAAAGAAAAGTACATATAAAAGTCTCACTCTGAAGAATAAAATTTGAATAAATACGATACATACAACTTAGCATTTTTATTTTTATTATAAGAATCTGATGTTAGACAGATATTGCCTCATTTGAAATTAACTTTCTTTTGAAATTAATATCTATCAATTTGCACGTCCTGCGAGATATTTACAAAATAGGAAAAGTTAACATGTTTCATTTAAATTGAAGACTTGTATTAATTAATTCAATTTGAATAATTGTCTGTCCTTGCTCGTTCAATATAATGTTTATAGTGTTTCATACAAGTAATAAATATGTAAATTGAAAAGATATTTTTTATATGAAAAGACTTCAATTGAAATGATGTTATTATTCATGGAAGAGATTAATTGGATTTTTTTTTTCTGAATTGTAAGGTACCTCCCAACCGAGAATTAAAAACTAATTTCATGAAGTACTGAAGTATATTTAAGAGTTTGACATAAACAAATGTTATTTTATACATACAGACCTACAAATTGAATCCCTAACAACATGTTTAAGGATTCTTTGGAATGAATTTACATGACTCTTTATGAATAAACATAAAGTGCCTAACTCCATTTAATTATAATCTCCATTCATCCAATACACTCCTAAATTCATATCTCTTTACCTTCGAAAACACAAAAGAAAAGTAAAATTATCCTTTTGTTAATATTACTATATTTTGAGCATAACTCACTAGAGTCAATCTAGTGGTAGGAAGATTTAAGTAGTTTACATAAGATCCTAAATTCTAATTTTGTTGTTGTCAATATACAGCAAAAAATATTATGAGTATCATTTATGAGAGTGTAAATTATTAGTAAGGATCTTTATATGAACCTAAGTTACAAGCAAGGTTTTGGTATTTAGGAAAATCGACACCTTCAAGAAGATATAATGCATAACCCACCACCGACGTAGATAGAAATAAAATTATTATTCTACAAACGTCAATATTGTAACTGTTGCAACTTGACTTTAGGATTGCAAACCACGTTCCAAAGTACGCATTATATTCTAAAGGAAATTCACCTTCAACCTAAATTTAGCCTAAGATTTTGATTTCAGTTTTGTGAATTAAGCCTAAAAAAACATTTATCCATTCCTTAAAAAACATTATGCATATCTTTCCTTCTTACTTTTTCTTACTTCTTTTACCCTTTAAAGATTCATTCTTGCCGGCATCTTCAAGGTTTGCACCAGATATGAGTTTTCTTGTAATTGCTAAACGACTCTACAAAATCTCAACCTTTAAAAATTGTCTCATTTTATTACAAACATAAATAAATAATAAAAACCGTTGAGTCCATGAATTGCTGCAAGCCTGCAAGTAAATTAACTATTCCGTTTGCACCTGAGTCATCGGGACAAAACACACCGTCTTAGTTCTTATCCAATGGAACAAGGTTTGCAAAATGAAATGATGAGTTGAACCATAACAACAACTTTTTTTCTTCTTTTTCATTTTTCTTTGTCCATATTTAACTGTCAACTATTAAATGAATAAGTTAGGATTCCAATTTTTAAGACCGTTTAATAAATTCATCAATTGGGCCCAGTTTGGGTGACTGGCTAACCTGCCTTGGGCCAGGCCTGTACTTAACCGGTTTTTGAACTCTATTATTGAGAGAGAGGGACGCTTCAACTTTCAGCTGTGTTACTTTAAATATTATAACTGGACCAAAACAAATATGAGTATCTTTGGGTCAATTTTTTTAGTTAAAAAGCAACTGAATCAAGAAAAGCTATCTCAGTTACCGTTCCTTCATCTTAAGAGATTTTAATTATAATCCTTGGTTATTTTTATGACAAAGAAAACAACCTTTTTGATTATAAACAAAATTTTAGAACTTATGATTACAAAACACAAGAGCTTTTTTTTAATTAATTAATTAATATTTTTTCATTTTATCTCTAATTATTAAACATTTTAAATATAAAATTAGTAACTAGACATAATTTCTTAGCTCTTTATAATTTTACTGTAAAGAATGATTTTTTACATAATATAAACAAAATAAATTAGCTTAAAATCTCTTTTACTCATCAGATCTAAACACAGAGCTTATTTCATATAATATAATTGGTCATAAATATAATCAGTTCTTGAAATGAACTTTTTTCACAAATGACTCAAACATACACATCATTTTTCAGCTTTTGAGAAATGGTTATAGAAAATAAGAGTGTTCATGAATTTGATTGAATTATTTTCAGAAAACAATCATCTGATTCATTTTCATGATTTTTTATTTTACCATTTAATTATTCTGATTTTAGATTTAATTTTTATATGTTTATTTAAATCAAAACAGTTTAATTAAGCTTTATTTTTTGCTCCTTATAAAAAAAGATTTGATTTTTTGCTTTTAATTTTTTACGGGTCAGTGAATAAATTTTACAATATATAACAAATATAATGAAAATTAATTCAAAAGAGTAAATATCAAATTTCACAAATCAATTGCTACAAGTCTTAAATTAATACATTTTATTTCTAAATCAAATTATTGAAAGGGAACTTATATAATATCACAACTAACATTTTTAAGTTTCATTTTGACTTGTTTGTCTTTTGTGTAATTTATTTTGTGACTATTAAAGACATCTTATCTTATTTTCTCTCTTCTAGCCATTCATCATCAAAATTTTCATTAATAAAGAAGAACAAAATATGAAAAAAAAAATTCAAATAACTCAAAACTAATACTTATAAACAACATTAAAAGAAAAAATATTTAAAAATGAAATCATGAAAAAATAAAACAATCTAAAAATTAATTTCATAAATATTTACTTATATATCTGTGATATAATATTTTTAAAAATAAATTAAATATGGTTTTATTTATTCAACTTTGATTCAATCAATAATTTTTCATCATCAAATTAAAAAATTAATTTAATACAATCAAATTTTTATTTTTATTTTTTTTTAAAATGATTCATTTTTACAATTTGTTTTAAATGGGATCAGTCTACTATACATTAACAAATTAGCTCTAGACTTACAAGTAGCCATTGTGTATGCTAGGATAAGTTATTACATGGTTTAGGATCACTATGTGTTTATGGTCCCAGCTAATTTTTATGTGACGCTTAACAAAGTTTTTTAATTTATGAAAAATAATAATAAAACTTAATTATGTGTCATATAAAAGTTGTCAAAGACCATAGTAGTTTTGGACCATGTAATAATTTCTACTGGATAAGTCAACCTTTCATCCATTTAGGTATCTATTATAATCTTCATTGATTTTCATAGTTCTACTAAATGGACTGGATTGAAAGTGTTTTTTTGAATGTTAAAGTGGGATATCCAAAAGTTGTCAAGTATATTTTGAGATACATGCATAAAAAAAAATAAAAAAAATAAGAGACAAAAATAACTGTATACAGTATCAATCTTTTATGTTTGAATAGTTTAAATAATGAAATTGACCGGATTAATCTCTTTAATCTAGTGCAGTTTCTCTCTCACCCGCCAAGCATTCTCACATTCCCAACATACCCAATTACATACCTCCAATGTCTCAAATGTTCAATGCTCCACTGCATGCTACAACAGTGGCCCGTTGATTTTCAATAATTCTCTCACTTGCATTTTTTTTTTACAAACCACAGCTTTTTTTTTTTTTTTTTACGGAAGACAATTTTATTTGAATCGAGTTGAATCACTATGGATAGCAAAATTATTTTTTTAATTATTTAATGCAATTGTATACCTAAGACTAAAATTTCAAACTATTGGTTAAATTAGAATAAGCCAGTGTTAATTGAGGTAGTTTCTCACTTGCATTCTTTATTACTAGTATGTTGCTTCTCTGTTTTTCGGACTTTCAAAATTCTTCGCAGTGCCCTAGTTTCAAATTATCGTTCATAGTTTATATAATGGGATTTTTTTATTCATGTTTTGTCTGTTAATGCAATTGTTCCCTCTACTTTACGGATGCAAATTCTTGAAGAACCTCTAATTTTTATAGTTAGAAAATCCACAGTACTTTCGATACTTGATGGGCTAGCTTAAATGTTGATATATACACACAATTTCAACCAAAAAAATTAGACACGAGTGTATAGGGGTGGTAAAAGGCATTAGTCCCCAACTTACCATTAGTCTGTTAAAATTGAGCTAACACAGGTTGGCTCATTTTTCTGAAAATAGGCTTAAAACTTAATCCATCCCGTTTAAGGGAGAGTTGGGAAGAGATCCACCAGCTCACTTAAAAATAAAAAGAAGACATGTGAGTTGGCGAATTGATTTACCTAAAAAAAATGTTTTTTAAAACCAAACCGGTCAAGACACTGGTTTAAGGTTCAATGGTGGTTTTTTTACCAATTTGGTGTGTTTTGAAATAAAATTTCCTCGTTTGGTGTAAATAAAAAAGTTTTTCCATGAATGGGGTAAATTGACAATACCATTGTTGACACTTAGTTTGAAATCGACAATGACATTGTCGATTTATTTTAATATAGTTTTTAAAGTGAAAATCGAGAATGCCATTGTCGATTTTATAAAATAAGTTTTTTTTTTCCTACGGAGATGAAAATCGACAATGGCATTGTCTACTTCTAATATTTTTTTAAAAAAAACCTACTTTCATGTCTAAATGTTTAAATAACTACTTACTACCATTATAATAAAGAAAACAATAATATAAAAATAATACAAATTAGAATATATTATTATACAGCAAGTATTTTTTTAGTGAGTTCCACACCGAGGTGGTCGTCTATTTCGTGTAGGTTGAACCTTTCTTTGTGGTTGATTTATTTGTTGCCTAATCCTGCCATGCGACGAACAATTGCTGGAAGGCCAAAAAGTCGAAGAATATTTAATGAGATGGATATCCTTAGTCCAGTTAGGCCAAAAAAATGTGGATATTGTTGAAGTGAAGGACACACTCGACGTCAATGTCCACATAAAATTAGTAATTAGCTCATTTTAGTAAATGTAGAGTTTGTACATGTATGAAATAGACGACCACAACAAATAAATCAACTACAAAGAAGGGTTCAACTTGCACGAAATAGATGACTGCCTCGGTGTGGAACTCACTAAAAAAACACTTGCTGTATAATAATATATTCTAATTTGTATTATTTTTATATTATTATTTTCTTTATTATATTGGTAGTAAGTAGTTATTTAAACATTTAGACATGAAAGTAGGTTTTTTTTTTTTAAATATTAGAAGTAGACAATGCCATTGTCTACTTTCATGTTAAAAAAAAAAGTGAAGTAGACAATACCATTGTCTACCTTCATGTTTAAAAAAAAAAAGTGAAGTAGACAATGTCATTGTTGATTTTCATCTCCGTAGGAAAAAAAAAAAGTTATTTTATAAAATCGACAATGGCATTGTCGATTTTCACTTAAAAAACTGTATTAAAATAAATCGACAATGCCATTGTCAATTTCACACTAAGTGTCGACAATGGTATTGTCGATTTACCCCATTCATGGAAAAACTTTTTCATTTACACCAAACGAGGAAATTTTGTTTCAAAATACACTAAATTGGCAAAAAAGCCGTTCAATGGTTTAATCGTGGTTGAACCAGTATTAATAAAATAATAATAATAATTAAATAATACATAAATAATATTAAAAAAACATAATTTTATAATACTAAAACTTAAAATAAAACATAATTTTATAAGTTCTTTACATTTACAATACCTACAAAAGTGCAAATCAAATATGTCATGATCAATACTTAAGTATAAGTTTTAACTATATACATCAACATTTATTAATAAAAACAAGTTTATATTTAAAATAAAAAAGAAAATGATAAATACTTTAGGTTGGTTTTTTTTTTTTTAAGAAAATATTAAAATAATGTTGTATTAAGTATTTTTCTTTGACCCGCTGTAAACTGGTTTTTGGCCAATTTTTGACTAATTTTTCAGTTCTTTGACTGATTTTTCTTTAGGCCGGTTTTGTGATTTATTTGAACCGATCAGGTAACCGATTCACTGTTTTTCTAGTTTGACCGGCTAGTCCGGTTTTCAAAACACAACTTAAAAAAATCAAAAAGAAAAACAAATAATTAAAAATATCAAAACTTCAAAAGAAATTACTATTTTTATGATACCTAACACTAATTAATCTTGTTCCTATATAGTAATTTACTACAAATATTTGTCTATAGTAGTTTTATCCAGTCCAAATACAATTATCTCCTATAGTCTATACCAATATGTATAGAGAAAGCAAAGATCATATTACTTCTACAACTTTACTTATATTTAAAACATATATTATACAATAAATTAATTTTATTAATAAAGTATCAAATAATTTTAAAATTATATAAAAATTTATAAACTTCATCTATTCAATAAAAAACGTTTAATTTAACGATTAAATTACTGAAATCTAATACATATAAATTAAAGTTTATATATATATAATAATAATAATAATAATTTTTCATAAATAAATGTTAGGACAACCACTTTACTATCTATCAACACTTTATTTTGCTTTTAGTACTCGGATTAGGTAGACTAAGTTTATTTAAGTAATATGATTATATTTAAGCAACTAAGCAATTAGAATAACGCGAACTCTCTCTTTCTATATATATCCAAAGCATAAATGTGTTCTTACATCATTAATTTTGTATAAAAATGTTAGGATGACTACTTTACGATGCACCAACACTTGATCTGCTTTATTTACTCGGGCTAGGTAGACTAGGATTATCTAAGTAATATGATTATACTAAGAAACGAAGCAATTAATACAACATACTCACTCAATGTAAACTTATAATAACAAATAAAATACAGTCATTCTGTTGTTCAGACCACACTATTGCCAAACACTATATAAGCAA
This sequence comes from Spatholobus suberectus, assembly GCA_004329165.1. NCBI lineage: Eukaryota > Viridiplantae > Streptophyta > Magnoliopsida > Fabales > Fabaceae > Spatholobus > Spatholobus suberectus. Next base: position 81,049,228 of record CM014730.1, on the reverse strand, counting down.
GCTAATTCTCTACCTGGATAGGGAGGTTGGAACCAACTTTTGGTTTAACAGGTCCAATAGGATAGAACAAAGCATAAGTAACAAGTGGTAGCTAGTTAATTTACATTGGTAATTAATTGAAGCAAATTGTTGCACTCAAGCAAGGCGCAGGTCGTCAGTTTTAAAGGGTTGCTCTCCATGGTGGGGAAGATTCAGATGAGTATGGTGCTGACAGAATGCATACAGGGTGGAGGCGCCGTTGGCCAGTGCAACTGCTGATTCCTCGTCTCCTTCATCGTGCAAAAGAAATTGTGGATGGATCACACACTTTTCCTTCTTAATATATTCCATTGTCAAAGATGAAACCATATCATTTCCTCCTCTCTATTCATTTTTACAATCAAAACAACATATGCAACTTTCATATCTTTTAAACTCAAGTTTAAGAAGAAAAGTTCTTACAAGTTCAAGCAGGAGATTTCCATTCATCTGCTCCAAGCTTTTAACCTATATATTATTCCCAAGTTCATCAGATTATCAAAATCAAAAAGAGTGGACCATAACTAAGTAAAGCACTAATTAATAATTATACTACTAAACTTGAGCGATTCATTAATGATTACAATAATTGCTGACCTTTTTCCTACAGGTATCAGTCCGAGTTTTGATCACGTGGAACTGTGAAATAAAATGCACAACAAAACATAACATGTCAGTTTATAGCCCAAGGACAAACAGTCACGCAGCTAAATCGGCAATCTCGCTTAATAGTTGGTTTTATAATTCCTTAATTAATTCCTTTTTCCTTGGAAAGAAACAACAGAAAAGAAATCACACACACAAAAATATTGCTAGATAAACTCAAAAGGAAGGGGAATAGTTCGTAAATTAAACTTTACTTTATGAGATATTGAAGACCTAATTTAAGACTAGTTTATGGTTCTTCTTAAAAGGATGGAGATCAATGGGAAACACCAGAATGAACTAAGTAAAACCATCAATCCTAAATTCCTTGCCCATTCCATTATTTAACAAAAAGAAACATTATCTTTGACCCTCTATATAAGGTGTGCTCTTTCTGTAATGAGGAGTACGATGAATATCTTGGCACCTTTCTTCTCCTGCATAATTTCTTCACTGGTATGGTCCTGTACTTACTCTTGACTGACTTATGTTCCTTCTGCTTTCAATTATGGAGGCCATCGGAGTAATCATCTTAATCTAGTGAAGGAGAAAAGGCTGAAGCGGCTGTGGATGACAATATGGTTGGTACTTGGTATATAGTCATATGGTTTGTTTGGATTCATAGTAATTGCTATAGTTTTTAAGGAGGAACAGCTTGACTTAATCTGATTATTGGACCTTATTAAGGTTAGATCATGATTTTGACTGTCTTCAAACTAGGAAAATCTTTTCCATTTTTAAAGTGGTGTTTTAATCCTTTACAACGTTTGAAGAGCTGCTGTTAACGTTGATGTCTTACTAGTTGTTACAAGAGTTGGAGTACCCTTACATTCTCTTTAAATAAATTATTATTTTTGCTGATAAATAAAAACTACTTAGCCGAAGCAAATGTGAAATATTTTTCACCTTTCGTTCGCGTATTTTCCCTATGGAAGAAAGCATGTCCTCTTCAAGTGTGCGCAGTTGCTGGAAGCTCAGGTCGTCCAAATCCAAACCGTCACCTATCCTATGCCTTTTCAATTCATAACCCCACCAATGAGCTTTCTTCAGCCGTACCAAAATAGTGAACACGTGTAGAAAAAAATATCAACTCTTTTTTCATGTTTTAGTTACCTGATCTGTCTCCTGAGTTTGTTGTTAATATCCTTCAGCTTCTTCAAGTTTTCAAGCATTTTCTGAAAGCAAGAACACGCATTAAAAATAAAAAAATCAGGAAATTTAATATTTATTAAGCAATAACAAAGCAAAACACAAGCACCATAGTTACAATAAAAGAATAAGATCAGTTAACCTCATAGTGAGAACGCCACAGATCGATATCCCCCAAAGTCTTCTGATACTGATCAATGATTTTTTTTGTCCTGGTTCACAAGTCACAACAAATGGAATAAAAAGAGAAAAAAAAGAAAGAAATCATCTCCAACATATTGCACAGAATAAGAGAGAGATACGGACGTAAGGCCAGGGCTAATGTATTCATGCATCTTGTTGTTTTTGGAGAACATGATGAGGGAAACCTTAGCATCACAAAGAACACTGAGTTCATGAGCTTTCTTGAAGATACCATTCCTTCGCTTGGAGTAGGTGACTTGCCTGTTGGTGGGGTTCTCGATCAACTTTATCTCAATTTTCCCACGACCCATCTTTAGATCGATCACTACTAACCTAGCTACTGCTCCTCTGGATCTTCTTTTGCTTCCCTTTCCAAGCACCGATATTAATAGAGTGGGGAGCAAAGCAAATAATAAAGCCAAAGGGAAAGAGAGTCGAGTGAATAGAAACTCATACACACAAAAAAGAAAAAAGGTGGAGAGCAGTGAAGAGGGTTTCCAAAACTGGAAGGCTAAGCTGCCAAAGAAAAAGTAGGCTTGGAGTGTAACTCCGAATAAATTCTAAATTGGTGAAAGTGTGTGAAAGGAAAAGCCAAGCACTATTGGACAGCTGCTACCCTTTAATTAATACCCAGCGACCTCTTGATATTGAATTTATTGGACCAAGCCAGAAAGTGTAATAACCTTCATTGTTCACTTGCTTAGATCATTATTATTAAGCCACTATATATATAAACTGCCAAACTGGATCTGTTAAACTGCACCCTCGGGGGAATCAAGTATATAATATATATATGTGTGTAGTCTTAATCATACAGTTGAGATGGAAATTAAAATTAATGATGTTGCCCAGGTTGCAATCATTGGTTGAATTGATCGTGTTTTTGTCAAATAGTAGTACCATAATTTTCTGCATTGAGTTTTCTCATGCTTGAGCTTGAACCTTGATGGCTGTTTCCGTTGTTTGTTGTTAGGCATTTCCGTCCAAGAAACGTACTATTTGTGTGTTTGGATAATATCACAAAATTAATTCTACTTCACAAAATCACAGTGATACCATGAAAAAAGAGAAGTAACTATTTGTTATTTCACTTTTAGTATAAAAAATAAATTAATTTTTTCTCACCATGAATCTATTCCAAATACATTATATAGTTTGTTGCGTGCTTTATTTCAGTCATGATGAGCGCACCGGAAGTTTTATAATTACTCCAAACATGATATCACGAAACATCAACTCCATGTTTATTAATCCGAGAAATCATGGAAAAGGAGATACTTTATGAAAAACGAAGAGCACTAATTAAGTAAGCTTTCCAATGTCAGGTTAATTGGAGTTCAGATTAATATATGAATTATGTAACGGGATTAAAAAGGTATTTCTGTTTCAGCCGTGAAATATCAGCTCACTAATCACAACAAAACAAGAGTTAGACCATTTTTTAACGGTGAAATTAATGTGAGTTGCCATAACAATATTTATACATTTTTATAATATCATATCATTTTTTTTATTTTAAACAATTTCAGTAATTTTTTTCTCCAACTTAACAATTCTAAAAATATTTTTAAATGAACCTCACAATTTATCTTTAGAAAGCATTTTATATTGCATTAAAATATAAGTGGGACTCAAAAATTAAAAACCAACTGTCACTCTATTAAACAACTCATTATTTTCTCAATTACTTTCCAATGATACAAGAATAGCCTTAATTTACTAGTTTGACATAAAGTGGTGGAGTTGCCTTCATAATATTTTTACACGTGCGTTTTACACATTTTTTAAACTTATTTCTTTATTTTTTTTTTCGTCACTCATCTTAATTATTTTTGTCTCTTCTTATGTCTTTTAATTATAGAAAGAGTTTTACAAATATTGTACAAATAAAATTCCTCAACAAACAGAGCTGATGACCATTACTTGCTCTTATAAAATATTTACCCCACCGAGTATGCTTTCCACTCCAACTTTTGGTCTTTCTATTTATTTTACCCTTTTTGGTAGGAGTGAAATGAGTGAGAAATAAGAGAGAGAGGTGAGAAATAAGTATGTGTAGTTGTTTAGTAAAAGAGAGAGAAGAGAAATGCACAAAAAATGAGGTGAGCCCTGCAGATTTGTATTTTTGCGCTGAAATGCAAAGGAGAGAGGTGAAATTCAATAATTTGCGGCGATTTTTTTTTTTGCGGTTAAAAACCGCTAGAAAGTGTCATTTTTTTGACCTTTTTTGACATTTTGTGGTGATTTTAAACTACAACAAAATACAATAATCGACTATTCAAAATTATAAACACACAATAGTTTACTATTTGGCTTGTGAATCAATTTTTTTATTTCTCTCTTTTTTATTTCTCATCTATTTTTCCTAACCAGACACATCTATTTTTACTCTATTTCTCACGTATTTCTCTCTTCTTTGTTGCCATCTACTCTATTTCTTACCTATTTCTTTTCTTTCTACCAAACGGACCCTTAAAGTAGGAGTTGTCTCTACTCCAAGTAAAAATAAGGTTAAACAACTCTATAAAAAATGATTGGTGCAATTTTTTATGTTATATCAATTATCTTTAAGTACATAAAAAATTATACCAATCATCTTTAATGGGATTGTTTAACCCCATTTTTACTTGTGATAAGTTAGACAACCCCATTACACTAGTATATCTTGAGATTTTTTCAAATTACATATAATACCCCTCTTTTTTATCCCTACATTAACACATTAATTATTAAAAAAACATTACACTAACATTTCTTATACGTTATACTAACCTCTTTTAATTGTTTAAAAAATATTATATCGTGTATGTCTATAAAAAAATTGTTGTAAATATTAAAAAAATTAAAAAATTATGTGCAATATAAAAAAATTTCAAAAAATATCAGTGTAATTCTCTTTTTATTTTAATACAGGAATAGATCATGGAACAAATTGGACCAAATGAGACAAAATAAGGTTTAAGCTACGCATAAGATAAGAACATTATTTTTCTACTTTCAATTTCTTCCTTCCTCTTTCCCTCTTTTTCCACCCTACGCAAAGTATAATTAGTAAAACCAATGACTGGACTGGCCCGCGATGGATTAATATCTGTCTATCTTATCTATCAGTAACACTTGACGTTGAAAGCAAACAGCACGTACATCCTGTAGCGACTACTGTGGTATCAGCATGTGGTGTCATTATAGGTATAGGTAGCTTTGCTTGGTACTACTTACAAATTTAATCGCTCATCAATATCGAGGCACGGCAGTGTGATAGAGAAAGTTCGAAGATATTAACGTTGTTGGCTTGCATAGGACCCGTCCCATCTTTCTCTAACCCAATGCCTACCGTCTTGGCTGGGTAATCGCTGCTTTTCACTTCAATCACACTCTACTCATTGTAAGTATAGCACTCATTCAAGCTGCTTTTCATTCTCAGATATTATTTAGAGCAAATTATACTGGTGCTCTTTCTGTTTTAATCAAAATGTGTTTGATACCCCTCTATTAGTTTGCACTATAGTAAATCCCTTAAATCTCTTATTAACATAACACCATTATCCCCTATGTGTTAGATGTCGTCTTGGGTGTTAATGAGAGCTGATCACCTGTCTCTCTCATGTCCTTTAATGACTTTTTTCTTCCAATAATACCTTCTTCTTCTTTCTTAAGAAGTGCTGCTCGGTCCATGGGAAAGGAGGACCACTGTTCATGCGTCTTCTTCACGCCGCTGCAGTGTGCGAAAGAGGACACCTTCTTGATGCGCTCAGTTCATGTAAGTTTGTTAGTTGTCTTTACTTGCCGTTTGCTTGTCATTTGATTTCTTTGTTTTCTTCGTGATGGTATTCGTATATAGTATGTGAATGGGTTTGGCTATGTAATGCTCAATTTTAATTTTTTTTATGCTTCTTTTGTTTTTAGTATGCTTGGAAAAATGTCACAATCAAGGGCAGCATCTTCATCAAGTGTTAGTGGTGGTGGAGTGAAACATCAAAGGAGATATTGTCACTGTGGAAGACCCGTGGAAATCAAGTGTAGTGGAACGGAAGCTAATCCGAATTGGCTCTTTTACACGTGTGGATGATAGTATGTGATTATTTTGAGTGGTGCAAAAAAGACATTGAAGATGAATACAAGAAGTTGAAAATGGATATGGAATACATGAGAAAGGAGCTTGAAGAAGTGAAGACAAAATTGAAAGTTTTAGAAGGAAATTGTGAATAGTTCAAACAGAATGTTGTAACATTCACTATTTTAGTTGTAAGTGTTGTTGGCATTGTTGCAACTTTATTTAAGTGAGTTTGTGAGTGTAGGTATCAACTATGTTAAGTCCACGTGTACTTATTAAGTATGTTGTTATGTAAGTGTGGTAGTTGTTTATAGTTTGGATGTTAAGTATATATTTGGTTTGGATATTATACCATATTAGTACAATTCTGTTGAAATATATGTTAAATCGAGTTTTTCCTTATTGGATTGCAATTTTTTTTTGTTTAAATTTTGCAAATGCATTAGGAAATTACTATGCATAATCATTTTGTACAATTTACACGAATGAACATATTTTATGAAATAGACACACACTTGAATTGGTATTAAATAGGAAACTTCATTAATAAATATGGTATTGTTGATACATTAACTTCGTAAACCATCCGTATGCATTGAACAGTTCCATTATCTAGGGATCCAAAAAAAAAAAAAAACACAAGACCTGTACATTATGTAAGTAATTGCACAGTGAATTCCCTAAAAAAAAAAAACCTACCCCACATAAGTTCACTAATAAAGGGCCTTTACAAAAAATATAATCCCTATAATAAATGCCTATACGTTAGAAATGTTTCAGGCATTACACAAAAAAGTCATCATATTGTTTCTCAAAAAAACAAGCATTAGATTGAAGGTTCCTATGTTGTCATCTTCCTCTTGGCTTTGAGCTTGACCCTTTTTTTTTTCTTTGTCTCATTATTTGGACCGTTGACAGTGTTTTTTCCAGCATTTGATGATCCAACCACTGCCTGAATATTTGTTAGTGTTTGTTGTTAGTATAGAAGAAGAGGAAATTAGTTTGTGGAAAGAAATAATGTATTGAGGCATAGTGGCTAATTTTTTTTACATGTGTGGTGATGGAAGATTGTTGTGTCCCTGTGAGATTCTTTGTTTGGAGAAGTTCAGTCTTTTCATTTTCACCAGGTTGATTCCTAAGTGGTTGACTGTCTATGTTCTGTCTTACTTGATTCTCTAGAACTTTGTTGGTTTGGATAGGTTAGGGGTTTTCATTTTGCCCATCTTCATTCACAACAGCTTCCTTGTGTAGAAAAAATTAAAAAAAAGAAAGAGCGAAAAAATCAAATCAAATCATTAGGTGTTAATTAAAAAATAAAAAACTAAATCATTTGATCAAAGTGTCTTAAAGACTTGCTTGCCTTTCCCTTTTTTCTTGGTTGCAGCCCTCTGGCAAGTTCTATAGTTATGACTAAACTCTTTACAAGTGGAACACCTAATAGTGTTTGATCTTCTTGCTTCTTGTTGTCTAGATGGCCCCTCAGTCATACTTTTCTTTCTAGCCTTTCTAGGCCTCCTTGGTAGCCTTTTGAGGCTTGGAGCATCAATATCGGGATAGCCTCCTCTATTGTTAACATCAAGTTCTGGCATTGGATGAACGATTTCAGCATATGCCAACAGCCATATGTTTTTGGAGAAAGCTTCATCACAATAACTCTCAATTGTCTCTCTCCCGTGAGCTATGCATGAACATGCATGCTTGCATGGTAATCTAGTGATTTGCCAATAATTGTAGCCACATATCCTGTCCCTTAGTTTCACTACAAAGTCTGTGAAGCCATCTCTGACTTGAAACTCATCATTACCTACATATGTTACATCGTAGAATCTACCATCTTGCATTGTCTTGTCTAAAATATTTCTCACTCTTGGACTTACTGTATTGTGAACAGTGCTTGCCTTTTCATACCTTTTCTGAGACAAGATCATGAACCTTGGACAAGAATTGAAAATCTCGCATACATTGTTGGTGACGTGATCACTCTTACTTACACTTTGGGTCAATTGTGTGTCTTGCCCACATGTGTTTTGGTCTGTCTTCAGACATCAACCACTCTGCAGCCTCGCTGTTAGTTTTTCTCATAGCTTGCAAAACCTTTTCGAACATGCACTCATTGTATGCCATTGCACATGCCCAAAAATGGGAAGTCAACAATAAGGATCTGAATTTCATTTTGAAGTGGTTCAGCATATGGTTGCAAACAAAATCTGCCATAAATGATATTAGTCAATAGTACATATGTTTGCACTATATCTATGTGTGGAGTGTGTATGTGTTTATGTTGTGCAGTCCACTATGCGTGTGTGTGTGTGTGTAATACTTAGGTGACTAAGTATGTGTGCATAACAGTGCAGTGATGACAGTCACATAGAGTGATACATAGAGATATTGTGACACATAGAGACAGTGACTCACTTAGTCAGTCACACACACACCCATACTCACTCAAACATGCACAAACATAGAGACAGTGAGTCACACACACCCACACTCACTCAGACATGCACAAAGATAAAGACAGTGACTCACACACACTCCCACACTCACTCAATCATGCATAAACACATACGCACTCATTCACACAGGTTCACAGCCACACACACACATGGCTAGTCACACACACATACAGTCAGTCAGACAGACACCTTCCCACAGATTTAGTCACACATACTTAGTCACAGGCACACACTCACAGTGACACACACACACACACACACAAAGTCACACTCATTTAGTCACACACAATCACACACAAAGTGTAGGTCCACACACACAGTCACACTAACTTAGCCAAACTCACAACCACACACACAAAGTCATGACAGACACACTTTCTTAGTCACTCAAACACACTCTCACACATACAGATACACACTCTCACACATACAGATACACACTCACACGCACTCAGATAGACACTCTCACATAGACCTAGACACATAGAGATCATAGCCACACACACAGTTTCATGACAGACACACTCTCATATACATAGTCACACAATCACACATACATACACTCAGACACACTCTCACACAGTCACACACACACACACTCACTTAGACAGCCATGACAGACACAGACACACTCATACTCACACAGACCTAGACACACACAGTCATACACATTCAGACACACTATCTCACACACTAACAGACCCACTCTCACACAGACACACACAGTCACACACGCACATTGACAGACCCAAACACACATAGACTCATAACCACACACATAGACTTAGACACACACACACACATACAAATAAACATAACAAACACACACACAAATAGAGACAGTCACACACACACTCACACAGAGACATATAGACACTTATACTCTCTGACATACACATAGAGACACTCATATACCCTGACACACAGACACACTCATACACAGTGACACACAAACACACTCATACACTCATATGTGCTTTGCATAAGGAAATATCTCTACGACAGCTTTAGTTAGACCCTATATACAGAGAAAGCACATTTTGTTTAGTATATTTTAAAAAACTTTTGAAAATCACAAATCAATTTATCAGCATCAAAAGCATTACCTTTTGCATGTCATACATGATAGTAATAGAATCACTTTTATATTCTGGAACAGTGAGCAACGCCTCATTCAATTCATTAAGGAAAAACCTCCATGAATTACACTCAATCTCAACCACTGCAAAGGCTATAGGGTACATACCTTTGTTTGCATCAAGCCAAACTGCAGACAATAAAATACCTCCGAAAATACCCTTTAAGTGACAGTCATCTACTCCAAACCAAGGCCTACAACCTTTGACAAACCCTTTCTTCATAGTGTCAAGACATACAAAGATCCTTTTACATTGAGGGTTCATGTCAACTTGTGGTTCTAAAGCTAGTTTTACAATGCTCCCAGGGTTTGTTTACCTCACTAACAATGCCCAAGCTGGCAAATCATTGTAACAAAGGGAATGAACACCTCTTGTGGTCTGGTGGACTTTTCACTTAACATGATACAATTGCATAAGGTTACTTGGTTCAACACCATACCTATCCAACTAAGCTTGCTTCATAGTGAAGTAGCTAATGTTTGGATCAACCATCAACATATTGTGCAACTTTTGGGCAATCCATGTTAGTTGGCATCTGAATTCTTTGTTGTTCTAAAGCAAGTGTGCTTCCAGTTGTATGTCTTAATTTTAAATGTCACTCCATCTTGGGTTGGGGATGCATGAATCCTCCAAGTACAATCCCAATCTACACACTCACAAGTGACCCTGGCCTTTTCATTTTTCACCCTTCTCAACTGAAACCGTTCTTGTATTGCAAAATCTTTAAGTATTTCACGAAAATGATTTACATTGACAAAAAGCTGGCCAACTCGAAATTTAATCATCCTATTTACTTCCTTCTCAAAGGGTTTCCCCTAGTATCCTTTTTCAACATAAATTTCGTCCATGTCTTTATCCGAATGGTCATTTCCAATTACATCAACCCTTTCTTCAAAGTCACTCATCATGCCACTTTCATTTTCATCACTCAAATCCCCATCCTCACACTCACTAATCGGATCAAAATCACTTTCGAAATTGCTACTCCCACTCTCCACACCATCATAACTCACATCATCGTCACTAACATATACCTCATCGGGGCATATGTTCGATTCTTGCATGTCACCTTCATTTCTCTTAACAGCATCATCACCCATGAGTCCCCCTTTTCGATCCACATCACCAACAGCCTCATTTGCACTACCATTCCCAGCCTCCACATTTTCATTGACATTTTCATCCATGGGAAAGTTAACAGATACATTTACAGCATCAATTCTAGGTTCCTTTAAAAACTCATTTCTATTCCTACTCACACACATATGAACATATGTGCAACCTTTATTGTCTACAAACATCTTTAGCATATCACTATCCACGTTAAGAGGTAGAATTTTTCAAACACTGCTGGACAGAAAACCCAGACCAAATGGGTAACACGGTGCCAAACCATTGTCTTCAGCAAGCTCGTTGACTGCATCATGGGCATCAAATATGGAAATTTTGTTGGGATCCACATTTCTTATGGTATTTTGTGCACCACTTTTCTTAGTAAAATGGACCAAGATGTCCACATTAACAGGCATAGGACCCAAATAAGGCACATCATCCATGATGTTAGTTACACTGTGACAACAACAAAAGCGAAGGTCAATATATGGTCCCACAATGGAAACCCATTAACAAACAGAAAGAAACAAAAAAAAAAAATAACATTTACAACATATAGCACCAATGTCAATGGTCCCACACCAACGACAAAAAACCCTAAAAAAGGTAAGCTTTGGGACACAAAACAGTGGTCCACCACCAAGACCCCACTCGAAATATTTGAAACAAAAATTATTGGTATAAAATTCACAATGTTACCTACAATCCGACGTTCCAATCAAACAACTCCTCTGCACTGTTAGCCCTTGAACTTCTTCCCGACTTCACTTCCTCAGAGGAAACTCGAACACAAACACTATGCTCTCCCTTAATTACCAACGAACGACCATTACTCGCAATCACAACCCTACCCTAGCCCATCTCCACAGAACATATTCTTCTTTCTAATGCTTACCTTCCACCTTGTTCTCCAATCCGATAATGCAATTGATGTGTTGTGCCAAAAGTAACGACGGTTATTTTCGTCAATCTACCCTCAAATACAAACGTTACTTAACACCGTCTGTCAAAGGGGCACAAAAGTCATGTCACATTACAGAGGGGTATCGGGCGTATTTTTTAAAAAACTCAAGGGGTGCTAGTGTAATTCACTCTATTATTTAATTAGGAGTAACGTTGTTTATGCAAAAAAAAAAATTACATCAATTTTTACATGAGAGATAAAAAGAGTACTCAAAAAGAAAAAAAAGAGGATGTGTGTGCTAAGATATATAATTTGTTAAAGAGATATAAAATAGTAAATATATAAAAATGCATTGTGTTAGTAACATTACTTAATAATCAATCAACGTTATGAACCTCTCATGTCTCTCCATTATCCACCAAAATCTTCATTAAAGTGAAAATCAGAACCATTCATTATAGGGTCTTGCAATGGTTAAGAAAATAATAAGCAGAAAATTCTTAAGTTATAATTGCATTAGAAATCATAGTGAAATGTACTGTTCAATTTTCAATGAAAAACTTTATAGTTTTGGTTCTTTAACTAGTGTTTTTAGAGCATCAGATAACACTCTCCTTCATTATATTTCTTTTCTTTCTTGATTGCTATGCAATGATTAATGAAGGGCTAAGATATTGCAGCGCAGAGTATTGTCGGCAAGGTGATTTAGGGAATGATTCTAGTTTATCTATCAATCATCCCATCGTCACAACTTATCTATAATATGTGAATAATGTTATTTGTAAAAACAAATTTTACAACAATAATTAACAAATATAAGAAAATAGAAAAATATAAGATTTGATGGGTGATGTGACCAAGAGAGATAAAAGAAAATGTTGTAATTGTAGGAGTTGTTATATGAATACTACAACTCATGAAATGCTTTTGTATGTGATTTTAATAATTGTTACATTTTGTTTTTTCTATTAAAAAAGGAGACAGATTGAGGAGGGATGAAAAAGTAGAAGAAAAAGAAAATCAATCCCTCCTTCGTTTAGTAGGAGAATTTGATAAGTGAGTCCTAGTTCACTTTTACATTCCATCCAAAAATAGACAGAAAACAAAAGAAAAGATGTCTTTTTAATAAAATGATCAAAATACCTTTATTTATATCACATTTTGTTCTTTATCTAGGATATTTATGTCATTTTACGTATGTATTTGTTTTTCTTTTCTTTCACTTTCCACACAATCAAACAAGCAAAAAAAAAAATTTCTTTCTTTTCTTTCTTTTTCTCCTCTACCAAACAACCTAAAAAAATTATTTTACTTCCTACTATTTTTCTTTCTTTTTCTTTTCTTTTCTTTCACTTTCTTCCATAAATCAAACATAACATTAATGTTTAACAAATGAAATTAATGTTTAATGTATCTCAACGAAGACAATTAGGGTATATTATGACAACGTTAAAGAGAATTTAAATCTTTAAACTCAATGCATTATACTATTTTATCCATATCATAATATTTGTCTTGTAAGATAAATACAAGTATTAAAAAAATATTTATTACACTAATTAATATGATAAAATATATTTATTTGACTAAACACCTTTAGAGGGTGTTTAATAAGTCACTCTAGTAGCTTACAAGCTATTTTGACTAGCTTATAGCTAGTTTGACCAAAATAAGCTAATTTGGCACATGAGCTTATTTTAGTAGTTTTCAATTTATTTTCATAAGCCACTTCAGCTTATAAGCTACTAGTTTTTTTTTTCATATTTATCCACACTAATTTATTTTAAATCCTTTTTTTATCTTTTTTAATCAAATAATTAAATATGTCCTTTTATCTCCTTTTAATCTTACCAAACACTTTCAATTCAATCAGCTAGCTTATAAATTTTTCAGCTTTTTAGCTAGCTTATAAGCTTCGGTTAGTTTATCAACTACTTTTACCAAACACACCCTTATTAAATGAGTTAGAGTATAATTATAAATTAATTAATATTTAGATGAATTAATAATTAATATATTTTTACTAATCATTACTTTAAGTATAATGATTAAGAAATTAAAAATAAAAAAATAAAAAAAATGAAATATGTAATGTTGTGAAAACACTTTTTTCTGTTTTTTAATAAAAAAAATCTATTCATTAAGTTTTTAGTACACACAATTTTTTTTTTTAATCATTGTCCTTAAGGCTTTGTTTGGATTAGAAAAGAAAAATATAGAAAAGAAAGTGAAAAGATAAAAAGGGAAAGCAAGGAAAAAGAGTAAGAAGTGAGATGATTTTTAGATTGTTTGAAAGGAAGGAAATGAAAGAAAAAAAGGTCAAAATTTTCTTTTCTTTTGTTTGGTTATGTAGAAAGTAAAAAGGAAAGAAAATATATGGTATAAATGCCCCCAATAAAAAATAGAAGTGTATAAAAATAAATATAATTTGATATTTTAATTTTATAAACCAACTTTCTCTTGCTTTCCATCCAAATTGGGAAAATTGCAAAAATAATGAGTCCTACTTATTTTTACAGGTTTCTTTCTTTCCTAACATGTTGCCAAACGGTGAAAGCATTAATTTTAATATCTTTTTTCCCTTTTTGTCCTGTTCTTGCCTCTTTCCATTGTTCCAAACCAACGCTAAGGTAATGGATAATAAAATTTTAAGGATATTGCTACTAAATATATTAAGATTATTAATTACGAAATTAATAAATATTTTTTTATTAAAAAAGACGATAGAATTCCATTCAAAATATAGGTTGAATACGTTGGAAACTTTTTTTTTTGCAAAAAAAATACATTAAAATTTTTAAATAATACTCTGAAACCCTTATTATCACTCTCCTTTGTATATTTGCATATTTGGTAACCAGTAAGTAACCACAATCCAGTTTTCATTCTCTTCCTAAATTCTTTTTTCACCATCTGTTAAAGGTATGTTTGATAGAGAGAAAAGAAGGGAAGAGATAAGAGAAAAAGAAAAAAGAAATAGAATAAAAATAAAAGTTGTTTAGTTAAAAAAATATAAAAGAAAAATATAAAAAAAGTTATTTTTTTAGATTATTTTTTATTTTAATTGTTTTATTATTATTAATAAAATTTTTTTTTATTATTAATATTATTATTTTTATTAATATTTAATAATAATAATATTATTATTATTATTATTATTATTATATAATAAAAACACGAAGATAAGTAGCAAATCAAAACAAAGAAAATGGAGATAAAAAAAAAGAAAAAAAAAAGCTGGAAATCGATTTACTAGATATGTAATAAATCAATTTCCTTGACATTTTGAAGATGAGAGGATGCGAAATACATTAATTTCAATGCATTTTCTATATGTTTTGTGAAGAAATTTTTAATAGTAAGTTTTACATATATTTTCAAATTTTTTTTTGCTTTTCTGCGTTACCAAACTGACAAAATATAGTAATTTTCTTGTTCTTTTCTTTTCTTCCACGATATTTCTTCGATAGCAAAACGGCCTTTAATAATACCGAACCACGTGAATTCCTTTTGGCGTCAAAATGTTGTTTATTTCTGGATGCACAGAGCCACAGAAACAGGAGCTAGGTGTAGGTCTGCTGGATTTGACGTTCAGTCTAAATGACAGAGTCAATGGAGCTCGATTGGACAAGAAACGCAAACCTACCTTTTATTATTTTTTTTCCGCATATTTTATATGGAAAATAATAAACTTGCACAGCATTTTAAAAATTGACAGATCACTTGTGCAGTTTATGAAACCTGGAGAAATATAAATGTGTATGACAAATATTAATGCATATACATAATACATGTCATTGATATATAATTACATATCGAATTCGGTACTTTATTGTTTTCAATTATAATCTGATGCTACGTACTTTATCAATTTTAAATCCTACAACACGACGAAATATTACGTCCAGCAAAGCCGATTAGTAAAACCCACGATAACTTGTCCTCAGAATGTACATTCAAAATTAATTAATTTTGATCTACTATAGTATTACCGCCATAACAACCACGACTCAGTTAAGCTTCACAACTTTAATACGGATCCTCTACAATTCAATTTTGAACGGCTCCTCCAACACATGTAGAATCCTAGTTACAAATTCATTTTTATACTTAATTACTAATTTATATTCTTGCAAAAATATGACTACAAAGGTTGGATAAAATAGTATTAACATAATATTTTAGAAATGAAAACATATTTAATACTTTTAATTATTAATTACGAGGACTTTTAGGTTGGTTTATTATAAAGATATAAAACTATTCATTACGAAAAAAGTACTTTTATAATTTCAATCTTCTACAGTTAATTTTTTTTAACTGCAGAAAACCCTAATCCTTCGTTCAAGGATATATGAATAGCCATTCTGACAAATCCTCCTATATCCTTTTGATTACTAGAAATAAAAGGCATAAAACAAAAAAAGAAATGAAACATTTACATTATGTTTGAATTAAAGTTGTAAAAACACTTTTGCAAAAGCCGATGTAAATTTACAAATTTCAATGTACAAATGGCAAAAACAAAATTGTTACTTTGAGAATAAAAATACTTTCGAATTATTTCAACTAAAATCCAAACATGCACTTAATTATCTAAAGCATAAAAATGTTTAATAACTTCTACATTAAGATGATTATTTGGAAAATATAGAATTATTCACATGTAGTCTTCACAAACAATTGCTATGTTTAGAGAATAATTCTTTCTCCCCCCTCTCTTTTGGGTAAGGGTTAACCATTCCAAACTCAGCTTTTCTACCCAAGAAAATAAGAAAGCAAAACGCACTATGTACTAGAAAAGAAAAACCAAAAGTAAAGTCGCATCTTTCCCGTGTTCCTAACTTGATGCATCGGCAAGTTTATGATTGACTACATGGAAAGACTACTATACTACCCCGGTACCCCCGTATTTTTACGACCAAAGATGTAAATATCAGGTGCTCTCTTATATATCACTGCTGAAACTCGAAATATTGGCAATGCACATAGTCAATTCTGATATATAATGGGCAATTCTTAAGAGAAGTATTAAACACAAGTTATCAATACGGGGGTTAATCAGACCATCTATATCCACATCCAAATACCTGTGAGATTAACCACAATGTTGAGTTTGTTTGCTCCTTAAGTTGCTTGAGCACATAGTTTCCCATTCCTTTACAAATACCAGGCAATGCCAATTTACAGCAGAGTTATTATCCAATTTAAAGGGATCCTGGTTTCTCAAAATGCATTTTCCCATTTCTTAATTTTGCTTTCAAAAGGATAATCCTCTACTCTACTTTTGTGGACTTATTAGAGAAACTAGTTATTATACTTTGTCATCATGGAACCACCACCTTGTCTCCTTAGGCGATCTGCCATTTCTGCAGTTCTTTACATAGCGGTCATTATCTTCAGGGCGTTGCTGCCAAAGAAATCAAGTCAAGAGTTATTAAGTCAAAATGACACACATTTGATGATGTATCAATGACTTACCTATTTTCACCTGTAGAATCTTAAATAATAACCAACCAACCATTTATCAAATTAATGTTTATTAAAGCCTTGGTTAAAAATATAGCATGTCTATATGTCCAGTAACCCTATCACAGCACAAATGGAAGAACTAGGAAAATACAAGATTCACAGTAAATAAATTCACACCTTTACAGTTGAGCTTGAAAGCATCGAGAGAATACTGATGCAGATAGAACTAACTGTCATTGCAGGGGACCATGAATCATACAATATATCTGCATAATTCCAAGTATATTAAATGTCAGCTCACCACCAAAAAGAAGAACCAAGTCAATCATGCTTTTTTCTAAATTTAAAAAGAAAAAATTGGCCAACTATAAAGAATGAAAATCTAAAATAGATGGGATTTCAAAGCTGATACTCCTATTTTAAAACCGAATATGCATGTAAGAATAATACTATCTATTGTGTCAAAGTAGAATTCTACAAACATCAAATTCCCAAAAGCAGGAGGTTAACCATTTTTACCTACTTCACACTGAACATCAAGCATAGCAAACAAAAGCTAATGCTTCTTAAATTCCTGCCCATCTCTTAACCCCCAAATGAATGATAGAGAGAATTATCATCAATATCTAGACTGACAGTCTGGCATGAATGAATAAAGGAGAAAAGAATGCATTCTTAACTTCAATTATACCCACTCTCCTTTGCTACCTTTCTTCGAATGCCTATTTTTATAACAAAATTGGTGTTTGAGGGAGGGGGGGGACTGGAGGCTAGAGAAATTTCTGGATATAACTGACAACCACTTGCCAAATCAGCAAAAGAAAAAGACAAAAAGAGCATATGCCTGACCAGCCATGTACAATATCTCTTAGTCAAATATCGTACAATTCATTTAGAAAGTCAAACCATTTTGCAGTACAAACTCCTATTCAATTCATCCCAGAATAGATAGGGAGACAACGAAAACAACAGAAGCAGCTCAGATCCAAATTTAGACCCTTGGGAAGTGGAGACATCTTCAAAGATGAATATGAACATTGAAATATACTTTAAGTTGTCAAACTCAAATCATGAATCATATCAAGAATCATTTGTTCTATTTTAGAAATATGAGTCATAACATATATACGATTCTAAAAAAACACATCAATAAAAAAAACTTAAATATCTATGATTCAACACCTAAAACATAAAGAAAATACTCAAAAGTCTCAAATAGTACTTAAATTTCACATATCACCAAGGAAAAAGTAAATTCCAATAATACCATGATGTCATCATAAGCCAAGTCATAGTTAAATTCAGAGGTCATAATTATTTGTGTGCTCCTATTAAATGATAGTTCATCCTAAATGCAATCTTTTGTCAAGAACAGCACAATGTTCTGAGGTATCATCCTTCTTCCCCTTAGCCTTAGGAGCCACATAATGTTACTGCTTGAAGCCTATATTTCAAAAGAACTTAAACAGAGCAATGATATAGGAAAATAAGGTGCATATAGAGTAAGCAGGTTGACTCTGTCAAGCTTCTATTTCAGAAGAATGAAAATGGAGCGATGGAAGAACAACCAAATAGGGTGCGTAGAGTAAGTGAATGATTGACTATATGAAGCCGCTATTTCATAAGGATGAAAAACAGAGAAATGGAACAATTAAATAGGGTGCATTTAATAGCGCTTCTTGAATTTCTTATCATTTGACAATTTAACCTTCTCTGAATTTTCAATTGCTGTCATGAAAATTGGAACAGAAAATAAGGAGTAAATGAACAAATTGCTGAATCATTTGTTTCATGTCTTCGATATAGAATCACATCAATTCAAGCATGCATCAGACAATTCAGAGCTATCTACAGTTTATCAGAAGAAACGAATTACTAGCTTGCCAAATTGCATACAACTGCGCAATTTGAATCATGAATCATGCCATCCTAGCTACACAAAACAAGATATGCATGCAATGAAACACCAAAAAGAAAAACACTTTGTTAGATAGGAAGGACCCGTATTCCTCTCTATTCCTCGCATATATAGTACGTATACCAAACTTTTTCTATCTTTTTGCTAAGTTACCATCACAACCTTAAAATAACATTCCTAGCATATTTAAACTTGGATTGTGGTCCAGTTAGATTCTTGGACATACCAAACCAGGAAGATACACATCTGCACAAATATCAAGGTCATTTACTACAAGATTCTCTTGTTCCGTCCACGTGTTAAGGTTTATTAACTTCTTAAATAAAAGCTATTTTCAATTGAGTAATATATATTGTCCTAACAAATCCTCCTAATTACTTAAAGCAGTAAGTGTTCAACAACAATGTAACAGCATTCACTGTCTGTCTCGAAAACTTCAAATGCACTTAATAGTTAATACTTTCTTTTAATTAATTTTGATGAATTTTAAGGAAAATATAGAATTATTCTTTTCAAATTATGGAATAAATAGATTTTCTCAGGGTACTGGAGAAGCCTCTACAAGTAAACAACCAATCGCCATCCTCTTCCCAAGAATTCTTAACAAGCAATCATAATTTTGAATGTCAAAACTTCAAAGGAAAATCTGAAGCAGATTACAAGAAAAGTCAGTGTCAGAAACAATCCACAAAATAAAAGCCAATACAAACAAACATAAAAGCAACACATAACAAAACCCTGTAATTTAACAAAAGGGCGTGCCAGAATATAAACAGAAAAAAAATTGGACCTAACATTAATGAACGGAATATCCCATGAGACGATTAGACCACAAAACACGGTAACTGAAAATCCACGCACATACCTAAACAAATATGGCCGTTACTGTAGATATGAGGATGCAGCGGAGCCGGATGCAAAAATATGACCTGTAAAACCGTCGATAACAGAAGAACAACACCAGTGAACACAATAACATGGTACAAATTAACGGTTAATTTATGCATAAAAGGGGCAAAAGAAGAACCTGAGGGGCTTCCATTGGGTAATTCTCGGGAAAGTCGACCTGAAGCTGGTAGGTCTCATTAGCGTAAAGTGTCCCAGGAGCTCCAGTCACTTCAACAACCCACCTTCCAGACAGAAACAAAGTAAAAAGAAGAAAAAAAAGAAGGGAAAAACAACGTAAAGGAACAATGGAAGGACCAAATCGAAAGCATAAAAGAGAAACAGATGCTGCAAAACCCAAGGGGAAACGAGAATCTTGTGGTGGATTTTGAGGCGAATTAGAAGAATCTGATACCTCTGGAGATTGTCAGTGACTTTGTGCTTGAAACCGATGGGGGGATTAACCTGCCACTCGACGAGCTCTTTCTGGAGCCTATTGCAGGCAATCTTACTCAGATTCTGAAACATCGGGGATTCAATTCATCCTAACAACCAAACACAGAGAAAGAATCGAAGGGGGAGAGTGTTTTAGGGCTAACCTTGCGAGCGGCACCAGAGGAACTAGTCATGATTCTTGCGCGTACACGAATGGAGGAGAGAAACAATTCTCAATTAACAATTAACAATTAACAAAGGAAAAGAAAGAGAAAGAGAGAGAGAGAGAGAGAGTATTAAATAGTGAAATGTGAAATGAAGAGGGGTTTGACAAAATGGGCAAGACATGGGTACCGGCCACTACGGTTTTATTTATTTATTTATTTCGCACACAGCGATATAAGCTAAGAGGTTAATACCGGGAGCATACTGCTTTAAAAGTTTATTTTGCGAATCAATTAAAAATTATTTTTAAGATAATTATTATAAATTTATAAGAGTTTAATTTCAATGTATATTCTTAATCAATAAAAAATTATGATAAAATGACTTTTAAGATAGTTGATATTCAACAATTAATGTTATATCCACGCATAATAAATTATAAATGTGTTGAAATATTAAATGTTAATTTTTTCAGTAATTGCTTATTCACTCTTTTTTTTTTTTTTAGGACTGAGACTTCATTTTATTCACATCATTCGAACTCAGTACAGCATGAATCATATGTTCACTTCAAAGGAGTTAAATCTGAAAATATGTGTATTGTTTAAAAAAATAATGGATTTTCACCATGGTATTTGACAAAAAACAAATAGATAAATATAATTAATAACCAATCAAATCCATTCATACTCTTTCGTACAATCAACTTTTGTATTAGAACTTAATTTTGTATATTTTATCAGTGTAAAAGTTTTTCACCGTGAATTAATTAAAAATTATTATAAATATAACATTTGAAATTATTATTATAAAAATAAAAAATCTTATTATACTTGCTTGTCAATCTATAGTTGAATTGTAACAAAAATTAAATAAAATTATAGTTGAATGCAATGTTTTTAAAATCGGACCGGTCATTGAATCGGTCAAGACATTGGTTTAAGGTTCAATGGTTCAACCATGGTTGAACCGTAGTCGAATCGGTATTAATAAAACAATAATAATAATTAAATAATACATAAAATAATATTAAAAAATAATAATATCATAACTTTATAATACTAAAAATTAAAAATAAAACATAATTTTATAGGTTCTTTACATTTATAATACCTACAAAAGTGTAAATCAAATATGTCATGATATTTAAGTATAAGTTTTAACTATACACATCAACATTTATTAATAAAAATAAGTTTATATTTAAAATAAAAAAGAAAATGATAAATACTTTAGGTTGGTTTTTATTTAAAACAAAAAACAAAATAATGTTGTATTAAGCATTTTTCATTGATCCGTTGTGAACCAGTTTCTAGTCGATTTTGATCGGTTTTCCAATTCTTTGACCAATTTTTCTTCAAGCCGATTTTGTGATTTATTTAAACCGGTCAGGTGGCCGGTTTTTTAGCCTGACCGGCCCGTCTGATTTTCAAAACATAGATTGAATAACAATCTAAAATATTTTTACACTATTTTTTTTGTGACAAAAAAATCTTTACACTATAGTGTATATTAATTAAATCCTTGATGTTATTCAACATTTTTCTTTAAGAATTATTTATTTATACATATATTTGGTAATATGGAAAGTCAAAGGTGCAATATAAATTAAGTTTCCTTATGTTACTATCTTTTAGGCACTCATGTGTACACTGTAAGTTATGAATTCCTTTTTTATATATAAATCTTTCTCTCTTTCTTTACCTTTCCACATAAGATATTTCAAATTGTTTTGCCAAGAGTAAGGGTGTCAAAACGAGTCCAACCTGACAGGTCAACCAGCATAACTCTATAAAACTGGTTAGGTTATGCAATTTAGTCCTCCAATCCGCATAACCAAACTCGTTCAACCCGCCAACCTGATGGGCCAAATGATGGGTTGAGTTGGGTTGACCTGTCTAGTTAGCTTTTTAAAAAAAAAAAACTTGAGCCTTTGAGTTGAAATTGTATTATAACCCATGTAATATTTGATATTATAGCTTCTTTTTATTTAAATATGTCATATGTGAAGTCCCAAAACAAAAGGGCAAATTTTGTAATTAGAATTTAGAACAAATAAAAATTATTACTTAAAATTTATGGTGAATTGATCATTTCTTAAATATTAAGTAAGTTTTTTTATTTATTAGTTTTATAACATTTTTTTCTCTTTTTTAATTTTATATTTGATCATAAAATTTAAAAAAAATTAAGGCAAAAAATATTAATGATTTATAATTTTTTAATAGGTTAACGGGTCAATCTAATCCAACCCATCAACCCACCACGGGTTGGGTTAGGTTGGAATTCCTAACCCAATCAAAAAACGGATTCAACCCAACCCAACAATTGAGTTGGATTGGGTTGACTCGTTTTAACACCCCTAGCCAAGAGACCTTTCTCAAGACTATAATCACTAAAAAAAAAATGTATACAAAACATTTTACCTCGCTCTAACGGCAGTTTTCGATTTCTTGTTTAAAAAGTCTACAAAAAATACCAATGGCTTACCCTTCTGGTGTGGGTGTTGGTAATTTTGTTTAATGTATTTCATTATTTGGCCTTTCAAAAAAAAAAGTCTACAAAACAAGTTGTAAAAGGATTTGAATCCTCAGCTTAGGATATAATCATGATAGAGAAAAACACACGCTTAAAAGAAAAGGAAAAAGAAAAAAAGAAAGGATCGTCATGATCGGTCATATGACCCATTTCTCGTGTTCTTCTCTTTTCAACACGATTATATTATATCTTATCATTCCATAAGAAGAAGAAGAAGGGTATAAAGCGATCGAAGAGACTTATCTCAGAAATCCTAGCGAGAAGACAAAGGCACTTAATTATCCCAGGCACGCGCAGAGAGCAACACCAATAAGTCATCATTGCGGGTTGAACCTTTCTTAACAAGGTCGTAAGACTCAACACTCTGGTTAACTTCTCTCTACGTAGACATGTTTTGCGGATCCAGATGAACCAATGAATAATGGAATGGAAGCATAAGCAAAGCCGTGATACACAAATCAATATTATTTCCTGAGTGTAATCAACGGTAGTGTCCCAAGAATCAATTTCACATAAAAGTAATCTAATTAACAACACTATCCCTCGCAATGTGAGACTGAAGACCACTAGAGAACACATATATATAATATGGTTCAGTAGCTGAAAATGCATAAAGGGTCGTGCTATAACAGTTATAGGGTAAAGCCCATGATTCCACATTTCCACATAAACCGTAAAACAATTCCCGGTTTCGTCTTTGATATGCAAGCCTGTTTCCATCTGTGATAAGTTTAAAAGACCAAACTAGACGTGGACGTTTTGGCATCCTCAACCTCAAGGACACCTGCTAAAATTCTACATACATTACAACACATAATATATATGTCACGCTCTCCTTGGAAAGAATGTTTGCAGATTAGGACTCGTGTTCTTAATCTTAACCCAGGATTGAATATTGTTAATGTTAGGTAATAGGTCTCAAGGATAGAAACCGACTCCAGACATATATTTAGAAATATGATAATGCAAATGAAAATTTTCAGAACAATATTATTCGTAGACCTTATTTTTATTTATTACACCGACTCTTTAAAGTTCTTTTTTTTCATACTGAATCTACAATAGTATACTTCTCTTTTCCTGTGGGTAGATACGAATTTTGTGACTTGTCAGAGCATAAAAAAGGAATAATATGCCTAGGTGCATAACCTTCAAAAGTATAAACGGCGCCAATTGGTTTTGGAGATCTGAAAATCAAGTAGAGAAATCTTTAACTGTTTTTTATTTTTTTTCAACTATTGTGTGATTATTATTTTAGAATACAGTCAAATGCCAAAATAAAAAATTATCTCAACCATATTTTTTTTATACCCAATTTTAAGATCAAACTTAAGACTATATACTTCTTCTTCTTCTTCTTCTTCTTCTTTGAAAGTGACTAGACTATATACTTAAAGAATAGAAATCCAAACCCACTAGAGTCGGCATAGCGGGGGAGGGGGGAGGGGGAGGGTTGAGATAATATACATGAAGTCTTAGATTTTAACTTCAATGCGACCATTGTACATAAAAAAATAAAATAGAAATCCGTTAGATTCAGACTAGTGTATGTTAACATTGTTTAAAATGAATATAAATCTACCAAATAAAAGCTAAATGTGCTTATCATATAACAAACTCTTCAAGTGGAGTTTGGTCTACAGAATTTTTCCTTCTTATAAATCATTTTCTTGAGAATGAAATTGTGCGGAATAAGATTTCTAAACAAAATTAATAAAATATGTTTAGCTGCTATTCATCCTTCTTAAGAATTAATAACATTAAATACTGCATTAAAAATTTTTTAAGTCTATTTTAATTATAATATAATTTTTAATAATACTACTAAGGTTTTTTTTTTTTGTTACAATACTACTAATGTTTATATATATAGTATTTAATAAATATAATATTTAATATTACATTAGGAAATTATATATTTATTTATATATTTTTAAAAATGTGTGTGTTGAAATTACTATAATAACCAATTACAGAAAGATATAAAAATTACAATAAAATATATATTTTTAGTAATTCGGATATTAATGTGTTTTCATGCAAAAGTTTATCTTGGTGTCTTATATTTATCTATAATTTAACTATTAGTCAATCTATTTAGATATTAATGTAGAAAAGAAGAATCAAATTTACTTAGATAAAAAAGTTTCAATAAATTAACTAGATGAAAAATTTATAAATAGGAAAAAAAGAGTAAATTGTCTTAAAACTTTTACAAACTTAAATTTTAAATTTCATGAAAGGATTAAAACATATACATGAATTGAATTAGATTTTTTGTTGTAAAGTTAAATTTAAATTAGTTAGTTAAAAGAAATTTTAAATTTATTTTGATAAAAAAAATAATGAATTAATTATATGAGAAGGTAATAAATAACATAGAAATATATCTGTACTGTTTTTTTTACAACAATGAATTACCAAAAAAAAGTGTATCAAAATTTTAACAATCGTTATTTTTCCTATTAATTTAGACATTAGTAAAAATAGTGACCAGTGTGCTATATTTTCATCTATAATTTTTATATTAATCAATTTACATATAGATATTGATGTTTATAAGAAGATGTCAATTTTCTTATATAAAAGAAAATTTTCACCAAATTAGTAAATGTGAAGATAATAAATAACAGGTTTAGATATATTTTTAATCTCTTATTTATGAAAATGTGTTGTGATCCTTGTCTTTCATAAAAAATGGTCTTATTTTTGTTCCTCATTTATGGAAATAAGAATCACATAGTCCCTCCATTATGGAAATAAGAATAATATATGACACATTTTCATAAATGATAGATCAAAAGAGTTCAATATTTTTTAATTCCTCATTTATAAAAATATTTCAGATGTGTCTTTATCTTTCACAAAGATTTTCTCCTTTTGATTCTCATTTATGGAAATAAAAATCACAGATGACAAACTTTCATAAATGACAGACCAAAAAGTGGCCGATAAGAGTTTAATTTATATGCATTTCTAGTGTAAAACATTCACAATGATCGGACTTTATTGGGACTAAAAACATTTAATCCTAAGGGGATATTGGGTAGATTAGAAAATTTTCCATACCCAAGAATCATGATTCCAATAAATCATGAATCTCAAGAATCGTGAGTTTTAGAAATGACTAAATTATGTTTGATTAATCATAAACATTCTTTGAAAATGTTTACACATGTTTCTTAGAAATTAAAGATTTTCATATTTAGTTTTAATAGAAGTTTCCTAAATACATACTTTTCCAAAAATATCCTTTTAGAGAAATAGTTAGATACACTTATGTAAAACTATATTATTAAATTTTTTTAATATATTTTATTTATCATACGAGAATCTTTATTACTTGAAACAAAAGTATTATTTTTCAAATAAGGAAAATTTATGAAAATATTTTTTGTAACTCAATGAAGGTGTTTCTTACTCTTACTTATCCTCAAGTGTAATGATAAATCAAAATTACATAATTTTTTAGAAAATTTTTGGGCTTGATTAATTCTAATTAAAATATTATTTTTAATGAAAATATGAAAGAAAGTCATCCATTTCATTTTTGAAAAGATAGAGATTGCTTAATTGTCATCATTCAAGCGTTCCAATATGAAGTTCTCATAATAACCAAAGAAGAAATGAATTTAAAAATATTATGACTAAAAATCTAATTTTTATAATTTAGAAAAGTTAGAAATGATCATATTGTCATGACTCACATATTTTAAAAAACACGATGTTTGCATGATAATCAAATAAGAAATAAATACAAAATAATTATCACTAACAACCTATTTAAAAAAAATAATTTTAATGAGATAATAATTAAATTTTTTCATAAGAATTAAATTTAAAAATAATTAAATTTGTTTAAATTTTATTTTTATTTTTTATGTAAATTATTTAGCATTTTCCTTAAGTAAATTATTTAATATTACTAATTCAATTTAAATCATTTATATAGATAATATGTAAAGATATTAGAGGGATAATAACATTTATAATTAATTTATTATAACATTTTCTTGTATGTAAATTGAGATGAATTAAAAAAATATATAATTATAGGTTTGGATAAGTTTTGTTATAAAAATATTTTTCATAAATTTTAAAATTACAATTTTGTTGGTATGACTTTTAATATTTTTTTATTTAACTTCGATATCGTAGAATTTTTCATTCCCTTTACTTCAGATGCTTTGTTATAGTTTTCAACCAAAATATTTCTTGAATGTTGCAACAATAATATTCTTAAACTATTTGTTAATTAATATATTGACGATTTTAAATAATTTAAAAAGTATTTAAAAAGTATAATGTTTAACATATTAAAAACTTATAATAATATATTTTATAAAACAACTTTTATTTGTAAAATTATGATAAGTATACTAAGAATGTTTATTAGTATTTTTTATTTTTAAATTTAATTATCAATCACATTTAATAAGAAATTATTGTAAAACTTTATATAATTGTATTAAATGAATATGAGGGTATCGTGGTCTTTTTACATCATTATAATTATATACCCATGTCCCACGAAAACAATTTTGTGTAAAACATAGGTCAAAAATATTCTCAAGAAACAATGTTTTTTGAGAATAATTTTTTTAAATAATATAATAAACATTAGAAACTAACATTCCCAACTATTATTGTAAAACTAAAAATTTCTCTTATATCCGAACGCCCACTAAATAAATAAATAGATAAAAGCAATGAGTTACCTCAAAATTAATAAGATTTATTTTAAATTTGTAAAGATAAGTTAAAAAAAATTAATTAAATATAAATATAAATTAAGTAAATAAAAGAAAATTCAAATTCCTTTAGATAAAAAACTATAATAAATTAGTTGGTTGAAAAGAAAACAAATAAGAAAAAATATATTCATACAGGAATTATTATAACTTCAAATATTATAAAGGTTTTAATTATAACAAACTGTATTATATATATATACATAATTCAGATGTTAATATGCTTTCACACAAAATATTTATCCAGACATGTTATATTTTATCTATAATTTTATATTAATTAATTTACATGTAAATATTGATGATATATAAGCTAGGATTAGTGATTTGTATAAAGACTGTTAAGATTTTAAAATTTATGTAGAAGTTTAAAACAATATACATCAATCATGCATGTAAATAAATTTAAATTAATCAGAGAAAATCTAAATTTGTTTGGATTAAAATTTTCAATAAATTAGTTAAGTGTGATTGTAATAAATTTCTATATCTCAAAATAAATTAATCTGCATCTATGGACCAAAAAATATCTTGGTGATATAGTGAAAGCTTGACAATGTGTTTTTTGCATTAAAAATTCTTCAAAGCAACCGTTACTTGAAAAAAAGGAAAATCTAGTGCAAGGATAAATTTTTCGTCACAACAAACGTAGATTCTTTGTTTTTTGGTTAAAAGAAAATTTGTGATAAGAGGAATTATTTTCATTTAAAGATTAAAATAAATCACTAATATTAACAAAAAAAAATTAGCTTGATACATACATACATATATATATACATATATAAGTTTAATAGTCATACACTGACAGTGTAAAATAGTTTTACACTGTTATCCAATCACAAACCACCATTTATTATAAGTTTGTTGATTTTTATAATAAATATTGTAAAAGTCATATTAATGGTATTTCTAATTAGATAACGTGTAAAATTTTTTACACTGACAATACATGATACGTTGTACACAAGGCAGCGACTAGCAAGGCTCATTGGCCGTTAGGATATACCCCAGGAAGGGCAATGGTCACAATTTTAACAAAATCCAAGACATATGTAGTTGTCGCATAAAATTTGTAACTATTGAAAAGCCAAGATGCTGTCCATAATTTCATATCCACCCTTTCTTACAAACCATTGGTGTGCTGCGAAAATTGAAGAAAGGAATTCAGTGAACCCTCACGAAGATCCCTAGCGATAGTGATGTTCATAAAGTAAGCTCAAGATAGAAAAGGAAGAATTGTAGCTCATATTGAATTCCTGTTTGTTTTAAAGTTAAAAAAAAAAACTTTTTATGCTTTTTAATATAAAAAAAAAACATACGTTTTAATATAAATATACAATTTAGATTAATTTAAATACACATTTCTATTACATTTAACAATTTAAAATTAATTTTATTAAACTCCATAGAAAGAACCTTGAGTAAGATTTCATGCATGAATGCTGCTTCTGATCATTGAACATCAAATTGCTTTGGCTATGGACAATGAGATATAATAATTCAGCCAGGCTGTCCAATGAAAATCCCAAAATACAGCTAGGCACTATTATTTGCCTTGCCATGAAATGAATCTAATGGTCCCTCCACTCCAACCCTGGGGATTAGATGCTAGATCAGGGAGCTTGAAGAAAAACAATGCGGTAGTTCAAATTGTAAAATAGTCGATAAATTCATCCTTAAAATTAATAAAATAGAAAAATAATTTTTAAAATTGCAAATTATTAATTAATTTAATGGTAGGTTAAATTGATCCCTAAAATTAAAAAAATTAAAAAAATATTCTGAAATTGTAAATTATCAACCAATTTAATCCCTTTGTTATCAGTTGATGTCATCTAATTAAAAAGGTTAAATTGGCATGTTAAGTGCTTGAGCGATAGCTAAACTAGGCACACATACTTAGTTTGTTGGAATTAAAGACGTTTGAAGCGCCTAGTCCCTCAATTTTGAAGATAACAAACTTATTAAGTTTTAAAGTCTATTGTAAAAATGTTTTACAGCGTCCAACGCGCCAGTTTTAACGAGTATCCAATAAACTCATATATAACAACTGTCCAGAAGTAAGTCTCTCTTTCCAATGACTAAATGCTTAAAGTTTGGACTCACATACAAGGCTCGTCCAAGCATAAGCTTTTTGTAAATATCTAAGTTAAAAACTTCAGTCTATGTGTCTTTCATATATATCTCAAGACTAATGCCTTACCTTTTTAAGATATCTAACGTTCATATGTCTAAGCATTTAATGAAAGACCGATGCATTCTAGTGTATAAGCGCAGAGTTACAGAAAAAAGAAGTCAACTTATCAAGCTGCCAAGTCTAATGAAGAATGATCAGAAAAGCAACCCTCTAACACAGTCCTGCACCTTTCGTTTTAGTGCAAGAACTAAAGTCACTTTTTGACTTCTCTAAAAGCTCGATATATGCGCTCTTTCTTGAAGATTGAAACTGATTTTTTTTAACGGCTCTTTTCTTCTGAAGACTATATATATCAAGAAAGAAGAACAAAGAAAATACATAGTGACACACGAATAAAAAGAACGATCGATTGCCTTCTTACGCCTACTGGACGATCTTTGAAAATTTTCTAAAATAATTTTGTATTGTACTTAAACCTTTATATCCTCACATTATGAGTCGAATTCCTTGTAAACAACTTATTTTTGTTGTGAAAGCCTGGAGAAACTTAGTGAGAAAGAATACTTGGGTGGTTAAGCAATCTGAGTTGATTGCTCTGTAAAGCCTAAAGAGACTGTGAAGAATACTTATGTAACCAAAAGTTGGTTAATGTATACCTTCTGGGTGAAGGGACTGAACATAGCTCAAGTTAAGTGAACTAGTATAAAATCTTTGTGTACCTGTTCTTCCCCTTATCATTTCATTTAAATTGTTTTTGAACTCCTCTTTGGTTTAGTGAAAAGTTTTTTCAAAACACACAATTCAACCCCCCCCCCTTCTTGTGCGATTTTTGCCTTTTCATAGTTGTCACGTCACAGGAATGAAAATGACCAAAACATTGGTGGAATAATAATATGTTTTTTCCTTCCATATGTCTTCATTCTACATTTGCTCATTAGTTTTGCATTAGTCTTTTGATCTATTCAATTGAGAAAATGCTACTACAGTAACCCCTAAAATCAAGTTGTGTGAAGCTGCATAATTAAAAAGGTTGAGTCCCTCCGTTTAATTATGCATCTTTCACACAACTTGATTTTAGAGATTATTATGGTGACATTTCTTTAATGGGTAGATCAAAAGATTAATGCAAAACTAATGGACAAAGGAAGAAGAAAGACATGGGGAAGGAAAAAAATGGTTATTATTTCACCAATGTTTCGATCATTTTCATATGTGACGTGGCAACCTCGTATGTGTGTTAGTTGGATGTCACTCAAGCATTTAATATGCCAATTTAACTTTATAACAGTGTTAGATGACACCAACTAATAATAGATCGATTAAATTGATTGATGATTTACAATTTTAGAGACTTTTTTGTCATTTTTTTTAATTTTAAAAACCAATTTGACCAATTATCACAATTTTGGTGACTAAATTAATTGATAATTTACAATTTTAGGGCCATTTTGTCATTTTGTTAATTTCATAGACTAATTTGACTAATCGTTACAATTTCAAAGTCTAAAATGGTAATATTTGTCTTTATTTTTTAACAAAAGATAAAAAAATAACAAATTTACCAAGAATTTTACTATGGAGTGTTATAAGGATAGTATTTAAAGAATAATTTAATTAGAATGCATTGATAGCATAAAAGTTTTATACATTCTTATTTGATTGCAAATTGTCGTATATGATAAAATTATTGTCTTTTGTATTAATTACTTTAAAATTTATATTTAAGGTGATTTTTAATTGATTAACAATATAAAATTTTTTATACCAACAATGTATAAAAATTAAATTCATTATAGAATTTATAAATAAAAAATTTAATTGAAATTTATAATAGAAATACAATAATAATATTAAGTATTATATTTTTTATAGTAAAATACTTTCGTTCATTAATCAATAAAAAACCACTAAGTGGCAATCTTCCTTTACTAAAGTACATACAATTACTTTATTAATATTTATGTGACTTCTACATTTTATAATCTTAATAGAGTTGTGTAAGAACAATGAAAATGTGACATTAAACCATTGTAATTGATGGTCATGTCATTAACATGTCCAACAATGTTTCAAATTAATACAATCAATATGTGGAAGTGAAGTGATTTAAAGGGTTGAGTGGTGACTTTTGACAACTTTTGGCTTAATTTGTGCAACTTAAAGCTTCTTTTAATATTTTTGCTCAAAACGCTTATTGACTATTAAAAGATTATAAGGATTAAGAAAATGTCTTCCGCTCACTTGAACAAGCTTAAGAAGATAACGGACAATCTACACATGAAACTTATACAGAAAACAAAGTTGCTTCTGAATGAGTAGAATAAAATTGTTTCAAATGAAACATTTTAGAGTTAATAAATATCTTAAATAAGACTTGTTTTGATGCTTAAAACCTAGTTTAGTTGTAAAATGATAAGTTCTAAAATCAAAAATCAATTCAAAAGCTAAATGACTGTAAGATAAAATCAAAAATTGAAAGAGAAGAATAAAATGATATTGTGCAAGGGATTTTTATACTAGTTCACCCACAAATCACTTAGGCTACATTTAGTCCCTACCTTAGTGTACTTCTCACTGTAATTATTCTCATATTACATGAGGTATTATTTCACAAACCTCCATAGGCTTTTCAACAACTAGTAATCTTTTCCCAAGCTTTTATATGCTCAACCATAACTCACTATCTATCAACCAACACTAACTCACCCTATTAAGGTGACCCAATACCTTTAATAACACTAATCCACCTAATTATTCTATGGAGAAACTCAATCTGCTTCAAGAATACAAATTGTGACTATCATGCCCTTTATAATACACAATTAGTCGATACACAAGATGACACAAAACTTAAATACACTACTTAAGATATTGCAAATGATAAAGTGATGTTCAAGAAATAACTTCTTTCAAAAGCTATTTGCTCTCTTTAGAAACATAGATTTTGTAGACTTGATGCCAAGATGTGTTATACTTGCTTCCATCCATTGAGATTCTGTGTCGAATAGCCTTTTTATAAGAGTTTAGACCTTAAACTAGCTGTTGAAAACTCAATCAAACTTATCCAAAAGTTGCATGGCATGTCACTTTCATTGCAACAATTTTTTTTACTACTTTAGTTTCTTGAATATTTTCTTTTAAGTTTAAATGAGCATTTCTTCTAAAAATCCTTAATAGTTTAAAAAAATTCAAGGTTGGTAGTTGGTTAAGCTGAATTTTCTTCAAGGAATATTCTTTGATAAGTTTTGAAATATGTTACGATTCATATACATTGGGAAAATTGATATTATGCATGATGCTCACATTCTACTTCTTAAGGGTTATTGTGAATATCAATTAGTCTTCCTTTAATTTCATTACCTTATTAGCATCAATATTAAAGTTTATATTATGCTTCTGGTACATCTCTAAAGTCAATTCTAAGTTCATTTCTTCTTATATAACATTTATGTTACTTTTGAAACAATGCTAATATTGCTTTTAAGATCCTTGTTCTGTTTTGTAGCTTTTACAATTGATAATCATATGTAACTTCTAGTCTTACTATCATTTGATCATGTTTTTGATCATATATAGCTTTTGCTATTGCTGCACTTTGATCTTCTAAAAGCATGTCTGCATTCCAAAAGTAACAACAGTAGAAGAACAACTTCCAAAAGCATACATGACTTGTAGCATTTTATTCTTATGGACATTTGCATACATAAAAAAGATGCTTCTTGAACTTAATTAATGCTCTTGGTGATATTTTCTTTTATATGATGATTAGTCTTGTCCTTTTAATCATATTCTCAAGACAAATCATTAACTCCGTAAGTTTAGAGCATTTAAAATTTACTTTTTGATAGTTTATTATCATTAAAACTTAATTTTAAGAGGGGCTTGACTATTATTATTTTTTAAGTTATATACATTCCTAAATGTAATAATGTAATATTGTGATCGTAAACAAAGATAAATAATGATTAGATTACTTCTAGTTATTACTTTTAAGCTAATCAATTACATGCCTAATCATGATTTCATTAAATTGTGTTTTGATAGTCATTCTAATATTTTTGTTTTCTATAAATTGCATGGAATTTTTTATATAGTGATAAGGCTTAATTATATTGTTACTTCTTTGAAAAAAAAATTATATTGTTACTCTTTGTATTTTGTTCTATGTATAATTTTATTTTCATAATTTTAATATTGTAAATTTAATTCTCATACTTCTTGATAAAATTGAGTCCTTAATCTCAAATTCTATCAATTTAGTGAGAGAAACAAAAAAAGGACTGTATTATAGCATTAATTTGTATAAGTTCACAAAGAAAAAATATGTAAAATATATGAGTCTTTTTAACCAATATCTTGATATAATTTTAAGATTTTGTGCATTAAAAATCATGATAAGGATATTAATAGCAACTTTTAAGAAAATCTCTTTTATTTTGTATTTCTTAGCTAGTATTTTAGAGTGTTGGTTAACATTTGTCAATATATTAACAAACTTTTAATATAGATATTGATTAAAGAATTAATAATATTTTTTTAGAAATCATGTTGAGATGTATTGAAAATTACCCAAAAAATACATTAATTATATTTTTAACCAAAAAAAATATTTTAAATTCTTTTATCTATATATTAAGAATATTAATTAACATTAACCTTAAACAAAAAGACAAATAAAGGGGAAAAACTAGAAAGCAATGCACGCATCTTTTTCCTTTGACTATTTGAACTAAGAACACTAAAGCATAAACAAACTATGTCTCCATTTGTTTTCATCTTAAAAATCGGTGAAACCAATATACATTTTAATATAATTTTTCAAATTTAATTTAATTTAAATGTATATTCTAATTAATTTTTAAATTTAATTTTATCAAAGTCAATCTGATTCCATTTTTAAAACAAGTAGTCTCTGAAAAATTTAAGTTTGCTAATTAACTTAAGGTTTAAATATGTCATTGATGATCGAAAATATCACGATATGTTTGTTTTAATTCTTATAAAAATTTTGTTCATTTGTAGTTTCTATACTTAATAAAATGATGTAGTTTTAGTCTATGTACATATGTTTTTAATCCTTAATAATGGACTAAAACCACATCTTTTTGTTATATATGAGGACTAAAAATAAATAAAAATTTTATAGGGATTAAAACAAAAAATTGTAATATAACATATTTAACCCTTAACTTAAATACGCTTAACAATCAATTTTTATCTTGAAAATATTATGACAAAAAAAGTGTTATAGTAATGATATGAAAAATGATAGTTTGTTTTGAAGCAAATTACCATCTTAGTTCCTAAAATTGTAAGATGTTGTCATTTCAGTCCTTAAAATTATTAAAAGAGTAAATTACACTCGCATCCCCTGTATTTTTTTCAAATTGCGTTCGATACCTTTGCGAATTTTCACATTACTATTAGCCCCTTACCTTAACGGCGTTAAGTAATGTTTCTTGTTATGTGTAGTAAGACAAAAATGCCCTTTTTTAATTGTGATAAATAGAAATTACCCTTTTGTTTTAAAGAACAAAAACCACAAACCCTTTCCAACCTTAACCATTCCCTTTTCCCCCTATCCCACTAATCCTTTTACTTCACCCTCAATAGCAAGCCCCTCCCTAACCAAAACCCTCTCTCCCAATTCTTTCCGCTCTCGCCAATGCGGAGCAATTGTGGGCATAAAAAGATGAAGCTGAGGAATTCAACGAAGAGTATAGAAAGCCTCCCTGACCAAACCCTTTTCTCTTGTCTCTGCCTCCTTGTTTTCAATCGTTGCGGGGCTTGGATTCAACAGAAAGTATAGAAAGCTGCTTTTGCATTGAGAATTTGTGGGCGTGGAAAAATGAAGCTCTTGCAAGTAGAAAAACAATCGGGTAGGAGCTTCAAACCACCCAGGAAGATTGATTGATTATGATGCATGTGTTTTTGTCGAACACTTGCCAGGCATGGATTATCCATATTGCTAGTGCCTTTGGCGTTGTTGCAACACTTAGTCTTATTTAGCCACACTAACAAAAGTCTTCATCTCATAATATGTTATACTAAAATTTTACTAATTATGTGTTTTGGTTATTGTAGCAATAAGCTCAGGTGGAAGGCGTAGCATGTTGAAGTTGGCATAACGCATTGCGAACAATTTTTGCACAGGTGTTTATACGTCGACAATGCACAAGTGGGGGTGGATACGTAGCTGTGGGCTTGGGTTCTTTCTTGGTTTTTATCAAAATGTATTAGTGGTATGTTTAGTTGCATATCCCAAAGAGAGAGAGAGAGAGAGAGATTGACTTTTCCTGTGATGGCTTTATTGGTTTCTTTCCCATTAGATGTATACATTGTTGCTTTGTTTCTAAAATGTTGAACACCAATGTCCCAGCTAGAGGAAGGAGAGGAGGGTATATTGGGCATAAAAAGTCTTAAATAGATTATGTGCAACGCACATGACACGTTTTGAAATGTGCTTAGACGATGTTTAAAGGGAAGAGATACATGGTATAACATGTGTGCAACAATTAATGGGTTTTTTTAAGGGCAAAAATTTGCAGGGGTATTGGGCGTAATCCGATAGGGGATGCTAGTGTAATTTACTTTTATTAAAATTCTAGAATAGTTTATGAAATTAAAGATAGTGAATTAAGTTAGTCCTTTCACTGCTTTCGGTTAACTAACAACATTATATATGTTGGTGTGGTATATTAAATGTCCTACCAATGCCCACGTGGTAACCTAATCATAAGGAATCATCATTTTAATTTATGAAATTGTAAAGTATTATCAACTTAGTCCAAAAAATTATTAAAATTCCAAAATAATTGCTAAAATTAAAGATTGTCAATCAAGTTAGTCCAATCATCACCCTTGGTTAACTAATCATGTCAAAGTCCTAATGTAACATGTTAAGTGCCTTATTGTCATCTAACGTTGGCCCATACATGACAAACCAATCACAAATCATTTTGACTATTATTTTTTCGCAATGTTCACCTTCTTCCTTTTGTTAAAAAATATCCTTAAAACCTTATAATATGCAAAAGCATAGTTTCAAAGAGGCGATGATAATGAATAGTGTAAGACTATTTGCACAATCAAGACAAAACAAAAAAGGCACAATTAGGAGTTGGAATGCATGTGCAAGCTTGAGAGTCAATGACTAGGAAAATAAGAGTTTTAATTTGTGATGTTACAACTGTGGTTTGAGAGTAGTTGTGCAAAGTCTTCCCTAGATTCATCTATGTTATAGATAAATGCTCTTAAACCACACACTGAAATCAAAAATTACAGTTATTGTTTTTCCAACCATTAACCCTCGAGGTTGCAAATGCACATCAATTCCCACTTGGACACCTTCTATTATACCTTAATTGCACAAATGGTCATACATTGCCCACCATTGCCTCTATATTATTCTTCTTCAAACTCTGATTTTGCATATTATAGAGTTTCAAGAACTTTTTGAACAAAAGGAGGAAGATGGAAGAAAGTGCATGTTGCAAAAAAAAATAAAAATTGTCTAAGTGGTTCCTATGATTGGTCTGCACATGTGGGCCAACATAAACAAAACCCTTAACATGCCACATAAGCATATATGATGCCATTAGTTAACCAAGGGTGGACTAAGTTTAACAACGATCTTCAATTTCAAGCAAACATGGAGACCGACAAGCCACTTAACATACCACATCAATATAGTTAGTTAACTGGGGGTGATGAAAGAACTAACTTGACCAACAATTTTCAATCTCAATTATTATTTTGAAATTTTAATAATTTTAGGAACTAAATTTATAATGTCTTTACAATTTCAAGACTAAAATAACAATTCACTTGTTTGTTTTGTGATATTGATCATTTTTATGAATATTTAATTTATGAAAGAAGGGGGGTTGAATTGTGTTATAACAAATTTTCGCAAAACCTTTTTAAAGATGTATCGTTTGAAGGATTAACCAAAAGATTTTTTAAAACGTTATTTAGAGAAAGATGAATGCAGAAAGATAATCAGAGAAGCACAAAGGAATTATACTGGTTCGTTTCACCCCAAAGACTACGTCTAGTTCTTAGCAACAACCTAGTCCCACTAACTTAACCAAGTTACAAGTATTCTTTTAACCAAGCCTCTTCAGGCTCAACCTAAGTAGTCTTTAACTTGTCTCTCCAAGCAAAAACCCAAGTATTCTTTGAATCAAAGCCTCTTCAGGCTTTTAGCGATTTCTTAGAGAAAAAGGTTGAAAGTGAGTTATCTTAGTTTAACATCCTAACAGACGAATATACAATGAAGTTCAAAGCAAGCTTTTACAAGCAGCGTATATGAATATTACAAGATGAGAGCTTTTTAACAGTTAAAGATTTTTCAATCAGCCAGCCTTTGAGATTGAGGTCTCTTCTTCTATTTATGGGCTTCTCCAGAAAAGTGTCTGTTGTGAGTGCTTACAGGAAACATCCTTCGTCTATTGAAAAAGAGTCATTGAAGCATTAAATGCAGCATTTAATGCCTTTCACTAACTTGTCACTTTGATAAGATAAAGTAATTTGCTTATCTTTGTCATTCTCGTACTCAATCTTGTAACAGTGGTCATATATGCTTTTCCGTTCTGATATCCGCACACATATTCCTTCTTTTACACGTAAAGAGGACTTTCCTCGAGAGTAGGTACGTAGACTTCATTTATTTCGAGGCTATTTATGCTTTTACAAATATGCAGTGTACAAATTGTTAGAACTTCGTCTGAAAATAGTTAGTTATGGAATCTTTTAAAGAAAGATAAAGACGATACATGATCAAGTGATCAAACGATAGCGAACATGCAAATTACAAGTAATTAGACCATTGCTTAAAACTAACAATTTGTAACTGTTTGTTATTATCAAAATGTTTGAGGGTTATAAATTCGTCCTTTGTCTTAATACATGTTTAGGTTTTCTCATGAAGATATTAGCATTAATTCATAGAAACCAAAAAAGAGTTGAGGGAAACTACAAAGCAACATTACAAGTGTCTTTCTAATTTCTATTGAAACCTGAAATTAGACTCCCTCGATATATTTTCTCTTTTATTCTGTTCTTTTTGTTGGATATTATTGATATATAAAAGTTATTTCCCAGCCTAATTAATCTTAGTTAAATTGGTCGACAAGAGTTGGCACATTTGTTTGAACCTTCCGCTCACACTAGCTGTGACTTTGATTCAATTCTCAGATTTTTTCTGTTGCTAGGCGATATGTAAATTCTATTATAAATCCTTAGTAAGGTTAGTGGTCTTCTTTGGCTTTACAAGAGGACATATCTTTTCTTAATCTAAACTTTTATGTACCAAAACAAAAATTCTTAGTTAAATTGAGCAATTCTACTTTTTTCTTTCCATGACTTGAACTTTAAATTTTGTTTAAGAGATAAATTCTTTCTCACTTAAACTAATCAACATTAGTTTCTATTCCTTTCTTTCATAGAGCAATCAGTGATGAGACTCTTGAGACTGGGGGGGTGGGGGATTACGGGTATCTTTTTATATTCTTTTTTCCCAAGTGGACGCCTCGCATTGACTTTCCAAGTTGAACACTAACAATTTAAACCTCGAATTTATGCTTATTCTCATGGCAATTTCAGGATTGAAGATAAGCATATTCCACGCGTGATTAGTGGAAAACTTACATCACAGTTTGTCCTTTGATAAAACTTTGGGTCAAAACATGGCAAGTCGTTGAAAGTACAAACTTGAAAGATGGATGTACTATTGACAAACGCCGATGAATCGCCTATTCTTGCTTTCAAGAACATGCTTTGGAGGGGAGAAGAACACGTTAAGAAATAATTAAAAATCCTATAAAAATATTAGGTTTAAATATGTTTTTGGTTTTTCAAATTTAGGGTAAATTTAATTTTAGTCTCCTAAATTTAAAAGTAACTTTTTTAATTCTTCTAATTTGAAAAAAGTTTATTTTAATTATTTAGGACCACCTACAGTATCATTGATAAGCCAAATTGAGTCAATTGTACAACATTAATTGAGTTTGGTGTGGTGTTTTCACTGATAGAGACATTACTAGGTGAGTTTTGAATGACAGATTCACTAGCTGCATCTAGACAAAAGGATTAAAACATAATTTTTTCAAATTACAGGAACTAAAAAGATCACTTTTAAATTTAGGAGTTTTGAGTGATAGATTCACTAACTGCATTTGGACAAAAGGATTAAAACATGAATTTTTCAAATTACAGGAACTAAAAAGATCACTTTTAAATTTGGGGCTTTTGAGTAGCAAATTCACTAATTGCGTATGGACAAAAGGATTAAAACATGCTTCTTTCAAATTATAGGAACTAAAAAGATCGCTTTTAAATTTAGGGGTTTTGAGTGGCAGATTTATTAACTGTGTTTGAATAAAAAGATTAAAACATGCTTTTTTCAAATTAGAAAAACTAGAAAGATCACTTTTAAATTTGGAAGACCAAAAACAAATTTATCTCAAATTTAAAAGACTAAAAATATATTTAAATCAAAACATTACATGGCTTGGCCTCCCTTCCCCGAATGTTGTCATCAAACTACCTGTTACGTATAGTTTTTTTTTTTTTTTTTACGGAACCTATTAAGTATAGGTTGATGAAGAGTGATTTGAATAATTTTAAAACGATTAATGTATAACGTCAGTTAAATAATGTTAAAATATGCAATAATAAAATTTACTCACAAATATTTATTTTGCAAAAAAATTATTGTAAAGGTTTGTGTGATTGACATTCCTTTTCGTTGTCCAGCGTTGGATCTGTCCTCTTTCCATTTGTCAGGATTTCAGCATATGATATTTGTTTCCTTTTAGCATTCTAGTACATGAACCAGTACACCAAGAATTAAAAATAAAACAAAAACGAAGGTGCAGGCTAATAACTTCTGTTTTGGTATCAAAAGGGTTGAAGTTTATTGATGAATTTAGAAAACTAATTCAAAAGAAAGGGCCTCCTAATGTATTAAGAAACGCATCTAGCTATCAGAAATTGTGATTCCTTGGCTTTTACTTCCCCCGATTTTGATATTTATAACTAATATTTTAAAAGTAAAATTGAAGATATCTACAGAATAATAGAATAAAATTGAAAAACAAACTAGCAATAATTTTGAAACATAATTTAATTTGTTAAACTTGTAATTAAATTAGAGAAAATAAGCTATGTACTGACAGTGTAAAACAGTTTTATACTGTCATCCAATCACAAACTACTATGTACGATAAATTTTTTGATTTTTATAATAATTATCTTGAAAGTCATACTAACGGTAATTTGTAATTGGTTGATACTGACAGTACATAATAATTAAACTCATTAAATTATAATTAAACTAAATAATATTCAAAGAAAAAATATAACCGATTCAAGGTATGAGTATGATCGGTTGAACGAACAAGTCTAATATAACTTTTAAACGATTGTTTATAGCCACACATTGTAAGTTCGCTTCCATGAGTGCAAAAGTGCCAATATCAAGGACAAAGTGCTTTCATTCATCCTGTATCTTTGGTAACTTTTTTCCTTTTTTCAAGATTTTTTTTTTATTTAAAAGCTGAAAATGTGATTCGGAAATTAACCCAAGCAAATAATTATTATTATATATCTTACAATGAAATTGCTACGAGGAACTAAAACAAATGCATAATATAACCAGCTAGCTTCCATGACCACAATGAAATTAGAATTAAGGCTCTCTATAATTTATTTTAAAATGTAGGGAAATTTTTTCATTTAACCTTTATTTTATATAATTCATTTCAAATAAATATGATTAAAAAATGTTCGAGACGTTAAATTTAGATTGCACAACATATAATTCTTCTTTGAATCGCATGACGTTAAAATGTTCCCATTCATACAAAAACTAAAAGTAGATTCAGTTCTATTTATACTGAAATATAATTAAATTTATTCACACGAAAGCATATAATTGGATTTTTTTTTGTTAGATTAAAAACTAGCCACACGAAACGATACTAGATAATCAACTCAAACCACCCAAATTCTATTAAGTTTTATCATTCTGATAATGTTGAAATGTGACTTCATCAGATTTGTGTGCGTGTGTGAAAGAGAGAAGCGAAGCAAACATTATGTTATTTAAAGGTCACTTCCGTTCTTTTTTTTTCGGTTCATAAGGAGGAGTTGAACTCCGGTACCAAAGAGTACACAACAATTCACACACAATGTTCACCCAATTGAGCTAGACTCCCTTGGTTAAAGGCCACTACCGTATACTCTTGAAAAGGACTACAAAAATGGTGTAAGTATATTTTATTTTTGGGTGTGGTAAATAAAAGAGAAGTAGAAAGAAAAAATAAAAGAGAAAAAAGTTATAGATATAATAAATGATACAATAAAAAATAAAAAGAGATTAAAAAAAAAGTGAAATAAAAATAAGATAGAAGAGAAAATAAATATATATAAACAATAACTCAAAGCGCTATGGTATAGTATCAGTGTTTTTTTATTTATATTTTTTAGCCTTCCATTTTTCTAGTTGAATACAATGGAGTATGTGAATGTAAATTCGTACTAGATATCTTCAAAAACTAGGACCACTTCTATCTACAACTTACCTACAAGATATCTACTTGATATTTGGGAATATCAAGTAAAGGGCCCCGCCAAAGATCATCAATCAAATAATCGGGTAGGGGGAAAAAGAGATTACAAAAGATTGACACGAATTTCTTACACAATTAAGTATTATTCACAATTTAGCAATACACTTTTATGATTCCCAATGTAGCACTTCTTTTATTCACAATGTAGCAATACACTTATAACTTTTTTGTGGGGGTTTCTAACATTTAATTATTATTTGGCAGCAAACAACTGTTTCGGTGTTTCCTTATAAATGAGTGAGGCACTGGTATGTGGAGAGAATTCCTGTGTACTTACTGGATCAAGGAAAGAAGTAACATTGTCGTCACTTTAAGGAAGGGAGCAAAGATATGAATACAAGATCAAGTTTTCCACATCAGATTATGAAATGAGAGAATGAGGAAGAACTTTATATGGGTTGAGTATGTGATTGGGGTCCAGCAAATTCTTGATTGAAGCCATCAGTTGCACCTGTCCAGTTTGATACTAGTTTAGACATTCAATTGACAAGTATACATTCTCAAATGGAGAACTATAACTTGAGTCAAATAATATACATACAGTTTCACGTGACTTGCTGTAGAAAATTTCGTTGGCTTTCATTAGTCCCAGACCATGCTCCGCGCTAATACTACCACGGTGCTTAGATGTCCATTCATATACAAACGGTTCAATTTGCGACAAAATCTGCAAATAATAATACTGATAATGTTATAAAAAGAATAATTTCATAACCAAAACAGTTTTTTTGAGTTTGCTGCAGCTACCCTGTCATCATAATGAGGAGTGGAAATATTTAAATGCAAATTAGCATCTCCAAGGTGACCATATCCAGTGACATTAGCTGTATTACCTACAATTTAAAAATAAATAAATAAATAAAATACAAAATCATGTATGCACGATTGTGATACAACAGATCACATATTTTCCATAAAAGCCTCAAGTATGCAGAGACTTTCTAGAACATAACTAAAGGCATTAAGCATATACTTACCACATCCATTACGTCTGCTAAGTTCCCATCTGAGCTATACCACAAACTTAGGAAACAAAAATATAACAACTAAATTGCAAATTAGCCTGTTCCTTACCTAGTCTAGAGCGAATTTCTTCAACAAGATTGTACATATGTTCAACAGGTATTGATAAATCATACTTGTAAACAGCTCCTGCTCTCATCAATG
This sequence comes from Spatholobus suberectus, assembly GCA_004329165.1. Lineage (NCBI taxonomy): Eukaryota > Viridiplantae > Streptophyta > Magnoliopsida > Fabales > Fabaceae > Spatholobus > Spatholobus suberectus. The sequence goes on along the minus strand of CM014730.1, from coordinate 81,005,464 downwards.
CCTCTGGTATACCCTGAAATCATTAGATAACATCTAATATAACCAAATTCTACAATAGTATTTTCATAGTAAACAATTAAAATTTTTCATAATAAACTGAAATTTTAATTACTGATGACAAATCATTGCCGACCAATAAACAGAAGGATAGCACTTTCGAAGGGGGGAAAATCATCCTTTTCAAATTTCTTATGAAAATAAGACAATGAATCTAGTTTCAACAGAAAAATCACTGTGATTCTGCCATATGTTCAAACATTTAATTATTTTGTCCATGTCAATAAACTGACGAGAAATATACGTAAAACAAGTAAAGGGTCTGTCTACTATACTGAAAAAGCATCCATGAGAGCCAAATAAATAACAACAGCTGAAATCAGAATAAATATGATCAACTTGGCTCATAAAAATGAACAAGAAGAATATGAGCAATTTAGCAGGAAGTTCATACCAAGTAAAGAGTAAAAGTACGAAAGCATATAGAAAGTTTGAATTGAAACCTTCTCTAGGGATGAAACAGCCAGTAGAGCCTTAGTAGTCAAGCAAGTGGATAAGAAGAGCAAGTAGATAACAATAACTTCTATATGACATTGGTATAAAAGGTGTATAGCTGATATTATAAAAAAAAAAAGGTGTATAGATGACCTAACTTGGTCAAGCCTGTTGATTTAGAAAAAAAAAAAGAACTATGAATTCAGAAAAGGTAAAAATACTGACTACAAAAATTGGAAAACCAGCTCAGAGAAATGAGATCACTAATATGAAAACTGAAAAGCAAAGCATGGCATGGAAATATGCTTAATTTTAAAAAGGAAGAAAGTATTTTCCAAAAAAGATAATCATGAAGTGAAAAATGTCAACCTCACGTAGAAGCCAAAAAGATGATGCTTGGTTTATGTCTTGTGCAAGAACACCATCAGATATCAATTCATTTTCCATGGAGCCAAGTAGAAATGCTTCAAGCTTTTGTCTGGAGGTATCAAAATAAAATGTGACATCATATGTGAAGGGACTTAAATTACATGCTCAGAATTGATTACTAAAACAGGAAATAAAAATTAAAAACAGGAAAATAAGTTAAGGAACATGTTCAGGCAAATTTTAAGGTTCATAGCATAGAATGGAGGATAAGATATTCCCCTTATCAGTTATTTATTAGACCCCGCACTTCATTCTTTCACCCAAGCCCCTAAAAAATTGAAGCAGCTGGTGCAAATTTTTAATGCCAGCAGAAGCCTGAGATGAGAAGGAACAAAATTCAGCATTAAACAAATCCAGTAATGTACCAAATTACACTAATCTCTGTTGAGGATTGCTAAATTACAATTTAAATGGAGGTATATGTGATTGATCAAAAGTCAGAACTGTGGAAGTCAATGTAATTTACTCTGCTAAAATGACAAAAGTCCATCAAGTTAAAATGCAAGGACTTCATTCACACACACTCATAAAAATGCAAGGACTTATTACTTGTCAGAAGATTCATCACTGCCTGTTGTCTCAATCAAAACATAAAAGTTATGCAACGACAGTAGGTAATGGATTTCGTGCACCTTCCAGTTGATTTAAAACCTGTCAGAAATCCAATCAGATCAGGATGACTATGGCTCAACCAAGGGAAAAAGAAAATAAAGTCACAAAGTTTTAATAATTTTCTCAGTAGTAGGACCTAGGTTTTTAAGGGGATAATTTGTCTCAATCCAAAAATAAATAAATGAATAAATTTAAATCAAGAGAGCTGTTATGATTAGTGAAAAATCTAAATATTGCAATGATCAGATATTACTTAGTAATTCATGTGAAGTTCATAATGAATTCCATGATAACAAAGAGAACAGTTTGTGGGTCCTTTTTGGAAACCATAGATCAAAGTCAATAATGAAGATCGAGGAAGGCGTCCAAGAAGAGAAGAAAAACCTAAGAGGAAGGACTCCTCAATTGGGCCAAAAAGAACCTAAGAAGGAAAGAGCTTAAGGGGAGGAGCCTATGATTGGGCTAGGTGAACTTACAAGGGGAAGAATAACGAGACCTAAGGAGCATCTAGAGGTAATCAACACATATAAGCTTAAGCACAATTTGGAGAAGAAGAGCCCAAGTGACCATTTGATTCAAATGGAAGAAGACTTACCTTTGGGCTTCATTTAGGCTGCACCTTTGGGCCTTATTCCTGATCTGTTTTTAGCCATGTAATTAAGTGTTTTGGTCCTTTAATTTGCAATAATTTAGGCTGGGTTATTGCTATTTTGGAGCCTGAATTTTCAGCCTTAATTTGGGGTTTCTATTTGACATATTAACTAGGGAAATTAGGAAAGTTCCATAGTATTAATTAGGAATTATAGTAATGAGGGATATTAGGAAATTAGCATTAATTAAGAATATATTTCCTTGTTTCCTTTCATTTAGGGTCTAGGGATTTCTATCTTTGCCTATATATAAGGCAAACCAATGTACTCATTGGACAAGTTGAATGAAAGATTGAATCTCAATGTATTGAGAGCTTTGCTCCTCTTTAGGGTTCTTGGATTGAACCACCTATCTTGGATCTTATCAAAGTTTCCTCGCACCATTGTGGCGATTCTTCCTATGGCTTATCAATCTTCTGGATTGTGGTGCCGTTCTTGATCATTTCTTACCTTTATCCATATTTTCCTTTTCTTTTACTTGTTTCTTGTGTAATTTTAAAGAACCAACTCAAGGAAGAGCCAAATTTTCCTATGATTCATTCTTTGGATCATATTAGTCAAGACTTGAGCTCCCTAGGCATGTTATTATGCCTATATCATAGTATTGGCCAGAAATTCCAAATATTCTTTTTCATTATTGTGTTTTACTGAGTGTACTTTACCTTTTGTTGACTTCAAATATTCGGGATGTAGGGATTTTAATGATGAAATAAAATGCAAGTGCAAAAAGGAAACACATGCATGAATTCCTACATAATAAATACGTGAACTTTGTGTTTCAGATGTGAAATCCAATCAAAATAGCAGCAAAAACTAAAACTCTATGCAAAATGCAATTTCATCAGTAAGACCCACACCAGTTTTATCTATGGTCTCTATGTTTCCATATCTTCCTACTCAGTATAAAATCACTACAAGAGATACAATTTTAAATTTTGTAAATTGTCTACATTATGTGATAATAATTATTTTGTTTGTTACTCTTGTGCGTAACATCTTATTCTCACCCCACTGTCAATGCTATTCTTTTTTCTGTATAACACATTAGTTCAGACTACAAAAGACAGAAATACATATACATGCACGTATGTCAGCTGTAGCCCCATCAATTTCTTAGATGCAGGATTGCTAAATTATCATTTGCACTCTTGTGCAGGGGTAGCTGGTAATACCAAACATACCCATTTGTTAATCAATCATATCACCTCAAGTTAGATCAAGTTTTAGCATATGATTATGCATCAAGATTCAAGACAACTTTAATGTGTTTATAGGTAGCAATCATCACACATTAATTTCATCACAAAGTATCATTTGAGGTTACCAAATTCATAGCCTGGCCATCTAGAAATTCAAATGCAGATAATATCTCCCCAAGTTTCCTTTTTGCTTCCTGTAGCAGTTTCTGATAAGAAGTAAAGAAACAAAAGTAATCTGATAAGAATAAGATGAATGCCTGTTTCATTCTGAAAACCAAAGGGGCAAGCATATTGGCACCAACTTTTCTAGTAAAATTGACTATAAACTGTAAGCGATTACATTGCACAAGAAAACATGACCATACAAATTTCAGATAATGTTTACTTTTTTAACAGTATAATTTGGTAACAGAAAGTTACTATATAGTTCAATATCTTGTCATTAGAGACCTAGTTGGCTAGTTTCACCTTGCTTATTCAGACGTACTGGCGGTAAGATGATGATAATAAAATTAAAAGGAATTTGAAAGGCAAGGGCGTGTTTAGTCTAAGAAAAGGTTCTCTGTTTTCATTTCATGTTTTCAAATGTATAGGAAATGGTGAAAATAACAAAATATTATTTTCAAATTTCCAATATAAACCTTTGAAAAAAAAATAGTAAAACAGAAAGGCATTTTTGCAATTATTTGGGAAAAACATGAAATGGAAAATGAAGACATTTTCTCAACCAAATAGGCACTAAGGGCCCTTATTAATGAAAAAGGGGGGGGGGGGGGGGGGGGGCGGGAAGAGAAGAAAAAGAAAACATATAATGCTTCCAATCACTCAGTATAATATTATCAAAATCATATAAAAAGGGCAATCAATTAAGGTAACCCACAGAAGTCACTAAAGCAATCAATGCAGCAACAGAATAAAACAAAGATTAGTTTAAAAAATTCACTAAGCAAAATATATTTGAAAATAGGAACATTGATCATACCTGGCAGCTGCTATAATCTTTGCAAGCAAGAAAAGCCACATTTACTGAAGATAACTTTGGTGGGGTAAGTATTGAAACCTTAGTAACAATTCCCAAGGAACCTTCACTTCCTACATCATTGGTAAGTTAGTTTACAATCAGATATTCTACTTGTTTCCAGACTAGACTTGTTGTTCACTACATACCTATAAATAGATGTTTCAAATCATAGCCAGTATTATCTTTGCGCAATATCTTAAGCATGTCAAGCACAGTACCATTTGCTAGAACAGCTTCAACACCTGCCAGGCAATCAAAAGCTTGCTTCAGAACAAATTTAGTACAATTGAAAGAAAAATGGATTGAAGATGCCACCAAGTTTGCAATATATTGAGCAATTCTGGTGCTTTGATACTCCAGCCTGAAAATGGTTCCACCTTTCAACTGGACTCCTCTAGAAATGACTAAATCAATACAATCATCTAACATAGATGAAGTGACTTTAGAAGTATTAAATTCAGATGATATAGAAAAACAAGTAAAAATCAACCTGTTTGATTCGTCAAGTTTAATGGGTTAAGAGTATTTACTTACCAAGTACATTTCCATGAAGGGATCCATAACGAACAAGACGCAAACCACCAGCATTAGTTGAAACATTTCCACCAATCTGGCAACTCCCTTTTGCACCTAAGTCTAGTGGCATAATAAATCTGAATGAAAAGTGTACACTTTTAAATATAGAAAGAATACATGAGTTTATAACTTAAATGGGCAAAGAAAGGGCAACTGATCATCTAAAACGTTCAAGACATTAGTTATGACACTGCACTTGCACTGCTTAGAACTTCAAGAAAAGAACAAACCAAAGAGAAACCTATTTTTTCTACTATTAATATAATTCTGTTAATCAAAGAACCAAAACAGTTCTGTTTCAGAATTATTAATTCAAAATATGGAAGAAAAGCAACAAGCTTGGCACTATTGTTAACTCTTCTTCCAAAAGTAGCCAGCATAAGATTACCCAAATTAAAATTAATAAAAAAAAAAAACCTCTAATTACAGTTCTATGAAATTGATCCAAATTACAATTTTATAAAGTGAAAAGGATTACCCTTCATGGTCCAGGAATGACATTATATTTTCCAATATGCACCCAGCTTCACATACCAATATTCCACTAACCTAAAAAAGACATTGGCAAAAACTTCAGAATTAAGTATACAAACCTGTCATTTTAATGTTTGACATGACATTGACTTTAATTCCATTGAGATAATTAATAAAATTTGACGCAAATTGGTGTTGCAGGGTGACTAGCAGAATTAGATGTCATTTGCCCTTAGGAAGAGAAACTGCTGCATATGGGTGTTTGTGAATGGTGATTCACATAGCTTTGCTTAATTTTCATGCAGAAACAACTTTTCAGCCGCAAGCTCTATCTGCAGCGTGTTGATTATAAACCTTTCTGAACACTAAATAAGCTAATCCAATATCCAAACACATATTTATGAGTTCTATTCCCACAGAAAGATGGAATGATTCCTTTTTCTTTTTTTTTATGATGCAAATGCTGTACAGTACAGTGCTCAACAAAAATTATACTAAATTCCCAAAACAATTAACATCAATTCCAAACAAAACGAGGGAGACCAAGATAAACACACAGAGGAAGGAGGTAGCTCGTAAGTCACAACATATATCCCTTTCAAGCAGTAAATGACCAACCTTGTCGAAGGATATGACCTTATTCATAGAACTAAGGCTGACAATCACCTGCAGCATCATATTATAAGAAAGCTGTCAATAATCACGTAATAATGAGTTTGTTTTCTAATATATGCAAGGTTGAACCCTTGTCACGCAAGAGAATGAAGTAAAGGGTATATACTTCATCAAAGACAGGCACACTTCCGCCTACAAGACCAGTGTTTCCACCTTGGGGAACAACAGCCAAGCATCTGGAGTTACAGTGTTTAAGAATCTGAGAAACCTGCAAAAGGAAACACTCGAAAAAAAAAGAGTCAATTAAACAAAGAAAACACAGAAGCAAGCCAATTTTCAAATGCTTCACTGAACGAAGGTCCTAAAGGGTAATTGTTGACTCTATTCAATGGACACCAAAAAGAAATAATTAAATAAAACAATAAAAGAACCTGGTCAGTGGTACTAGGTTGTAGCAGGAGCTTACTGGAGCCTTTGTATTTATGCATCCAATCAGTGTTTGAAGTGACAAGCCTATCCTCATCTTGTATGACATTTTTGGCACCCAATATTCCCTCGAAGTATCGAACATCGTCATCATTCAACTTCGAGAATCTGGGGTTCCTTTGAACCAACCCAGCCACAGAACCATAGCATTTGTGCTGAATTCCAACACCCCGTTGTTTGGTTCCCACGAAAATTCTTAAAGGATTGAAAAAGGACAAAACTTCATGGTCCCCGCGAACGATATTATCGCGCTGTAACAGCTTGCAGTTGTTCATCAAAACCTGTCCCCGAAGTAAAACGAGAAGACGACATTGCTGAAGGGAGAAGAGATGAGTTCCTTCGGCGGTGGAAGAATGGGTTGAAGGAGCGTAAGAGGAATCTGCCATTGTGATTCGCCATTGTTTTTCGGCTTCAGCTTCGGACTCGGTAGCTAGCTAGCGATGAACGATAACACTAGAGGTGCACAAGCACAAAGCCAAGTTGTTTACGTTACGCTACTTTGGATTTTGGAATTTGGAATGAAGATTGGAAGTGGAGGTTATGTGTGTATTTTACATGGTTGACCAATGTAAATAGATGTGCCAGCTGCCATGTGAAGAACACAGGAATATTTTAAAGTTTTGGAAAATTGCAAATCAGACCCTTTGTATGATAGTTGTTACTGAATAACCCCTTGATGGAGTTGTCCATCTTCAAAATCCCAAAGAATCTGCAATGAAGAAGAGGGTCCATTCCATATTTCCATTGGTCATGGCCTCCAGCGATGGAAGGTATTTGCCAATGGCAATGGTAACGTAGTTGTAGTTCACACCAACGAAGCCAAGAACTCATCACAATTCACAACCTAGTGTGATCATTATCCACAAAACCAAAAATTTAAAAATAAGCTAAAATACACTTTTATTCTCTCATTTTTCTTTTCAGTTTGATTTCTCGAATTTAAAAAGTTTTATTATAATTCTTTAAAGTGTTTCCATTAAATTAAGTTTATCTTTCTTTCAATGTATCATAATAACCTAATTAATTTGGTAACAAGTGATAAACTACAACATCATGTCAACCAAAGTTAACATTATTAGTATAAAAACTGACAAAAAGACTAATTTGATCCAAATACTTTAATGAATTAAAGTAAAATTTTTTAAACTTAGAATACTTAATTGAAATAAAAAATAAGATAATGTCAAAAAATCCTTAAAATAAAAGTAAAAAATGTGACTACTAATTTACTACTAAAATTTATTTAATTGGAAAATCTGTTAATTAAGAAAAACTAATGGTATTTAGAGAGAAAAATTAAGTTTCAGAGTTATTTATAAGCAGAAAAGGTACTTTTTTGGGTATAGTAGAAAAGGTATTATTGTCTTTGCATCGTCTGCTTGAAAGCAATTACTTCAAAATAATTGTGAAAATTTATTAACTTTGACAATATTTATTTAACCTTTTAAAAGAATAGAAAAATAAATAAAAAAATTTACTATATAATGCAAGTTAATTTTGCTTGTAAAGACTAAGATTAAAATAATCATAACTAAATATCATTAACTTAAAATAATCATTAACTTAGTCACCCAAAAAAAAATTAATCATTAACTTGTCACAACTTAAATTTCATAAAATAAAATGCAGGGCTAATAAAATGTCGTGCCTAAATTAATCTTTTTTTATTTGTAATGTAAAATTTTAGTTAAAATATATTTAAATTAAGTGTTAAAAAAAAGAATTGTCAAAGTGTTACAACTTTAAATTAATCTTTTCTATTTGAAACGTAAAATTTTAGTTAAAATACATTTAAATTAAGAAAAAAATTGGGATTGCTAAATTATTACAATTCAAATATCATAAATAAAACACACAGCTAATAAGACATTGTTTCTAAATAAATATTTTTAATTAAATTGAATTATATTTTTAATTTAATTTTTAATTGTTATTATTAGGTAATTCATGCATTTTTATACGATAGTGAATTAAATCAAATAAATCTGTGTTAATAATTTTGAAACAATCACATCAATTATCATTTTTTATAATAATAAAATATGATCATTTTATATATATAATTTTTTTATATGGTTTAATATTATATTTGTTACATTTGCAATTAAAAAATAAACAATACTTGATTTCTATATGTACATATATATTAACTTCTTAATACATGTTAATCATGAGCTATATGTATAGGTTTAATATATATTAACTTATTATTATATTTGTAAGTTTTTTGGTAAATATATAAAGATTAATGTAACTCGTATGAAATCACGAGTTATTTCTTCTTAAGAAAATCATTAAGGCAACAATAACAACAGAGAAATGACACTCTTAAAAAAAACAATGGAGAAATGAGAACGTTAATAAACAATCAAAGTAATCAAAACATATAAATACAGAGGAAATAAAAAAAAAATTACAGTCTTCAATGTATGAAGTTTAACAACTCTTTTTTAATGTCGTTTTTCATTGTTTCGTTTTTGGGTTTCTTACAAATAATAATAATAATAATAATAATAATAATAATAAACAGGGACGTTGGATCCCACTAACTCGGATTATTACAATAATCTTATCCTCTATGTACACGTTTCAGCACAAATAAATAAAAAGAAAATTAAAAAAAGATATATATAAAAAAGAAAATAATAAACAAAAGTGGCGCAACCAACAACATCTAGAACGCGGAGTTTCTCACGTTTCTTTTTCTATGATTATGGGTTTCAAACCCAATTTATATATATATATATATATATATATATATATATATATATATATCCCTTTTTTTCTGAAAGAAGATGACGTTTCAATCCAAGGCAAAAAAGATATTCAAAAAAAATATTCAGATTCAAAGAACACTTAAAAAAAAAAAACTTACATTTATTTTAGTAAAGAGATGACCAAAGGCTCAAACTTGTGAGTTGACAAATATATATATATACTTATCTTTTTGAGTAAATAACACTAGTATTTTTTGAGGTTTTTTGAAATTACACACAATTTCTCTACTTTTTCAACGTTTACAACAACCTCCCTTATAGAGGTACACGATTTAATATTTTTTAAACAAATAAGGAAGTTAATATAATGTATAAGGGATGTCAATGTAATGTTTTTCAAATAATTAAGGGATTAGTGTAGGGATAGGAAAAAAAAAGGATATCATGTAAAATCTGAAAAAATCTGAAGAGGTATTGGTGTAATTTACTCTATCTTTTTTTGGTATAAATAACAAGTATTCTCCGTTAGAGACAATCACTATGGGTAACAAAGTTCTCCCTCTGGTATTTAATGCAATTGTATACCCAAGCCTTGAACTCAAGACCATTGGTTAATTTATAACAACATTGCGCCATAATTTACATAATCTATAACGACCCATTGTCGCTACATGGTCAACTAACAACTAATGCAACGAGAAAGATTTAATTCTAGACAAAAAAAAACTCTTGATTAATTTATTAATGAAAAAGAGCATGATTTGATTTTTTTTATTTTTTTTTGTGAGACATACAATGTTCTTTCATTTTGAAAACTCCAATGTATAGAGCTTAAAATGATCATCAAACATACTGAAATAACTCATGCATGCATTACAAAGTATCAAATGTAAATATTTGTGCCTTATGGCACTTACAGACCAACCTCATCGTCAAGATGTCTCAAAAGATGGTGTGTGTGTGTGCACATATATCAGCCTACCCATCCATAAAAGAAATACATCACGCACACCTTAGGCTAGTCGTACCACTTAACACTACATCTAAGAAGGAGGAACGGAAGGTGGAGCATCAACAAGTGCTCCTTAGCTCTAGCAGCTCCTCTACAAGGACAAGGTCCCTGAGCAAACAAGCGACGATAGTCCTCAACTCTTATACGAGGTAGAGGCAACAAGAATAGACTCCCTCCTCATCTCTTGGACGGGTAACCAAAACTCCAACGATGTATACATGGTCACAGAAAACACAACAATCCCTGTAGGAGCATAGGAAAGTGCAAGTTTTCCCCTATAGCAGACACACTAAAGCTCACAATCAATACTCCAAGTTTCACATGAACATGGTTTCGGATCGTCGGCGGTCGTCTCAACACTCTAGGTCGTCTTGGCATCTGGTTCCATGAACATGACTTTAGAGATCATCACAGGCACAAATCACTTGTGCAAACAACGCAGGGGTAATCTTATAATAAAGATATAGAGTCTTAACTAATACAAAAATTATTGGGTTAAATATGTTTTTGGTCTTCTAAAAATTGACCCGTTTTAGATCCCTCCACTAAACTCTATTTAACTTTTTTGTTAAATGATAGTCACGTCAGCATCATAGTCAATATTAATTTGCTGATGTGATCGTCCATGTCAATTGTTATGTCCTGTTCAGATTAGTAACATATTCTTTGAATAAAATTATTACATGATTAACCCTAAATCGCATATTTTTTTAACCTTAAAGCAAAAGTAATTATCCTATTTTTTTATTAAAAATTATCACTGGGTACTTCAGATAATAAAATACTTTACTTGGAAGCTGATATGGCCATCATTTAAGAAGTTTAATATAGGGATCTAATTAGGGTATTTTTAATATTTGAATGACTTTATTCAATAATTTTTTTCTTTGAGAACTAAACTAAAACAGGTCAATTTTTTGAGGACTAAAAGTATATTTAACCTAAAATTATTTCACAAAGGAAAGAATATTGATATAAAACACAATTACAATATTTTTAAATAAACATATATAAACAACATAATTCATACAATCGATGTAGACATTACTCTATGGAGACTTTTTCAACAACTCGAGTGATCATCATGGAAACGTCCCTTCACATAGCACCTAAGCCGTAGGGATCGCACGGATTCCTTCAAGGCATAACTATTGGAGGAGCCCATGAACTGATCTTGTGGAAGTTGGTAGTGGGTTTGTCAAGATAGATGTACGTGGGTAGTGGCTTACCATGACGCAAGGTTCGCGATAACCTTGACCTCAATGTGGAATTTGCTCATCCACTTATCCTCAAGATCCATCGATAGCTACCCCACTCTTTCTTCCAGCACTGCGTTGAGAGCTATACACCGACTCCCAACTTACGGGCCTACTCACGACACTGTCCACATAGGACCCATGCATATACATACATATCATTAACAACAATGAAAAACATCAACCCAACATAGAGCCAAGAGGCAGATCCTATTTTTCACAACCAATTCTCATTATCCATTAATTAACGGATAATGAGTATTATTAAAATTTATGAACTTGGGTTTTAGAGTTTTGCTTTTCAATCTTTTTTTGTTTTATGAATCTTTTTTAATAACTTAATAATTAATATTGTCAGTAATAGGGAAACTAAAAGAAATTTTATTTAAAACAATTTACATTTTATACATAGGGAATTATACTTATTAGAGTTAAGGAAAGTTCATAAAAACCTCCTAATATATTAAAATATGAAATTTAATATTTTAATTCATCAAAGATTATTCTCTATTGAGAAATTAATTTTTATTGAAGTGAAAAGTCATTTTTGTTCTTGATTCTATTTTCTTGAAAAAAAAGAACGTCATATATGTTTACTTTTCTCAATAATTAACAAAATCATTAACTAATGTTTAATTAATTTTTTTTTTGTCATTTTACACTTAAACTTAATTTATTTCAATTTTTATCAAAAAACCATATTAATTTCACTAATTTCTCTCTCTCTCTCTCTCTCTCTCTCTCTATATATATATATATATATATAGAGTCAGGATCCGTTGACACCAGATGTCAAAGTTAATCAAATTACACCTTCAATAACTTTTTGTAGAGTGCAAATTTAACCAATCCAACTGTTGAATTGTGTGATATTATGTTCATGATCACGTATATCAAATTTCGCATCATTTGGACCTTTTTAGATATGTTATCTAACATTGAATATTTACATATATTTTAACATTATATTATACGTTAAAATAAAGTGATTTGATGAAGTATTAAATAAATTTGGAATTGTATGAAATTTTGTATACTTAATCTAATTAATAAGAACATCAAATTCAACGGTTAGATTGGTTAAATTTGCATTCTACAAAAAGTTATTGATGATGTAATTTGACTAACTTTGACACCTAGTGTCAACGGATCTTGACCCATATATATATGATCGACACTTATAGCATTTTTTTTTTTATTCGTAATCACTGTACGAAGGTTAATAGTGTTATAAGAATTTTCATTAGGATTTCTTTTTTCTTGTGTTTTTTTTTTATCAAAATTTCTATTTTAATATCTAAACTTAAGTTTCTATTCGTTTAGTCTTTAACTTTCTTCTATATAACTAAATTTCTATCTAATAGTCCTCAAAACAGTAGCTATACAGCACGATATTACACTCTAGATCATGAAGTCTCTAGAAAATTTTCATCACAAGTTTTTATAGCTACTAACTTGGGTATTAAAATTATTAGGTGATTTTACCAAAAATCCAACAACTTCATATTCACGTTTAAACTCTTTAGATACAATGAATAACATTTTTTTTTGACGAGTAGCAGCAGAATATAAAGCCAGTTTAATAGTTCTAACAGTCATTAAATAATCGCATTAAATAAATTTCACACATACAACACTACCATTAACTTAAGTAATCACTTCTCATATCCAAAAAATAAAATAAAATCATTAAAGCCACTTATTAATCATGCCAAACAGCAACTATTATTTTTCAGGATATCTCATTTTTATGGTTAAAACAAGAAAATAAACCAAGATAACAAGATTTTAGTGAAAGATTAAAAAACCTCTTAACAACATTTCAACCATAGCAAGCATTTTCACATCCACAGACAACCAATATACATAAAATTACTTAGCTCATGACATTTATGCTAGTATATTAGAGATTAGAAGAAAAAGAGTAAAGATATAAGCTCTCTTACTTGTAGTCCTATTTGTGTACAAGGGTGAACCAATGGAAGAAGAAATAAACACAAAGTGGAGGGAATTTATTTGCAAGCTTGGCAAGGGAAAACCTTTGATTTTTTTTTTCCTCCACTCACTCTACTCCCTCGATTCTCTCCAGCATGAAGATAAGAGGGGTTTTAAAATTGTTCCTTCAATTGGTATTTGAAGGCAAGTCAGGGTGGGGGTTTCTTTTTGTTTAATGGGGTATTAGGGCCTTATGTTTTTTTTTTTGGTGATTTACTAGGTAGAATTTAATTAGCTGCAGGTTAACAAGGGTTCTAGGGAAGCCGGTCACACCATTCTTAAAATGGTGGTCTTGGCTTTTGATTTTTTTTGTTAAAAAAGGTTAAAGTAGATTAGTAAAAAAAAAAAAGAAATATTACCTTTACTAAAAAGAGTAAATTACAAATTAATTTACCTTAAATCTTGTGCTAATAATTTTGAAAAAATGTGTTAATGACACATTAGGATTGATTCATGATAAATCTATGACTACTTATTCATTTACATAGTGTAATTTTACATTAACAGTGTACAATTAAATTTTTTAGTTTAATTAGAATTTCATCGAAAATTGACACATAAAATCATATTAAGTATTTTACTTAAATTTTTTCAATTAAACTAAATTCAAATTTTCTCTTGTAATTAATTTCAATCACTTTTTAAATTACAGGTTTAGAAAATGCAGTGTTACACAATCGGTAGTATATATATACATATCTAATAATTTAATTAGAATACACAATTAATATAAAAATTTTCTTGTTATACTATCATTCAACCATTTATTATTAAGTATGATAAATTTAATAATTTTTATAATAATTATTTTAAAAATCACACTTTAAATGATTTCTAATTTATTAATAACATAAAATTCTTTTTATTGAGACTATATGAAAATTAAACTCATACATATAAAATAATAAATACTATTACACCAAAAAAATAATAATAAATACCACTTGAAATATTAAATTTTATAAAATATATAATATTTTCTAAATATTATAGACATGTTGCAAAACCGAAGGAAGGCATTAAATAAAAATATTATAGTCTTAAAATTCTGAAGTTTAACAACTCTTTTTTATCGTCCTTTTTCATTTTTTTATGGATCCTTTTATAAAAAATAAAAAGGGACGTTGGATTCCACTAGGATTATTCTTATCCACTGTCTATATGATTCAGCACAAATAGACGAGAAGAAAAATAAAATAAAAATAATAAATAATAAATTAAAGGAACTAGGTCAACAACAGCTAAGACGCCTAGAACGCGTAGTTTCTCATCATTTCTTTTTCTACTTGCTTCAAAGCCAATTTATTGAAAAAAAAATTGTATATACATGTAAAATGATAAATACTACTTAAAGATTAAATAATAAAATTTATAAAAAATATTATTTATAAATGAATAAATTATGAATTTAATTACATTAATATTTTTATATTGTCATTTAATTGTAAATTATCATATATAATTGAAAATTGTTAATTTTGTATCAATTACTTTAAAATTTATATTTAGAAAAATCTTTACACTAATAATGTATCAAAATTAAATTCATAAATTATTTATAAAATATTATTAATTATTCATATTATTATAACTTCATTTAAAATATTTAAAAATAATATTTAATTTTACATTATAAAAAATATTTTTTCAATAAATTTTTAAAACATAAATTTTATTTATTAAAAGTTTCTAATATAATTTTGAGTTTAATAGACGAGTAAGTCACAGCACTTACCTTCAAAATTTATCTTCATCTTAATTTTCTACTTCAATTAATTTATTTAATTGTCAAGTAAACCAATTTTATTTATTTAATACAAGAGTCTCTTGCCAAGTCGTTTGTTCTAGTAGAACTATGCTCAGATCTCTTAAGCAAGGTTTTGAGTTCGAGTTTTGTGAATGAAAAAAATATGATTGGGAGAGAAGATTCCACTAAAGGTGGCCAGCTAGATTTGCTGATGGAGATTAATTATCAACAAAGTCGGCAGATATTTTGCACCAATAACATGGTGATCCAAAAAATACAAGTCTCTTTAAATGTAAATTATTGTTTCTTTTCATACATTGTTTTTGGGCAAAGACCACAATATCTTCCATAGGAAGCAATCCTACTCAAACTGAATAGGACCATTATAAGCAATAAAGCTTTTTCTCTAAGTATTTAATGCAACTCACACAAAACTCAAATTCGAAACCACTAATTAAGCTAAAACAACCTAACATTAGTTGATTCATGCGCTCAATATTATTTGTTTCATACATATATTGAAATAAAAATAAAAGTATTTACTAATCATCAACCATTTAAGTATTAATATTTTAAAGCAATCTTAAAATGACAATGTCAAGATAATATTATTTACACCACATTTTTTTTTTACGATGGCACCACAATATTAATATTCTCTATAATTTTCACGTGACTAAAATCAAAGAAAAACTATTTCAAATAAAAACATACAATATGATTTAAAAAACAAATAAACATGAACAATACTCACAAGTAAAATCCTTCAAATATTAAATGTCACTTGTGCAATTGAAATAGAAAAAGCGCACAAGAAGGGGGGGTTGAATTGTACGTTAAAAAAAAACTTTTTTGAAATCGATTAATCAATGTGAAAACGTTTTCAAGCGTAGGGATAGAGAGAAGAAGAACACAGAAAGTTTTATATTGATTCACTCAACCTGAGCTATGTCCAATCCCTTCACGAAGGTATTCACTAACCAACCTTAGGTTACAAGTATTGTTCGCGGCCTCTTCAGGCTTTACAACGCAATCATCCTAGATTGCTTAACCGAGTATTCTTTCACACTGAGCCTCTCCAGGCTTTCACAACACAACAAGTGTTTATACAACAGATATCAACTCACGTAGTAAGGATTTGAAAGATAAAGCTCAAGAATGCTTTGAGAGATCTTTTACAAGATTTTTGCTATCGTCCACTAGACGCTTCTATCAGAGTGTTACTAATATCTTTTTGTTCTTGTTCTTTTTCTTCATCTTATGTTGTCTCTTGTGTATGTTTGCTTCTTCGTTGGTGCATATATATATGGTCTTCGGAAAGGATCCGTTGTAGAAGACTTTGACTTCATTATGCAAAGAGAAGCGTGCAAATTATCCTTTCAGAGTGATCAGCGCGGCAACTTTTAGACTTGCACTAAAACAGAAGGTGCAGGACTGTGCTGGCGTTCTGCTTTTCTGAGTATTCTTCATTTGTCTCAACAGCTTGATAAATTGACTTGCTTTATCAGATATTGCTGCGCTCTTGCACTAGAATGATTCTGATGTAATTTAATGCTTTAAACAATTTGAACGTTAGATCACAGAAGTAGTAACATGTTAGTTTCAATAAAAACTAGCATAGATAAATTGGACGTTCAAAATAGAACTTAGCCGTTTGAATATTTGTCGTTGGAAGCTTATATCAAATATTTGAATATGTTCTTCAGACGATCATCTTCATTGTTTACTGGACGGTCTTCTTTAAGCACGTCTTATTAGACGGTCTTTCTTTGACATGTCTACTGGACGGTCTTCTTAGCTGTGACAGGGTTAGTCTTTAACCACAAACTTGAACATTAATAAACTTGTTATCTTCAAAACATTGAGGGTTTAGACGCTTCTACGTCTTTGGTTCCAACAACTTGTGCAAAATTACATGGCAAAGTAGGGTTTCAATTTTCACTTTCAAAATCTTGATAGTTTGCACTTATGGGAGCACATTTTCATATTCCTATTCCAAAATCAATTATTAGAACATAGTTAAAAGCAAGAAAGACCCACAAAAGGAGAAAAAAAATGCAAATATGATTTCTTGAAACGCCTTACAAAGGAATTATATTTCCATTGAAAATGTATGAAAATGAGAATAAGGGAAACAATGCCACTAGAAGAAATACAAAAGAATAAATCATAAATGAAGAATGATAAAATAAAATAGATGAAGAAGAAAAAATGAAGTGGAAGAAAAAGAGGGAAAACACGGTTATAGAGAGAAAAAGGAATAAGAGAAAGAGATTTGGAAATTTTGGCGATGTAAATTTTAGAAAATTATCACCTATTAATTCAAATTTTAAAAAAATAAAAATTAAGATTAGAATTATAAAGTAATCCCAATATATGTAGAAACCATGCCCCAAACTATTTATATATATATATATATAATTTCGGAGAGTGAAAAACATTAATATTGACTCTCCTCCTCATTTCAATTTTTTCTATCATTGATGCATTCTACCTTATCTATTTGTTTTCTATGCATTTTTTAGTTTTATTATGGGGTTTAAGGTAAGTTATAAGGTGCACTAGTAAAAATCTAGGTATTAACACACAACATATTGTAAGATAACAAATTTTCAAAATCAACTATTCAAATTGAAATTTTGATTGAAGGGTATAATCTTCATACTATCCTCATTTTTCTTCCCTCTTTCCAACACCAAGTTTTCTCTCCTTCTCCTCCTTCACCCTTTCTACCCTTCCTATATCCTTTCTTCTCTCCATTTCCTTTCTCCCTCAACCCATCACCCATCAACCTCTTTTTCCCCTCCCCCACATGGATCATTATATCTAGAGAAGGTGTGCCTTGATTTTTTCAGCACATGGTGTCTCTCAAATATGGTTTGGCATTATAAAGGGTTCTCAGTGCTACTTGACTAAGGAGAAGGTAGCTTTGGCACAGTGAAGCAAAGTGGCAACGAGGTTTGATGTAGAGCTGTCAAAGTGAGTCAACCTGTCTCACCTAGGTTGGCTCACCTTAAGCAAAAAATGGACCAACTCAAGTCAACCCACTTTTTGGTAAGCCAAGAAAAAGTCATCTTAGCTCAACCACCACAAGTTGGTGGGTTATACGAGTTAGCTAACCTAAAATAAAAATTAAAAA
The DNA here is from genome assembly GCA_004329165.1 of Spatholobus suberectus. Lineage (NCBI taxonomy): Eukaryota > Viridiplantae > Streptophyta > Magnoliopsida > Fabales > Fabaceae > Spatholobus > Spatholobus suberectus. The sequence continues at coordinate 80,987,044 of CM014730.1, read as the reverse complement.
ATATAAAATAAATAAAGGCGAAAAAATCAAGTATAGCAAATTAAAAAAAAAGTTAAAAAATTCAATTATCTATGTAAGCCATGATCATGTGATGTATTTTCTTTTCCTAAGATGCCCACGACTTCATAGGTCCATTTTACCTTTCCATCTACTTATTTTAATTATTTTGCACCTGTCTCTTTAACATCCACAGATAAGATTGCAAACAACTTGGTACCATTTCCTTTCTATAAAAAGGAGAATATTTATTTAATTAGATATATAAAACACGATACATGGACATGCTTAATTGTTTGGCTTTTTGTAGACATTAGACAAGGGTAGAAAAAATAACATGAACTGTGTGCATGCTTATGATAATTTAAGGTCGAACAGCATATAATGCTAATAGAGAGTTGTCGTGAGCAGCAGAGAAAGCACAGCTAGAAAAGAAGAAACTCAAGAAACCTTAATGTTCTCAGAGTCGGAGAGTCATGGTATGTGTGAGCTATGAGGGTTAGTGAAAACGAGTTTTGTTTTTTTAAGTAAACCTCCAACTCACGAGCCAACTCGACTCACCACGAGTTCAACCCAAGTGAAGTTGGGCCACATCAGACTTATAATTGTAATGGGTTGATTTTTACCAACCTAACCCAACTCGAACCTGTGGTAGGTCGGGTTAACTCACAAGTCACGACTCACTGTGACAACTCTAGTCTGATGATGGTGGTTTGAAAGTGAAATGTTGTGTTATTTGTTATGTAACACCTATTCATTTAATTATAGTTTGTATTTATTTATTTATTTAATTATTGCGAGTCAATTTTTTCAATTCTTATAATGGAAAATTCTAAACTTAATAGAATTTGAAAATGGTAGTAGAGATAAAAGATAAAGTTTGTGTGTGTGTGTGTGTGTGTGTGTGTGTGTGTGTGTGTGTGTTGTAGTAATGATTTCGTAGTACAATGTCAGTCATAAAAAAAAAAGCTAAATACTACATATAAAAAAAGTCTTATATAGAGCAGTATCAATCTACCCTATCTCTCATACAAAAAGAAAATACTACAAATTAAGTCTACAAATCCTCGTCTATAGGGTGTCCTTTGACTTATTTTCAGCATCACTCGACGTTTCTATTATCTTCAATAATCATGATTAAACATACATGGAAGAAAAACAATGGAGCGAGGTAAATTGTTCTAAAATTACTTTCAAATGTATGGTAAGAATTCTACCATAAATTATAGAAAACACACAGTTGACAATAGAGAGGAACCTATGTTTATTTTAAGTTATACTTGACTAACTTAACTTGGCATGGATTCACACTCTTCATTAGTGAGTAATAGTTCTCAACAGAACTAAAAAGTGATTGAGAGTACATATATATCTCTTAATAACATCATATGGTATAGTCCTCATCATCATTGAGGAATAAAATAACAATTCAAGATGTACATTTATAGAGATATACTTTTACATCAATCTTGGAATGTTGAGCAGTTATTAGGGTTATCAAGCTTGGTCAAGCTAATATCCCGGCTTATGGGCACTACCCTGGTCATTAGGACCTTCACTACTCGATGCCTACCCCTAAGACCTTCGCAAGTGGGTCTTTGCTGTTCATTCCTTAGCGTACTAAATTGTAGCTTTCCTAGCAGGGTATCATGCCACTACATGTCACTTGCTTTACATTATTCACTAACTTACCAATTTCTAATTTCTCAAACAAAGGTTTTCCTAGTCTCATTAAACTTGAGTACCAATATAATCAACATTTTTGTCTTATATTGCAAAGATTGCATAATACCAAAAATTTAACAAAATAACAATTTAGCAAATTACATAAAATTTTAGAAGAATAATAACTTAGTAATCATAATTTAAAATTTTAGTAGAATGACAACTTAGCAATTACTAAATTTTTAGGAAAATAACAGCTTAGTAGTTATAATTTAATTACTAAAATTTTAGCGGAATAATAATTTAGTAAGTATAATTTACTTATTTAAATTTGAGCAGAATAACAACTTAATAAGTATGATTTAATTATTTAAATTTGAGCATAAACAACTTAATAATTATAATCTTATTATCTAAATTTGACCATAATAACAACTTAATAAAAATTAAAATTTAGCTTTAAACATTACAACAATATAATAGAACACACTAAACTTATGCATTGAAAGATTTAGGAGAAAACCTTTCCTATTAACATGCAAAGTGACAATAATTTAAAACCAACCTCACTCACCCCATTACCTCAAAGGTAGTTGATGAAGAGGATATAATTGTTGGTGCAAAGCTCCTAGGAATAGAACTTTCTTAGTTGATAGAAAACTAGTAAAATCTTAGCATAAAAACAAAGTAATTTTTTTTTTAGAGAGAGAAGCTCTCTAATATTTTTGACCAGCTTGAGAGAGGAAGAGGTGATGAGAAACTGTCCAAAATCATGGCTATTTATAGAAAATGGAGGGAGCTTAGGTGTCCACTAAGTGACATCATCGTTTATGTAATAAATCTACTTTTTATTTTAATATTTGATTTTAAGGACACATACACAATTTAGGGTGATGAATAAGCTACAACTAGGGCTTGGATGTGCCCCCCTTAGCTTTCCAGCTTTGTTTGTGTCAATTTTATCTGTAGTTAAATTAAGCGGTACCGATAAAATTGCTTAAACTTGAATAAATTAGCTTTTAATATAAAAATAATGTATTTTAATGAAAAAATGAACATATACATTATTTTTTCATCAAAAATAAATTTCTAATATTTAATTTTAATTTTTATTAATTTATTTTAAATTTGTATATTATATTTTTAAGCTAAAAATCCATATTAAATCCATTTTAATTCAATAAATACCAAAATTTTCATGAAAATTACAAAATTAAATATTTTACTTATAAATGAATTGTTGATAAATCTATATTTATGTAGATTTATAAAGCAAGTTCACATGATTTTTGCATTAACTCATTGGAAATTTTTGAGAAAATAGACCATTAATGAAGGATTTCATGTGATGTGTATTTCTAAGCTTTTTATTTAAAATTACATGAATTGCCTTAATTTTGTTGAATTTTATGTAGGAAGTTAGTTGAGCAAAGAAAAGAAATCCAGTCCACAGGTATAGAGGAGTAATATACTTATCAAGTAGGCTTAAAAAGCCTGTAAGCACAAGAACGGGCCAAAAAGGAGACTTGAAGCACAAAATGGAGTGCACAAAGTTGCACCCGCCCGGCGGGACTTGCCCTGGAGGTATTTCGCCGAGCGGTTTGGATAGCCCGCCCGGCGTCAAAGCGAAGCGAATTCCGAAAAACCGCCCAGCGGGTTTCCAACCTCGTTGGGTAGGTCCGAGGTCCAAGTTTTAATTTTGTTTGAATTTTTAATGGACCTAGATTGGGTAGAATGGACCGGGATTAAGTCTTCTACTTCAAAATTCTGAAAGGATATTACAAATAACAAGGAGCAAAGCACAAAAAGGGGGATTGATGTCTTATCTTTATTCTTTCCTCAATTCTTCCTTTTTTGCTCTTTGGCTTCTGGAGAAGGATTCTTGAGGGGCAATAGGATACTCAGAGTCAGAAACTGGAGAAAAACCTTTTCTTGTAAAAAATTTCTTCTTCTTTTTCCTTTGATGTATTTCTTTAAAATTATGATATCTCTTCTTGCCATGAGTAGCTAAATTTCTTGTTAGGGTTGTGGTGTACTTAGTGTTTGGAACCTCTAAATGTTTAATTTTAATTGAATTCTTGCTTCTATTCAGTCAATTAGATTGCTCTACTGTTTTTATTTTCTTACTTGGAATTGATCATCCCTTGTATGCTTCGAATCGATTAATTGAACGGCGGCCGTACCGCAATTAATTGGTAGACGTGTAGGGTAATCAAATTAGGTTTTGTCGTATGATCAACCTTCATTCATAATTTCCAATTGGATTAAATAATTAATTTAATCTTTCCCTTTTATTCCTCATGCCTTCCTAGGATTTTAATATCTCACATGATCAACTGGGAAATTAACTTAGAAAGGACTATTGCAATTTATGACCAACAATTGACAATAAAATTCGTAGGGGAATATTGGTAATTGATGAATAGTAAAATGTTCAATTAGAATTAGATGTGAATGAACTTAAGAGCAAGAAGGAAACCACAACCCTAAGCCTATTTTTCTCTGAATTTTTCTCTACTTGCCATTGTTTATTTTACAATTCCTATTTTACGTTTATCACTATTGAACCAACCTAGTACCTATTTAATTTTACCTAAACAATATAGAATCCTTGGAAACTGGTAATCACCATTTAGTCCTTTGGGTTCGATATCTAGACTCACGTCCTTTTGTTACTACTGCGATAAGGGTACGCTTGCCCTTAAGCGTATTTTTAGCGCATCAACTATGATTATCATTTTCACTATTTTTGAATATTATACTAATATTGGTTAGGCTTAATAGACATCTAGGGTTATTTTAGTCATTTTGCACTGAAATTGTAGAAAATTTTCACAAAATTTTCAAAATTGTATTTTAATGTATATAACATGATTTTAAACTCAAATTGACATTTTAATGTCAATTGATTTTTTTTTATGTCAGCCTTTAATGTTAAGAAATAAGGGCAAAATTGTCATTTTTTAATTTTTTGGGCTCCGACTCGAAAAAATTATTAAAAATTACGATTAAATAGCTCTTGACATTTTGGACACAACCTTAGGAACAGAATTTTGAAATTTTTCCTGATTTTTCAAAATAATTCATCAAATATTAGAAAAACAATTAAAAAAGTAAGGTAGACGTGTTAGATGTTGCATGTTGGTGCGAGTTGAATGTGTGATGGTTGTTGTGGTTGCACAATTAGGTTTGGGTGGCTTTGAGTGTTGGTGTGCGACAAGAAAATTGTTGATCCTAGTGATAATGACTCGAGGTTGGCTTCAAATGGTGTGATTTCGACAATGGCTCAAGGTGGTTTGAATGTGAAGAATGTCATACCTTTGGTTGGGTGGGGTAAGGTGGTGCCAATGGGAGGATGAAGGAACTCGGGGATGATGGACAAAAAGAGTTGTTCAAAGTTGCAATTAGTGCCCCTGGAGGAGACGAGAGTGGAAATGGAGGAGCTTTTGATGGCAAGATTGGGCAATTCTTGCTGGAGGCTGTGTGGAATTAGGCTTTTAAATTAATTAATTATTTTTTTCATCATTATTTTAATTTTAACTGTATTCTAATTAACTGTGACGTACTAGTACCAAAATTCAATAGTTGAGTATTGTATAACACACATGGGGTTTGAATTGGTGTATTTTATCTTTTAAAATACTCTTTTTTTTCTTTTGGTGATTGAAAAGGGAGTTACACTCCGAAATTAGAAGAAATAAAACTAATATCCATAAGGGAACAAAACAGAAAATACATCACCCATAAGGGAAAGAAAAATAAAATCGGTACATCAACATAAAATTTAAAACAATTATCTAAAAATAGACCTTTCTTTACTAAAAGATCCGCAATTTAGTTCGCTTCCCTGAGATTTTTAGAAACATATAAACTTCGGCTTGACAAGAGCGAGCTGCTAAATAAAATCTTCACTTTATTTATTGCAAAAATAGTTCGAAACAAACCTGATAAATAAGAAACAACTATAAATTGGTCTTATTTTTTTGTTGTTGAACTTTCAGTAATTCTTATTAAATGTCCCCGTGTTTTATTCTTCCATATTCTTGTCATGTTTATTTTTATTTCTTCAATAAAATTATAAAACTAAAAAATCTAAACAGGCTAACAATCTTTTATTAATATGAGAAAAACGTATCAAGTGAAAATAAATATAAAAATAAAACCTATCTTAATTAAAGTTATAAGTAAATTACAAAGACAGTTCTTGATATTTTTTTGGATTATACATAATACTTTCTTTTTATCTCTACACTAGTCTCTTTAATGGTTTAAAAAATATTATATTGATATTTTTTATACATTACACTACCTGTTTTAATTATTTAAAAATGTTACATTGTTTATTTCTATAATAAAACTTATTATAAATATTGAAAAAATGAAAAAATTATGTATAATATAATAAAAACCTAAGAGATGTGGGTATAATTTCCTTTAAAATTATTAATAAACATTTTATGCATTACTACTATATAATATCTTAAAGTTAAAATTACACGGTGATTTGCAAGGTAGAAGGTGAGGTGATAGGGCGAGAAATGCAAATGGAAATGGAAAAGTTATTGTGACCGCACGGACCCTATCCACCCCATAACAGTGGCAGTTCGATTCAGAACTGAAATTGATGGCTTCCTCACTGTCCTCCGTTATCAACCAACCTCACCTTGCCCAACGCCTCAAACTTCACCGTCCATCTTCTCTTACCACTCTCACAATCTTCCACCACAAACACAAACACAAACACCAACACAATGCTTCTTTTCCACACCCATATACCTCATCGCCACGCTCACGCCCTCTCAATTCATCACCGCTTCCAGAATCTTCTCTCATTCCAGCAGTCTTCGTCGTCACTTCATCCCTCAAGCTACACTCACTGCTTCCGAAGCTCAACCCCGGTGAGTTGTTGTTGCAATTGCAAACACCCTACATCTCTTTATTTTTTTTTATTTTAATGATATCTGCTCCAAAAGTTAGTTTTTGCTTGGTGGGTATTTGCTATTTACTTCAGTTTCGATGAATTGAATGAAAAAGCGAAATTTTTTATTTTTTACTTTTGCAGTTTTGAATAGTATTACTCATCACTTTTGGGAGAATGAATATGATAATGTTCATGGGAAATACGCAAAATTCATTTTTTTTTTTCTATATCATTATTGCAGAATTGCAAATTTTAGATAGGATAGATTAGGGTTTAGGGTTGAAATCTATTTACTTGTTATTTATTTATTTTTATTTGTGCGGGTAGAGTTGTGCCAGATAGTGAAGGTCCTTCCACTGGTCGAATATATCATGAGACTTATGGATGTCAAATGAACGTTAATGATATGGAGATTGTTCTGTCTATAATGAAAAATGCTGGTTACAGTGAAGTTGTGAGTGTTCCCGAGAGTGCGGAAATAATATTCATCAATACCTGTGCCATTAGAGAAAATGCAGAACAGAAAGTATGGCAGAGGCTTAATTACTTTTGGTTTCTTAAGAGGCATTGGAAGAGCAACGTTGCTTCGGGAAGAGCGCAGTCCCTGTGCCCTCCAAAAGTAGTGGTTTTGGGATGTATGGCTGAGAGGCTAAAGGAGAAGATACTTGATGCAGACAAAATGGTTGATGTGGTTTGTGGGCCTGATGCTTATAGGGATTTGCCGCGATTACTGGAGGAGGTTGACTATGGTCAGAAAGGGATCAATACTCTTCTTTCGCTTGAGGAGACTTATGCTGATATTAATCCAGTTCGAATCTCCAAGAATTCGGTTACTGCTTTTGTCTCGGTGATGAGGGGTTGCAACAATATGTGCTCGTTTTGTATTGTACCTTTCACTAGAGGCAGAGAGCGATCACGTCCTGTGGAGTCAATTGTGAGAGAGGTGGCAGAGCTTTGGAAAGAAGGGGTGAAGGAAGTAACGCTTCTTGGCCAGAATGTGAACAGCTACAATGACGCGTCTGGGACTGAGAGAGAGGTTGAATCAGGGTCCAATTGGAAACTCAGTGAAGGATTTTCCAGCATGGCTACGGTTAAAAAAATGGGCTTAAGGTTTTCTGATCTACTGGATCGACTCTCCTCAGAATTTCCTGAGATGCGATTCAGATTCACGTCTCCACACCCGAAAGATTTTCCAGATGAGTTACTTTATCTAATGCGAGAAAGACATAATATATGCAAGTTGATACATTTACCTGCACAAACTGGAAGTAGCACAGTGCTTGAGAGAATGAGAAGAGGATATACTCGAGAGGCTTACTTGGATCTTGTGCAAAAGATCCGGAGTATTATTCCAGATGTGGCTTTGAGCAGTGATTTCATTTGTGGTAATATGTTTTTTAAATTTCTTTCTCCCTGTCTTTTTCCCTGTCCTTTGTTATTCATTAATTTGACCTTCTACAATTGAGGAACCCTAATTTCAACCAATGAGTGCTGGAGTTTTGCATTTATAGTTTCTTTTATTTTAGAATCATGCTGTATCTGATGGTCTTTAATTCTTATGGAATCTGGTTTGTATTCTCAAGCTATTCAGCTTCAGAATACACAATTTACCATTTTACCCTGCAGGTGTATATTCTGCAGGTGTAAATTTTACATTTCTGAAATTATTGAACACTTCTTCAATAATTTTTCACAACAAAATGAAATGGATGAATAAAATCTTTATTTGCAAACGTCATTGTCAATTTTTTGTTTGTGTTATTGAGGAGCAGCATTATTTGCTAATTTTTTTGTCAAATTGGGAAGTAACATTGTTTATCAATTTTTTTGTTTGTGTTAGAATACACAATTTACTCATTTTTTTAATAAACTCATCTGGTATACATCTCCTAGAGATGTAAATTTTGCATTTATGAAATTATTGAACACTTATTCAATAATTTTTCACAACAAAAGGGATAAATAAAATCTTTATTTGCAAACATCAGTAGCATACCACCAGTATTGATATACCATATAAGCAATATGTTTATTTTGTTGGAAGTATTGACGGTATATCGCATGGTTTTTTTCCCTGTGAAAAGAGGTAGAGGGAGCCTAAGAAGGATATTGGAGGAAATTATTAAAAAGGAATTCTTGGTGAATAATCCTTGAGAACTTGGTTTTTAACCAAGTCCAATGGTATCGTGATCCATGTAGTTGATCTCACCTAGTAAGACAAGACTGATGTAGTATTGATGGTATATGAACTCATTATGTATCTATGTAGCTAAGGTTCCCAAAACTTACTAGTTATTACCTAGTAGTCTTTCTTTGCCGTACTAATATTTTACTGTATAAGCAACTAGCTTCTGAATGCTATCTTTTTAATATTTGCAATTCTAACAGGCTTTTGTGGAGAAACAGAGGAGGAACATTCTGACACGTTGACTCTTGTAAAAGCTGTTAGTTATGATATGGCGTTCATGTTTGCATATAGCATGAGGGAGAAAACTCATGCCCACAGAAATTATGTTGATGATGTTCCTGAGGAAATAAAGCAGAGGAGGCTAGCTGAACTTATTGAGGCTTTCCGTGAGAGCACAGGAAAGTGTTTCGACTCTCAGATTGGAACTACACAGCTTGTATTAGTCGAAGGACCCAATAAAAGAGCTCCAGATACTGAGCTTATGGGCAAGAGTGACAAGGGCCATCGAGTGTTGTTTGTCAATATGCCAATCCCAGACAGGGAAGATGTTAACACAAAGCGAAATCCTGTAGTTGGTGATTATGTTGAAGTCCGCATAACAAGATCTACGAGGGCATCACTCTTTGGTGAAGCACTTGCTATAACTAAACTAACTTCATTTTACAATAATCAGCATAAGGAAGCTGTTGCATGCAGCATATAGAATCTTGCAGCATAAATAGTTTGTCAGTTCTCATGGCAATTTTTGGATATAGTCATTCATTAATTGCTTTTTCCCTTGTTTCGCTGACTGCACAACATGACAACACATTTTATGGGAGAAGACACTGCAAAGGAGTGAGATCTTGCATTTACCAGTGACATGGGAGCTAGATCAAGATTGTGTACTCTTTGTTAATCCTCTCTTCACATTAAAAGGGTTGGAGGCTGCATTAAAATATACAATATGATTACTGAGAATCCCATTGGCAACCTGCAATGCAACATAAAAAAATCAAATAGCCTCAGGAAGGATTGTTATGACTTTTGTCTTTTAACAATGGTTAAGTATGCTTTGATGAGGCATACGGAAGAATGTGGCTTTTGGCCCATCACATTTCTAGTTTAAATTGAACATCACAGGTCTTAGAGTCTGATGTCATCATTTATCAAATTATCGTAATAAGTAGTTTTTCTATTGCTCTCTCTGACTACCTGTCCCTATGTTATGTTTTGGAGAATTGGAGCGGCTAGGGGAAAGTGATTTAGGGTTCGTTTAGTAGTCAGGATAGGATAGGATTATCTTATTTTATTGTAATTCATTGTTTGTTGTGCTAATAGAATATAATTACACTATTTTATTTCTTATCTTATCTTGTTGTTCTAATATATTTCTTATCTTAAGAGGGAGCTAGATTAGAAAACAATAAGATAGGATAAATTTTTTTTTCTCTCTTTATATATTATATAATATGTTAAATATTATAACAAATATTGTATATAATTATATATATATATATATATATATTTGTATATATATAATATTTTTTATCATATAATATTGTATATGTAAAATTACAATAATTATATATACATGTAGATAGATAGTTATATTATAATAAATATTATATATAAATAGATATAATATATTGTGAAGAATATATATATATATATTCATAATAATTTGTATATAAATTTAAAGTATATTATTAATAAGATATTAAAAATTAAATAATTAATATTTAAATATTTTAAAGAAAAATGTTGAATATAATAATAATTTTAAAAATTTTATATACTTTTTTTTTTATAATTTTAAGTAAACTAATTACATAAATAAAAAAAATTGTATATTTTAGTTAAAATTATATTTTTCATAAAATTAAAAATTACTTTCTTGAAATTATATATAATTTTAACAAATAATAATTTTATCATTTGAATATATTTTATATTTAATTTATTATTATCTAGTTTGTTATTTGATATATACTAAATATTAGATAAAATTATAGCTTATTTTATTTTTATTCTATCATATTCATATTTTACTGATATATTCTATTTTACCTTATCCTATCATGACTACTAAAACAGACATTAAATGTTACAGTTGGGTGGCAGTTGGTAGGACAATAATAATAACATCACTGGCATGACTTCACCTTTATCATTTATTTTTGTTTATAATTATCTCGTTACATAATTACATTCCAAAATTCTCTTTGGAAGGCGTAGAGTGCATTTAAACACAATTTGGCGTATGCAGATGCTAATAGATATCAAGCTGTTTGTGTTCCCCTACTTCGAAATGGTGACCAAACATAATTAGTAATTGGAATATCATTTGGGAATTACAACGATGATTCAATGCTTGGTCTGGTGACTTCACTCACTGTGGTCCGTCCATACTGCATAGCACTAGTAGTAGCATTGAAACCATTAATAAAAGCAAAGTCAAATACAGCACACTGGCTAGAAAACCTTCCCCCCTTGATTCACATGCAGGCGCAACCAACCACACATATACATTCACTGTTTTAAAAAGAACACACTTCAAAATTCATGTTGTTGGGTCAAAAGTCTTTCAAAGAAGAGAGTGCAAAGACAGTTTTATTTAATTATTGTGCATCAGAAAACGGGCGAGATATAGACGGGGAGAGTGGTGTTGATGAAGACTGTGTAGTACTGAGGAATGATGAAGTCAAGACAAGAGCACCTTTAAGTCCATAATGGAAAAGTGGAAGAAGGAAAAGACGTCAATGAGTTCGGCAACCTTCTTTCATTGGGCCATAAGGTTTCTCTCACATGCACACTTGCAAGTGTAGTGGTGCGGGATAGTAGAGACACAACCCGAGGTTGTTGGGATGAAATTCGACCAAATTAGCAGAATTACGGTAGTAGGAGACACAAAAATATAATTAAATCTTTTATATTTATACAATTTTATGATTTAATTGTAATCAATTTTATATTAGTTTTTATATGTATTCACTTTAGTTCTGACACATCAGCGGATAAGGAAAATATGGGATAGTAAAATGCATCGTGTATTATTCTTTTCTCGCGGTGCGGTAATGTGCATCTGCAAGAAAACTCAGCATAAACTGATATACGATTAGACGTTTCATTGCCACTCTTTTACATCCTTTCAACTAATGTTAACGCCCCAAACCAAAACGAACTAGTCATGCACACTGACACTGGCTCTTTAAATTTAGGTGTGTATGTCGTCCTCACTATTAAACACTTTCAAGTTTCAACTTTCAATAGAAGAAATACATATAAAGAAGAGATGGGTGTTTAAATTTATTCATTATTTAATTCTTTTATGTGTATTTCTTTCTTATTAAAAGTATCTAATATGGGTGAGGATACATACGCTATATAACTAGTTCAAGATTAAGATGGGTGAACAAATAAATGATTAAAAAATATTAGTGGACACCTATATTTTAAATGACATATAGTTATTAAAAGAGAGAAAAGAGAGAGAAATATGTCATATTATGTGTGTGTGTTGAGATTTTATTTTCACACTTTTATTTATTGTATTGATTTAAAAATATAAATTAATTATTTAATAGTTAAATAAATTAAATAATAATAATAATAATAATTAAATAATGACATTAAAATTATACATTCAACTAAAAAATTGATTTAATTCTTAAATTTTTTATGTTTAAGATCTTTATTATGTATTAATTTTATATATTATTTGCATTAAAATATAATTAATAACTTAAAATATGATTTATTTAAAAATATATAAATAAATTAAATTTTTAAAAGAGTGAAGTGGTTATCAGCAAGTTTCCTCAAAGTTGACAAAACCCAACAAGAATAGAAGTGTTTACGGGTACTGGTAGCTGTGAACTCAAACTAGCTAACCTAACCAAACACATTGATTCGAATTTATTACGTTGTTTAGGTCGAACCGACTCGAATTGTTCAAACCCAATGACTTTTGGTTTGGGTAATGTGTTTTATTTTTAAACCTGCGAACTGTTAACTTGATATTTTCTTTTTAAATTATTATTTACATTTTTGCATTTATTTATTTATCATCTACAATTTTTTAGACACTTTGAAACAATATTTGAGTTTTTTGGACTCGATTGCCCTTACCTGACCTAACTTGCCATTGATCGGGGTTGGTTTGGTTCAGGTTTGATAGAAAAAAAAATACCCAAATCTAACCCAACCCAAATCAAGGTATTTTGATCAAGTTGAGTAATAAGTTTAGTCAAATTTGACCCAGCCTAACCTACGTATGTATCTAAACGAGGATGGAATTGGGTTAAAATTTTTCAAACTCATCTTTTCGAAACCCTTCTGTTGTCATACCTACCATACAATAGTAAATGATATTTAGATAAATTAAGATTAATAAAATTTTAAAATTTAAATTATGTCTTATTGAAAAATAAGCATTTCTTAATAATAGTAAAATAATAGTATAATAAATATTTAAAATAATAATAAAGATGTTGATTAATATATATATATATATATATATATATATATATATATATATTATAATATTCAAGTAAATGTAAAGTAAATAAAATAACATTAATAATGAATATAAACAATACTAATAAAAAATAATCATAAATATATTTAAAATAGTAATAAAAATGTTAATTAATATTTATAATATATGTGTGTGTGTGTTTGGTGTACAATGGTTGCATTATGATTAAAACCTATGACTTAATGCATATTACCCTCACTCCCCACCATTAGGCCGACCCTAGTTAGTGAGTTCATGTGTGAGTGTGTGTTATAATAATCAAACAAATGTAAAGTAAATAAAAATAACACAAATAATGAATATAAACAATACTAATAAAAAGTAAAAAAATAAATAAAAGTAAGAAATACTATAATATTAATAAAAACAATTATACTACAGTAATTATATAATAATCTACAATCTAAAATAGTAGAAAAATAATGTTATAAAATGAAGAATAAACATAATAATAAATGTATAATAATGATAAATTGTTATTATAATTACAAAAATAATATAATAATATTATAAAAAAGAAACATTTTAAAATATTACTTAAAGATATAATGTTTTTTAAATTGACCAGAAAAATATAAAAATAAATTATCTTAATCAAAATACATCAATTTTATTATATAATGTGTGAAAATTAAATATCTAGAATAGAAAAATAGTTATCTATTATAAACAGTAAAAAAAATTATAATAAATATTTAAAATATTATAAGGATATTTAAAAAATAATAAATAAATAAATTAATATTATAATCTTCAAACAAATGTAAAGTAATTAAAAACAACACCGATAATGAATATAAATAATACTAATAAAATATAAAAAATTAAAAATAATAATAAATTAATGTTATAATCTTAAGAAAAATAAAAAAATGTTTCTACAGTAATAATATAATAGGTAGTCTAGAATTTAAAATAATAGAAAAATAGTGTTGTAAAAAATAAGCATAATAAAAAAATACATATAATAATAAAGTGTTATTATTATAAATAAATAAAATAAAATAAAATTATAAAATGAAAATTTTAAAATATTACAAAAATAAAAATATTTATATCATGTCTAGTTAGCAATCAAATATCGTTATTTACTTATATGTCTTAACTAGGCATTACGGATAATTAATATTATATATATTGATATAATTAATGTTTAGGTTCTATTAATTTTAGACATCCTGGTATTGAAAGGAATTACGTCTGACGCACAGCTTCACATTTTCAGGAACTGAAGGAAGGCAAATTTGATTTAGAGATAAATATGGTTGAGTTATTTGTTAGTATATTGGTTTCTACTTTTAATTTTTATATTCCTGCAATATTCGTTGTTATTTACTTTAGTTCTTGTTGTGAAAATGTCATTAATAACATATTTTACCTTCTTGTAAATATAACCATTTTGTTTTTATGTCTTTGCAAAATATAACATTTTTTGTAATTCATGTAAATATAAGGTTTTTGTTTTTAATTTTTATTTTTAGGTCCTATTTTTAGTCCTTGCCATCATAGTAATTATTTTTAGGTCCATGTTTATAAAATATTTATACTATGTTTTAGATTGACTTAGTCTTGTTTCATATATTTTGGGCCTTAATTAGGTTGAGTTTGAATTTGAATACTTCGTCCGTTCAAAATTTCGAATTGGATAAAAACAAAGATGAATGTTTCTCTTAGGGTGTGTTTGGTAGAGAAAAAAGAAGGGAAGAGAAAAGAAGAGAAATATGTGAGAAATAGAGTAAGAGTAAGATTGTTTGGTTGAAGAAAAATAAGAGAGAAATAAAATAGAAATAAAAATTATTTTAATTATTATTATTTATTTTTATCATTAATATTATTTTTATTGTTATTAATAATATTTATTTTTATTATTAATATATATATATTATTATAATGAAGCAAAAGCATGTAAATTGGTTTTGCGTTACATGCTTCAACAATAAGGGGCTAGCAGACGCAGGGGTGCAAAGTTCGACATATTTCTTTGCTTTTTTTTCAATTTTACTACAAAATATTTTAAGGTAGGGTCCACAATTTTTTTATACAAAAACCTTTTCTTTTCACTGAACAAAACAACGAAAAAATGCTATATTCTCTTTTTTTCTTCTCTCTTCAATTTCTCTACAGCCCAACACACCCATAATCCGTCGAACATGCGGGTAATATCTGTCTAAATTGAGAGAAGAAAAAATAAACGAGCGTGGCGCATAACCCAATATGGCCATCTCAATAAATGATTGTTTTGGAGCCCTAGATCTTCACAATCTCGCTTCCTTTCTCAATATATATCTACCCATCTTCATTCAACTCTCATCTATAACTCTCCAAAGGGAAGGACAAAAAGAAGTTTTCTTCCTTGACTTATCAAACATTTAATAGTAGTATTTCTTTCTTTCTCTAAAGCCTTTCCTCTATTTCTCTTTCACCCAAACAATACAGTGATCAAGTACAATAAGAACAGCTGCATGAACTGAAAACCGACTCTCGGCAGTGCCATAACTCACAACACAGGGCTGAACTAGAGAGTTGGTAGTTTTTGAAAGCATGGAATGGATTATAGGCGTATGTATTGTGATGGGCATGTTCTTGGTGAGTTGGTGGATTCTATATGGCAAGAATGATGAGAACACGGTGGCAAAGGGCAAAGTTCCAAAAGGGAACTCCGGTTGGCCTTTACTCGGAGAGACCCTTGATTTCATTGCTTCTGGCTACACCTCAACCCCTGTCAACTTCTTGGAAAAGCGCAAGTCTTTGTAAGCTTCTAACCCCATTATTCCCCACCACACATGGATATGGATTATTTCGGTTTGTGCTTCTTATTGCTTTTTTGCATTCTCATCCTTTCATTCTCCACGAGGCCAATGACATGCATGCCTATCTAATATGCTTTCCAAATTCCAATAGTTTTTTTTTTTTCCCTCTATGATGCTCCACAGAGACGGCTGGAGCATTACATCATTGACGCACACAAATGAATTTCCTCACTCATTTGTCAATTGTTAATTTACGAAAGTGAAGTGTGAATGTTATTTGGAATAATATATTATATATACATGTATGTAATAACGCAAAAATTAATCGAAACTGCTAAAAGATTTTGTTATCCGCCGTAGGGATATCTTGTTCCTCTAGTCTATTCCTTGTGAAGGCCCAATTTTTTAGGATGTCTAGGGTCCCTTG
Source organism: Spatholobus suberectus (assembly GCA_004329165.1). NCBI lineage: Eukaryota > Viridiplantae > Streptophyta > Magnoliopsida > Fabales > Fabaceae > Spatholobus > Spatholobus suberectus. The sequence continues at coordinate 80,970,577 of CM014730.1, read as the reverse complement.
CGATATTCGCATGTGTTGGTGACAATTTTGTCCTCGTGGTCCACATGTTAGATAACGACTAGTGCTATTGGTTCAAGTGATAGTGATAAGAGTGTTATTGCCTTAATTAAGATTTTGGATTTGAGTTTTCAAAATGGAAAAGTGGACATTAGGAGTTTCGGAGAATTTTGTCCCCTTACGTATATTGATGTTTCCATCGAAATAGAAACAAAGGAAGGAGAGAAGAAAAATAGGAAGGTAAGAAAATTTTCCCGTAGAAGTAGAACTCACAAGAAAAATCTTTTCTCTAAATTGGCATGAAATGGTGGGGGAGGTCTCTCTTTTTCATTTTAGTTTCTTAAAAATTAAATAATTTTTATAATATTTTTTTAAAATGATAAATAATTTTAGATTAAAAAAATAATGAAATAAGAAAATTAATTTTTAGGGTTAAATTTAAAATTTTAAGTTAGTATTAAAATATTTTTTATGGGACTGATTTATCTGTTTTTTATGCTCTTCACTCAACCAAACAAACATTTTTTTTTCAGTTCTTTTCTTTTTATTTTTTTGTATCTAAACCGTACATCTTTTTAATTCTATTTTTTATTTTATCTTTTTTAATTTCTTTTCTTTTATTTCCGTTCTCACTATTCCTATTTCTAATCTAAATAGAGGAAAATGAATCTGGTCCACTCAACTCAGATTAGTCAAAGCTTTCAGATAAAATTAATATTTTAAACCAAGTATTTGTTATGTCTTTGATTCAATTTATTTTGAGAAACGAATTATTTAATTTTTAAGGCTTTTGAGTGACTTTTCCTTTTTTTAAAAAATAAGTAATTATTTTCCAAAAGAACCCTCCCTGCATAACTCCAAAGACAGTTCACAGATTCGAGCTCTTGCTCGTCTCCTGGGGCACCATTTCTTCCCTTAAAATTTTCCTGTACCGAAAAAAGAACCCTGCTATTTCCAAAAAACAGTGGTTATCAAACATCCACTTATATAGGGATAGAAAATTAAGTTACTTCTATCTAGTTTTAACATTTATTTTTGGTTTTGAAATGTTAACTTCTATTTGTGATCTTTTTTTTATTGGCTCCCGGCCTCTTATCTACTATTCTTTCGAGTCTAAAATTATTGATGTTTAAGGTTAATGCACACATTTTAAGAAATATTTAATATTACTCATAAATTAGTATATTTAGTCTAAAATATTCTCATTTAATATTTATTATAAAAGTAGTTGTGGAGTAAGACATGATTATTAAATAGGGATATATATATATATAGAAAAAAATAATTAATAAGACTTAAAATTTGTAAAACATCAATAATTAAAAAAAAAACTAAAACAATAATAGTTTTAAACCGGAAGGAATAATCAACAAGCTAGCGATTATTGGGTGCAGCATATGTTAACGGTGAGCAGAAATGTAGAAACTTTTACTAGAGGAGATAGGTTTAAGTTATGAAAATTAAGGACTGGCCATAGCAATCTTTGTGTTAGTTTACTTTTTCTAATTAACTTTTACAAAACTTTTACTTTTTTTTTTTATTTCATTATTTTTTTTAACTTTTTAAAATTATGTTAGGCTTAGTTTCTCGTTTTAAAAGGAAGAGAAGTAAAAAGAAAAAGTCGAATGCTATCTAAATTGAAAAAAGATATTTAGATACATAATAGCTAAAAAAAAAGGCATGAACAATAGAGTGAAGCTCTTGAAATCATGCATAGGTCACTCCCATTGTCGGTGAAGAAAGTTTTGTCATTGAATATGATAGGGAGATCCATTGTAACCTTATGAAAACTAGGTAGAGAGGAATGAGATAAAATAAAGTAGAATAGAATAAAAAGAAGTCAAATAAACCTCTTATTTTATTGTTTGAATATTTTATAATATAACGAAGAAAAAGCCTTATTCCACCTCATGTTGCCTAAATTGGACACAGAGAAAATTAAGGTATAGGATGAAATGCAATAGGATTCATTTTATCATCTATTATATTCTTATTTTAAACAATTCAAATAATAAAAATATTAATAATTTTATTCTTTTTTTTTTTCCTGTCAGTCCAAACTTCAAACATAGACTAAGAACCACTTGAGTTAAAAAAATTGTTATATATTGCACGCATGGAAGATAAAAGCTAATTTGACGCGTTTCACACTAAGTAAGTTAGGTGAAACAAATAGAAATGAGAAATTAATGTCAACAGTAACTTAACAATGTCATAATTGTTTAGAAGAGCCATGCCCTTTCAATCAAGTGATTCGAAAGGGTGTTCAATCTATAAAGAATGTAGTTTCTTCATATGTCAAATTTATAAAGAATGTATTTTAGAAATAAGAATGTATTTATTTGATGTAAATTAAAGTATTTTATAAATTTAACTTGCTTTAAATCAAATGAGAAAGGTAACTTTTAGAAGAATTAAATTTAAAAGGAATGTTAGTAACATTCTTTCTAACATTTTTTTTTTTACCATTAATTAAAATTTATTGAAAATCACAAATTTTGGTAGTTTTTACTTCTAAATAAGAGAGATACTCATTAAATAAAAAGTGTGACTTACCAAAATTTATAATTTTTAATAAATTCTAACCAATAGTAAAAATAGTGTTAGAAAGAGTATTGCTAGCATTTTTCTTCCATTCAAAATACTACTTCTTTCGTTCTTTTTTATTTGTCAGTTTTAAAAAAAAATAAATAAATTTCAATCATTTTCAAAGTTTGAAATAACATTAAATATTTTTTGTCAATTATATCCTTAATTTTTACCTAATTTTAATTAATTTACACATTTATAATTAGTAAGCACTTATTATGAAATAGAATTAAGAAAAGGTATAATAAGAAAATTCAAAACTATTATATAAAAAACAAAAAAAAAATACATTTTTTAGTTATAATGCGGATAAAAACAAGTCAAAGAGCTCCTTAATCAGAGCATTTGCACCCCCGTGATCCTATAGTAAATATCCATCCCCCTTTGTGGTCCTGCTTGCCTATCACAGCCTCTCTCTTTCTAGAGAGAGAAGGGCACACATTTTCAAAGAAGAAAGAGCAGAAAAAGCCTGCTTCTGCAGTAACTACAACTAGCTGAGTAGATTGCCTCTTGAACTGTGTGGAAGGGGAATAACAGTCTCCATGTGATATTGTGATCCCAGCCTGCATAAGCAGCAACTACACACATTCTTATCCTTCCCTTAATAAATACAATAAAACTCAGAAAAAGAAACACAATTTTATATTATTTTCTATTATATATACCAACAAAGGTGAGTCGGTTGCTAAGGATCGAACTCATATTCTATAAAAATATGAATTCGAATTTCGTTGTTGACGTGAAAACTTTGTTGGTGAGTGATATTTAAATATCTTATAAGTGTTTTTTGGGTCTTAAAATCTGTCCTGATTTTCGAAGACTCAACTCACCTGAACTTTTGCAAATAAAAAAAATTATTTTCTATTGTTAAAATATGTGTATGATCGAGCAGGTACGGGAGTGTGTTTAAGACATGCATTTTGGGAAGCAATGTGATAGTGTCGACGGACCCGGACGTGAACAGGGTGGTTCTGCAGAACCAGGCGAACTTCGTCCCCGCTTATCCAAAATCAGTTAGAGAATTAATGGGAGAACAATCCATACTCAAAATGAACGGGATCATGCATAAGAAAGTGCATACACTCATCGCAGGGTTCCTCCGGTCCCCACAACTCAAAGCTCGAATCACCAGAGACATTGAACACACTGTCAAACAATGCTTCGCTTCTTGGACCCACCAACCAATATATGTTCAAGATCAAGTTAAAAAGGTTTCTCTCTTTTTCATTAATTTCTCTCGTTGTTCTTTCTTTTTCCCCTTGATTTATTCTTTGTATGTAATCTCCTAATTAGCTTCTCTTCCTCTTGGACCTTTTGTGCGTGTGCATATATACCAGATTACATTTCCTGTTTTGATCAAAGTTCTGATGAGCGTTGGTCCTGGTGAAGATTTGGACTTCCTGTATAGAGAATTTGCAGAATTCATCAAAGGGTTGATTTGCTTACCCCTCAAATTTCCAGGAACAAGACTATATAAATCCTTGAAGGTCCCATAAACTACCTATATTATTATTATTATTGTTGTTATTGTTCAAATTTTTATAGAATAAATATATATGTATTGGTTTTATACTCCTATTCAATTATAAATTGTTATTTATGGTAAGTTTATTAACTTTTATAATAACTATTTTAAAAATTATATTAAAAATAATTTCTGATTAGTTAAAAATGTAAAATTTTTATATTAATAGCACATATTTATTAAACTCTTTTTTATACTACAAACCTAGTATATATTATATAAGTTCAAGGAAATATATTCTCTTCAATAATTTGTAATTTTATGTAATAAATAATTTTTAATAAACTTTATTTTTGTTATGTTTGTGAATTGTGCAGGCTAAAGATAGGATGGTGAAGATGGTGAGGAAGATAGTTGAGGAGAGGAAGAAGCTACTCGAGGATAATAGTGCAGATGATCATGGTGATGCAGTGAATGATGTGGTGGACATACTATTACGGGATAAGGGTGACTCCAACTCTACCTCACGCTTGACTCCAGAAATGATTAGCCAAAACATCATCGAGTTTATGATACCAGGGGAGGAAACTCTTCCTACGGCTATGACCATGGCCCTCAAGTTCCTCAGTGACTCCCCTCTCGCTCTATCCAAACTGCAGGCACGTTCAAAACTTATGAATTTATAATGATGGAAAATTATTTAAAAATAAATGAACATGGTCAATAACCATCCCACAACAATGTAAGTTTTAACCAAAATGTTGATATAATTAAACACACACCTAGATAAATAAATAGAAAAGTCAAATAAAACAGTACGTGTTTATTCAATCAATAAATTTTATACTTTTCATAAATAGTTTTTTAAAAAGTAGTAAATACAGTTTAGTGTTCTTAAAACTCTTTGTTCTAATAAATTTTGTGGCTTCATACTTAAAACTTATTATTATGTAAAAGGTTTAACTATAATACACTGATAGAATGAGAATGAATGAAACAGTTTTACTTACTGATCTGAACGGAAACGGTTGGTAGTTATTGAATATTGGGTTTAGGGCCTTGGACCCCAAGGAGGCGTGGTCCTCTGTGGTGTGGGCCAACGATATGCTGTAGAATTATTTGACTTCTTGTAAGAACATTTCCAACGGGAGAGCTTAACTCCGTTTCTTACGTTTAAGATGTGTTGCTTATCAAATATCACCATTGGAGCAAATTACGTGGCAGTGCTTACAAAAAGTGGGTTGCTTAATTGCGTTTGGAGAATAAAAAATAATTTTTAGGCACATACTCGGCGGAATCTACAGAAAAACGAGGAAAAGAAACGACAACCAAAGCATTGCACTCATGGAAATGTAAACTCCAGAAACAAAAATAAAAAATTAAAAAAATACATTAAAATCCATCTCCACAGTCAGATTGATACTCCCCCACCAACATCAACAACAATAAATTCAGGAAAAAAAATAATAAATACACAGAGAGCGCTGCGAAGGTTCGCCAGAGGGGGAGCATTGATTCGCAAAGGGGGAGTGCCGAGAAGAGTGGATCTACTTCGGGAAGAGTGGATATGCTCCAGGGAGGGTCGATTTGCAAACTGCCCCGTCGATCTCGCCGTGGGAGCACGAGCTCATCGTCAGTTCCGAGCTCAGCAGAAGGTGCTGGGTTTGCGAGAAGGGGCTGGGTTTGGGAGAAAGTGTGGATGAGGGGGGAGATAAGGTTGGGTTCTAAATCGAAGAGGCACGTTGAAAGAATAAATTTTGGAGAAAGTGTGAAGGCTAAGCGAGAATAAATTTTGCAAATAAAAAACAAGTTGAACAATTTTAACGTAAATGGTAATAACATATCCGTTGAAAAAATGAACCGTTGCAAAAATTAACTTAAAGTGGTAAGAAAGTTACCATTGGGTTAAAATTGTGTGTTATTTTGAGTGTAAGAACTTCTTATAAATTGTGGGATACATGTGTTTCAACTCACAATTGATCTCAAGCTAAATTATCTACTATTGTTACTTCTTTCAGTTAATTTAATTCACTGTTATTTTCTACAAATTAGTTTTTTTTTTCTTTTTTGTTGTCCTCTAATGGATAACAATCAATTTAATTTTTCTTTATGGAATTTTATGCAAAATCACCAACTTTGGGTGAAAATTCTCAAAATCCTCAATCTTTTTCTATGTTTCCAACCCCACCATCATACCCCACCATGTTTCCTCCATCTTGGGTGAAAATTAGTATTATTCTATTTTTCTTTAATTTTTTACATATTTATTATTTTAAAATTGTAATGCAAATAATATTTTAATCTAAAATAAAAATATATAAATATAAGTATTAATATATAGGGTTAATTGTAGGACCTATTTAAATAAGTTAAGAACTCACTTTAAGCAATTTTAGTATTGGAGCAAATTTTTTGATAGAGTTTTTAAGCTTAAATGACATTGTGGGACTCACAAATTTAATATAAGCAATTTTATATAAACAACTATAGTTGGAAATGCTATAAGAAGTTGCTTTCGAAAAAAGCACTATATAGCGCACACGAGGGAGCGTGGGGCTCACATGGTGTGTGAGTGCTTCCTGGCCGTACGACTTGCTGTTGATGTGATTTGAACTCAACGGCTGTAAAAATAGCTCCACTATTCCTCCAAAAAAAAAAAAAAATAGCTCCACTAATTAAATTTCTGCCGCCATAGGACCCAACTACTGCCTGCCTGTCCCATTAACACGAAAGCTGCTTCCTTTTATTTTATTTTTTTTAATTATTCATTTGGTTCCAATTATAAATTTTTTTTAGTCTTTATATTTTAAAATATTTTTTTAGTTCTTATATATATTATTTTTAATTTCTTTTAGTCCTAGTCTTAGTCAAAGGGATTAAAATGATATGTATAGAAATTAAAATGATACTGTCATTATTTTATAGTAACTAAATGAGTAATTTTTTTTTCTCTCCTTGCTCATGGCCGTTTCATCGTAGTTAGTACTGTTATTATTCTTTTTTCTTTTAAATATTCATAAAAAATTAATGACAATTAAAAGATTTTTTTTTTTAAAACTTAAAGTGATTAATCTATTAAAACTATTGCAACTTGGTTTCTAAAATAGAAAAAAAAATTCAATATAATAATTGCATTTTTTTTGTAGTTATATTATTATTTCATGCAAAATAACTATTTAGAAATATAAGACAACAAACTTAAATAAAGTATTTATACTCACTTATTTTTTCGAAAGAATATGTTAGTAAGATATATTGTTAGTGTATTTTAAGATAATCAAGGTTATACCTTATTAAAATATTCATTTGAAATACAAGTGAGTGTACGTTAACAAACTCCACAAGAATTTGTTTATGTACACCACATATTTTTTAGAAAGAATGTATTTCAAGTTAATCATAATTATAACTTTTTAATGTAAGTGTACAATACCAAATCCCTTTATTTAATTCATTAATACTAAATAATATTAAGAGTTTAATTTTTATAAGTCATTAATATATCATACTGTCAACTAACTAAAAATTATCATAAATACGTAATTATTATAAAAATCAAAATCTATAATTAAATAACATTGTAAAATGATGATAAAAAATTACATTGTAAAAAATTTCTACTCTGCATTCTAGTTAAATTCATAATACTACAGTAATTCTCTCATTTTCTTTAGCGCCGACATATTATTTAGTTCCATTATTTAAGCTTTGTAAGATATATGACTCCTAATTTAATGAGGTATGAAAATTCAAAACCTCTGCCTCAACGTTGCCACATATGACCTGTGTTGTATACACACTATGATGCTATCAGTTGCAAATTTCTGTTTATGAATTCCCGCACGATAACACCATCTGACTCCCTCTGACAATAATGTGAATGAATCATCATTTTCTATATAAAATAGAGCACTCGTCAATTTTTCGATGGTGTTGAGAACGAACCGACAATGAAAAATTGACAGCCAGTGTTTTTCATGTACGGTATTTTCGCAGCATTAATATTACAATAGTATTTCCATACTTCACATGACGTACGTAACACTAACGATCTATACGTGACATTCTGCTAAGTAATGAACATTTGAAGTTAGTAAATTGGCTCAAATATTTTGTCTACTAAATTCACCTCCAAGTTATAATTTTATTTTGGTTAATCTAATTTTATTTTATTTTCTTATCAGGAGGAGAACATGGAACTTAAGAAGCTGAAGACGAATTGCTCAGGTGATTATGCATGGACTGATTACATGTCACTGCCATTTACTCAAAATGTGAGTCTCTAAAGTTAGCTACCATATGCAAAAATTAGCAGCCAATACATTATAATTTTTCAGGGTATATGACATTTTTGTTCATTGTTTTATCTTTCACTTCCTTTCTGAAAGGTTATCAGTGAAACTCTTAGAATGGCCAATATTGTCAATGGCATTTGGAGGAAAGCGGTCCAAGACATAGAAATTAAAGGTGAGTTCTCCACAAAAGGCAACTTATTGGCATTCAATAATGCATACAGAGAAGAGAAAATACTAACGCAGTTTCACTATTCTGCATATCCAGGGTACCTAATTCCGAAGCATTGGTGTATTGTGGCATCTCTTACCTCTGTTCACATGGACGGCAAGAACTATGAAAACCCTTTTAAGTTCGATCCATGGAGATGGGAGGTAAACTTCTAAAGCTATATCTCATCATGTTTATTAATTAAGGAATTAATTCGTAATTACAACAGCCATTCTAATGTTCTATACGCTAGCAGAAAATTGGAGTTGTGGCTTGTAACAACCTCTTTACCCCATTTGGCGGTGGACATAGATTATGCCCTGGGTTAGAACTCTCCAGGCTAGAGCTCTCTATTTTCCTTCACCATCTTGTTACTACTTACAGGTCATATAAATATTGCATATATAATTGCTTGATTAATTATTTTTGAAGATGTTCAATGATTTTAGTATTGAATTGATTTTAATCATCACCATGCAGTTGGGTCGCTGAGAGGGATGAAATAATCTACTTTCCAACAGTCAAGATGAAGAGGAAGCTCCCAATTAGTGTGCAACCCATTAACACTTAATTGGATTACACCATCAAGAAATTGGGGGGATATGTGTCTCTGTTTATTTCAACCTAGAGGGTAAATTATTGAAATAATGAGGTTGTAGGCAGAGGGAGTAAATTGATATAAAAGAGACTTTCAATAATGTTTATATGTGTACTGTGATGAATTATAATAAGTGCTTGTATATAAATTGTTTTTATAATTAAAGGGAAAGTAAAATTAAACTCTTTTTATTTAAGTTGTTAGTTGTTTTACAAGATGTGCAGGAGAACTTGTTGAAATCAGTTGAAAACAACTTATGTACAAGGCATAAGTTATTTTTATATTACACAAGTATTTATGTTATAAGCTCAACTAAGCTATAAATAAGGTCTTTCAAATATGTTCATCATGTGATGATAAAATTTAAAGTACTCATCTCTATTTATATTAATAATCTCAATTAAATAAAAAAAATAAATCATAAAATATTAAAAAAATAGAAAACTGATTTGAAATGATAGTTTTTAAAATGTTCTAAGATATGATATTGTTATCATGAATATTCTGATAAGATAAATTTTACGTGAACAGAAGAGAACAATAAGGTGGGCTTTCGAGAAAATGGGGTTATGTATTATTGTGTTAGCTCTATTAGCTGTTGTGTCACATCGGTTTTCAGAGGAGAAAGGTACTTTTGGGCCCTCTATCTATCCATCTTCGAAAACAGAATGCAAGTGGGGATGATTGAAGCTAACTCTCACATCCAGAGTCTATACATTTAATTTATTTCCGTATGATGCCAATGCAACGTTTGTGGTGGGTTTGTTCTCCATATGGGTTTTGCGGTACACTTGGTCCCATGCCATGACACCACCTCGTGCTCCACTACCCGCTGTTACTATCTTATCAATTAGTGGAAGAGTCTTAGTACAACTCTAGTACCAGCACCATGATTCCGCAATCAACACCCATCGGTTTCAACTTTCAAATAACCAAAAATGCCAAGTGCACCCGCAAGCAAAAAATCTCTAGGTAGCCAACATTTATAAACCATAGGGAACTAGTATTGCAGAAATTCAGTGATATTTTACATTTTATCTCACTTATATTTTAGAAACGTACATAATAAACAAATTAATAGTCTTGCTGCTGCTTAAACCTCTTAACGTTATAAATATGCCAAGCCTACAATAGTACCTATGAGGTCTGGCATGCCAAATTTTGTTCGTAGCCTTGAGAGGAAAACGAACCTTGTGAATTGATGAAGTAAGCACAAATGTGGACGTGGGGCTGAAGGAGTTGGCAGTGAGGGAGATGCGAGGGCCGAAAGAGAAACCCACCTGAACATTTTTTAATTAACGTGTAAAAAAAATGATTGGAGGATTGAAAATGGAAGTGGCTTCCCACTTAGCGTTCCACCTCATTCGGATGATTTTCACAAAATCTAGTTTGTACAAACCAACTTTTTGCTTGTCATCATTATTTATGAACACTGCATAATAGTACAAGACCAAATGTAACAAAGGTTTAGAGTTTTTTTTTTTTTTTTTTTTGTCACAAAAGATTTAGTCTTCGTTGGTTACGTTAGAAAGTGGAGGAACCAATTGAGAAGGGAAGGAAAAACCCCAAAATTTTAATCTTTACCTGTTTGGTGGAAGGAGAAAGAGAGAATGGAGACATGAAAGTAGATTTCACGTCATTTTTATCTTCCGTCTAAAAGTGGATGAAAAAAGGAGGGGTTTTTTTTTTATGTAAAGACAAAAATATTCTTGTTTATATCACATTTCATTATTAATGTAAGGTATTTATGTCATTATATATATATATATATATATATATATTCTTTTACATTTTCACACAACCATATAATAGAAAAGAAAGATTTTTTTTTCTTTTTTTTTTTCTCTCATATCAAACAACTTAATTTTTTTTCCACTTTTTACTCTTTTTTCTTCTTTCTCTTTTCTTTTCTTTTACTTTCTGATGACACATTGTTTGAAGAATTTTTGTGCTGGATAATTTTGTTAGAGAAAATAGGTCATGCACTGACAGTGTAAAGTAGTTTTACAATGTCATCAAATTTCAAACTGCTATTTATGGTAAGTTTGTTAACTTTTATAATCAATACTTTAAAAGTCATATTAATGGTGATTTCTGATGGTTGACAGTGTAAAACTACTTTACACTGACAGTACATCACCATTAAACTCATTTTGTTATATAGTATTTTTTTCATTATTTATAATGAAAAAAAAAGATAAAGTTTTTACACTATCATCTAATAAAAAGCTATCATGTATGATAAATTTGTTGACTTTAATAATAATCATCTTAAAAGTCACTTCAAAATTGATTTTTAATTGATTGATAATGTAAAATCTTTTATATTGTATATTCATTAAACTCATTTATAATATTTGATTCAACTTACAAGTATTACAATTCATAATATTTGTGATTCACAAATCAAGTTAAATATAATTTTATCTTATTGTACTTTTTTATTTTTTCTAAATACTTAATTTTTTCTTTGTTTTTTTTAACAAATGATTTCAAAACAAAATAGTCCTAATATTTTTTCCTGAATTGGACACATAATTTTTGAACATTAAATAATTAAAATTCTCCAAATTCTCCCATTTTCTCATGCTTTTATTTCCTGATTTCTTTCGTACACATTTGACAAATTGAACTTGTCTATAAAATGTTGAGGTATTTATCATTAAATTTTAGTATGTTAACATTATAATGTGTGGTAAATTTAAAACAAATTATAATTAGTGTCCTTGAGGCTTTAATATAAAATTGAACATTTTTAAGTAATACTTATTATATAAAAAATACAAACATCATTTAATATTGATTTTTTCAATATATAGAATCATTATTTATTACTTTTGTTTTTTCTTTTAGGTATCTATTCTTCAAAAAAAAAAAATCTTTTTATTTTGGCTCTGTTCTCACTCACATGTTTTCTAGGAATCATCTGAAAGGGTCACCTATCCTAAAATTAAAATTACCTCAACTTAAGCATGCTTAACTTGGAGCTCTTAATTTATGGGCTACAAAAAGAGATATTTCTAGTTGGTATAAGGAGTACTAATTATTTCTTTTAAGTTATCCTCAGTTGTAAAATCTAATACCTACATGGTCTCTAAATGCCCCTCATTTTGATGAGTATTTGATTTATTTATATGTCCCTCCTATTAGAAGCTTGCTAAGAGTCACTTCTTGTTCGTGTCTTATTTCTTTTCACACTAGCAATCACTCCTCATACTCATCAATGTCTGGGATATCACATGCCCACCAACTTCCACTTAGCTCATTCTCAAACCACAATGTACTAAGGGAGGCTATGCTCTAATGCCATTTTTGTAACATCGTGCCACTTTTAAGATCGACAATTGTCCCTACAAAACAACTCAACTCTTCATCCTTAAACCACACCATAGTGAGGGTGGCCTTGCTTTTAATACCATTTCTATAACATTGGATTGCTTTCAAGAAGTCAGCCATCCCAAAATTGTCTCAATTCAAACATGTTTAACTTTGGAGTTCATAAGTAATGGGTTACCAAAAAAAAGATGCATCTTGTTGATATAAGTAATATTAATTAATTTCTTTAAGATATCATTAACTATACAATCTCATATATACACAATCGATACATCTGTTGTATATTTGTTTCATTCACGTGTCTCTCCGTTAGAAAGCCTGTTAGGAGTTGCTTTTATTCCTGCCTCATCTCTTTTTACACCAATGATTGCTTTCTGTCCTTCTTGACGTTCAAAATGTCACATCACCTCTCTTAATTTTTAATTATTTTACACATTTATTATGAAATTAAAAAGTGAGAAGTGAAGAATAATAAATAATAGAGAAAATAATCAATAAAACATATACAAGGGCATAATAAAAAATTATATATCAATTTTAATAAAAAGAAGGATGTTAATTGTATTTTTATTTTTTTCAATTTTTGAGCCACAACCTTAAATGATACTTAAAAAAGGAATAACTGTATTATTTAATATTTCTTAACTAGTATGCAATTGTTAACAAGACCCTAAATTTATCAATAATAATTGAATCTCTACATATATTTATTTGTCGCTTTTCCTTGTTTTTGGTTTTGAATTAGGACTGGTTTTTCCTATTTACTTTTATTTATACATGTTGACGTTGACTTAGGGATTAAATCCAATAATAGATGGTTCTTCATGGATTAATTTTTTTGTTCTTATCCATCTATCCTTTTCAAAGACTAAAGCAATATTAATTACTATCTTAATTATTATAACCTTATTCATACCTAGTTTTTACATATTATACACACGTAACACACCTATTATAAAACAAGAAAGAAATGGCACTGATAGTCATATTAAGATGTTAAAAATAATTTAATATAAATAAGAATATTAATTACAATTTTTAATATGTGCATTATCTTTTTTTTTTTCAGAAAAACTTGTGTGTTGTCTTATATCTTACAAACAATTTCATTTTTGTGTAAAAAAAATCCTTTCTATAAAAAATTCCTCCATTCTAAAACAAGTGTTATTTTAAAATGTTGTATAAAGATTAAGGGCCCGTTTAGGGTGGTTTTTAGTTGTGAGTTTTGAAAATTTCAAAAACTATAACCAGTTTTTAGTTTTTAAAAATTAGTTTTAGATTTTTTTTTCTAATTTTTGGTTTCAAAATAAACTCACTTTGAAATTTCTTTTTTTATTAAAATTAGTTTAAGAATATGTTTATGCGGTGACAATAGTAGTAGTGGTGATGACAACAATGATGGTGGTGGCGGTGGTAATGCCGATGATGATGGCAATGGTTGTGGCAGTACCAGTGGTGACCGTGGCGGTGCCGGTGGTGATCGTGGTGGCATAGTTAGTGGTGGTGGTGACATTGCCTGTGGTGGTGGCAGCAGCGCTGGTGGTCACGATCGTGGTCGTAGTCGTGGTCGTGGTCGTGGCGTTGACGATGGTAGTGGTGATGAAGCTTGTGGTGGTGGAGGCAATGCTGGTGGTCGTGGTAGTTGTGACAATAGTGATGGGTGGTAGTTGTGGTAGCGATGATGGTGGTGGTGATGCCGGTGGTCGTGGTAGTTGTGGTAGTGGTGATGGTGGTGCCGGTGCTGGTGGTTATGGTGGTGGTGGTGGTGACGGTGGCTGCAGAGATGGCGGCAACAGTAGTGGTGCGGTGACAGTGGTGATGACAATGGCGGTGGTTGTGGTGGTGGTGTTGGCAAGAAGGGCTATTGTCAAATATAATGATGGTATTTTTTTTTAAAAACCAAAATCCAAATTCACAAATCCTTTTTTTTTGGTTTTGAAAATGAATGTAAAAGTGTTTTAAAATTGAGTTAAAAACCATTTCAGCTCCATTTTTGCCAAACGCGTTTTGTTTCAAAAATTATATTTGAAAACCAAAAACCAAAAACTCGCAACCACTCCAAACGGGCCCTAAACCATTGAGGATTTTTTATGCGTAACATCCATCAAGCAGTGCGATTGATTCAAAAAAGGAAGCTGTAGAGAGTTTCCACGAAACCATCCATATGGAGCTTGCAAACGACGTGGTTAAGGTTCTCTACACCGAAAATGAGAGCGGTAAAACAACGTTTCCTAGGCCCCGGCCCGGTGATCCAAATCCCAAAATTCCTCCTCAGTATCTTTGCCCACTGCGCGCACACTAATTGATTCTGCTTTGCTTCTTCCTATCAAACCTCGAACCACTGGGATAGAAAACTGACAAATGGTGGGCCGTAACCTTGGCCCGATAAGTTCAGCCTAAAATATATAACTGCTACTTTATTTATGGATCTAACTGTAAAGTTTGATGACCCAAAAAAAGTGTTAAGTTTAAAATTATAACCACTTTTAAAAGCCAGTAGAATTACGGATAGTCAGATACACACAAACTATCTTACAATGAGGTAAACCAATGTTCAAATTCTCTTTGAAAGAGATATTAATATTTAGTGTCTCACCATGTTTCAAACAAGATTGTCTTTAAAAGATTATACCTGTGAAAAACCAACAAAGTAGTAATTAGGACGTAATTAATTTTTCTTTAAAATTTTAAAATTGTGTTGAACGTCCTTTTTTTTTTTTTTTTTTTAAAGAAAAGCTTTCAAACTGAGATATTCCGTGATGACATTTTCTTGAATAACTTTTATTGTACTACTATTTAATTTAAGTCCACTAAGGTATTGAAGACATATGCTCGTGTAATATCATAATCAAATGGGAACAAATACTTGAATACTATTTAATTTGTTTTTCTTAAACGTTTGTTTTGTTTCTAATATGTTGTACTTTCTGAATCGAATACAATAATGCATAAACGCATGTTAACCACTGATAGTGTTTGGTTCTGCTTTCGTTCACTGGAAGTTCCGAAACAAGATCAAATTTGATATGGAATACAACGCACTATTAATGGACGATGAGCCCCAACAGGATTTTCTCGGGGTCACCAAAATCAAGTCCGACCTTTTTACAAACAGAGCCTGAGTATGGCAATCCACACCAATGCATTATGATTACTGAATCAAATATAAAATGCACAATGGTTCACAACAGCTTTTCAACCATCAATAATACAAGCTAGGATTTTGACAGCTCAAAACTGAGAGACATTCCATGATGTTATTCTCTTGAATAATTTTCATGTTGCTATTCTTTAAAGTCCTATATGGTATTGAAGACAAATGCTCACGAAGTATCATTCGTAGTAGGAAGTGGGAACCAATACTGGATTTTTTTTAAACATTTGTTTTCTTTCTAATATATTGTAATTCCTGTATTGAATACAATAATGTACACATTCATGCGATTACTTGATCAAATGAAAAGTGCATTTTGGATTCACAATAGCCTTTTCAACCATCAATAATACAAGCTAATATTTCGACAGTGGTACAGCCTCAACTGCAGCGTACTAATCCAAAATCTCTTCATTAGCAAAAAATAAAACAAGAAGAAAGATTTTAACCATCTTAAACCAAATCTACTTATTAAATATGCAGTGATCATCAAATAAACTAGACAGTATAATAGAGTAATAGTTGGAATAAATGGTTGATTTTCTATCAAAAAATTTAAACCAGAAAAGTAACATGCACATTTTGATTTTCTATAACTTAAATCCTAGAGGTACAACAGTACTCTTTAACACTAGGATACCAAAAGCTAGCTTCAACCTGTGCTATAAAAACTTCAATTGAATCCGATGCCAAACCTAATGAATCTTTTATTTGCTTTTAGCATATTGGCTATTGCCATTTGGAAACAACAACTCCCTTTGTTAACTACCATTTACCGTACCATGAATTTGATATGCAGCTTCTGGCTTTCGCCAATGCACACACCCATCAGGGTGCATCTTTTCATGACATATATATATGGGGAGTATCAAGTGAGAGCATAAAAAGAGCTGATTTTGATCATTCAATCTTACATTGATGTTTTATTTAAGTTAAACCAATCCCGACCAACCCCGCAAGATTTAATGGTTAGAGTTAACTCTTCTCACTTCTCCCACTCCCACTTAAGCTCCCACTCCCACTTATGCTCCGTGTGCGCATTACTTTTTCTCAAAAATCATCAGATCAAGAAGGGTTGCATTCTAGTCAAAAAACAAACCAATGAATCAATGATGATGTTATACACAAAGCGATTGATAAGCATCTCGGCAAGGTGCACTAGTCATCATCGGCATCAAACCTATCTTTTACCATTGTGCTGTCCACGGCGATTAAAATATATGCCAGCTTGATTGAACAAAGAGTGCAAATGCAGAAGCTCCTCGAGAGAAAGCTTTGAAGGCCTTTTTTGTTCAAATCCTTCCGTTCTAAGCACTCCAACAATCTTCTCCTTGAACGAGGTCAACCCTCCTTCACCTTGACCTTGAGCATCACCACCGCAATCACCCTTGTCGGAAGAACAGACATCATTTTCATTCGAGATTTTGAACAACTCAAAAAGTTTCCCCTTCTGCTTAAACGAGGCCCCAAGTGTCTTGTTCCTGTTACTAAAACAGGCCCTGGTGAAAGCCCTCCACTGATGAAGATCCACATCGGGAATCTGAGCCTTGGGGCGGATTATGACCACAGAAGAGTCAACTTTAGGGGAAGGGAGAAAGTCCCTCTTGCTTACATCCATCACAAGCTCCACGTCAGCCACAAGCTGAACGTTCACCGACAACCGGTTAAACCCAGAGTCACCGGGATTATCCAGTAACCTTCGAGCGAACTCTTTCTGCAGCAGAAGCGTGGCACTCCGAAACGGCGTCGCCCCATACACCAGTTTAATCACGAGAGGGGAAGATATCCGGTAAGGAATGTTGGCCACAACAAGATCAAACCGCGGGAAATGGGTTCTCATTGCATCTCTTTCTATAACCTGCAAAAGGCAAAACACGTGTCAAGTGTTATGTTTTTTTTTTATTATTATTTATTTATTTGGATTAGGCATTTCATCAAACAGGTGAGGTGTGAGTTAACAGTTACCCTGAGCTTATCTTGGAAGCCACGTTGGAGGACGCGCTTCTCGAGAACCTGGACCATGCGGTGGTCGATCTCGATGGCTACAACCTTGTGCGCGGCTTCGAGAAGCTTGAGGGTGAGGTTGCCGGTGCCGGGTCCGATTTCGAGGACTGTGTCGGAGGGGTTTATCGCGGATTTCCGAACGATGGTGTCCAGAATTCGAGGGTTGATGAGAATGTGTTGGCCTCTGCTCTTGTAAAAACGTAAAGCCTCTTCGCCATCCCCGTCTCCATGCACTTGCCGCACTGATCGTAACCTCCGAGGAATGAATCCAACTACGCGTCTACTGGCGCCAAGCATGGTACCACTCTCATGCACATGCTTGTCCCAACATCAACATAGATTAGCTCCATTCTTCCGAAGGCCCATCACAGCCCAAATTCCTAGACCCAAAGCCCAACTTGATTTCCTTTTGTCTTTGGACTTGGATTGGGCTCCTCACTTCCCCAAGCCCAATATGTAATGACAATATAAATTGAATTATTATTATTAATATTTTTTTTACCTGCGCTGAAAAAGTAATTATTCTACAAGGTCAAACTGAAATGTGGGACCTGATTTGATAGCAATTTTCCTCGTTCTTTCTATGGTCAAAGCGAATTGCATAAAAGGCTTCCAAATATGATTTCTAATTGTGATCCCATACATCATTACATGCGCATATTGTGGGACACAAATGGCTTTGAGTTTGAGCTGATCATGCAACTAGACTGGAGTCATATTCTTGTCATTGTATAATTGCAAGCTTTCTACTTGTCTATTTATACGAATGATTGAAGCCAAACCCGGACTAAACGAAGAAACATGAACAAAGCATGGAACGAACCAATGATTGTTTCAAGCTTGGGGGCAATTCGTATTTCATTACATTATGTCGGGCTCTCTATCCTCTTGAATGCAATACTTTTTCTGAGCATTTGGAATCAAAAATGATTGATCCTTGCTTTGGTTACGGGTGGACTCTGATTATATACTGTGGGTGAGAAAAACAATTGTCTCATCTTTGCTCTCTCCTGTTTTCCTTTTCTATGACAGACAATAACAAGGTGGTTTTGGTGGTCTCTATTTCACACTGCTCGATGGGGTGCCAAAATAATTAGATTCAATTTTTTTGTTTCTTTTTTAATTAAGAATTTTGGTTACGACACATCCTTAATTGATACAACTTTTTTTTCTCTTTCATTAAGTGCAAAGCTTTACTTAAAGTTGATTCAAAATTGCATCTTTACATAACGATTAGCTTTGAATGTTGTAATGCTCCATTAGCATTAGCTAATAATATTTTAAAAATTTACTTGGACCAACCTACCGTCCTTGAATTTTAGTTATAGAAAAACTAAAGATAAGTATGGCAAAAAGAAAAGGCTGGTTATGACAGCATAATGGTCTCATCCAAGCCAAACGGTCCAAAACATTGCTTACACTTTGCACCTTACCTAACTAACGCCCAAATGTCACAGCCCCCTGTGACCCACGGGGAACAAGGAGAAGCTTGTCTACTTGGCGTCATGTATAAAGTATAAATACTTCACAGTTCCGCCAAAACGAGGAAAAGTGAATAAAGTTTGAGAAATCAATTCACTTCTAGAAGATCAGTCTAATTATTGAAAGCGAGCGCATATTAATATGATGGACCGAAAAGGATTATTTAATTTCTAAATGAGCAACTTTACGCCACAGAAAATTTAACCAATATTATTCCCTTTTTTTTTTTTTGATAACCCAATATTATTCCTTTAGAATAAACAATATAAAGGTTTTTTACATAGTTATTTAATTATAAATTATTATGCATGATAAGTTTATTAATTTTTAGTTTTGATTGCTTTTTAGTTCTTTAGGTATCACAATTGTACAATTTTGGTCTCTCTAACTTCAATTGCATCAATTGGGTTCCTTAAGTTTTCTCTCATTTAAAATTAGGTCTTTTCATTATGATTTTATCTGATATTTAACAAAATTAACTGATGTTACAAATTGATAATGATATTACAGTGAGTAAATACAATGATTGACTAAAAAACGCATAATATTTTAACTAGAATGACCCAAAAAGGTGTTCTAACTGTATCGATAATGATGGTAGGTAAATAATTGTTTTTATGTCATCAATAAACAAAATGTTTTTCCATTCTAAACAAATTAATGAGTTAAATATTGGATAAAATCAAAATAGAAGGACCTAATTATAAATGAGAGAAAAGTCTAAGAGATTCAATTGACACAATTCAAATCCGAGAGATCAAAATTATACAATTATGATATCTAAAGAACTAAAATTGCAATTAACCTAATTTTTATAATAATTAGGTTAAAAATTATATTAAAAATATTTTTTACTAATTGACTTTTATACTACAGTGCATGTCTATTAAATTGATTTAAGTAAGCCAACTTTGTCTCGCTTCCGTTGCAGTCCTTTACCTCTAAATTCATAAAATAAAAAATAATAATAATAATAATAATAATAATTCACACGTTATAACGGTTCCTCGTAAAAGCAATTAAAAAAAAGGGTTTTATATTTTTATTAGATTAATAGAAATTGAGGAAAAAAAATATATTAAATTTGCACTGATTTATTTAAATTAATAAAAGAAAATGAAAGTGTGAGGCTCGCTGCCTCGCTTTACAAAAAGCTCCCCCAGCGAGAGAAATGAAAGTGGGGGAAGGACGAAGGAGAGTTGTTTTTCTTTTTTATTTTAATTGTTTTTAAAATTTCATAACATTTTTATAACATAAAAAGTGAAAAAAAAGTAAAAATGTTTATATTAAAAACAAATAATAAAATAAATTTAATTTCTTTTGAATAAATTTAATTTTTAAAATAATATAAATGTTATTTATATAATTTTTCACTATTTCTTCTGCCTATTTAAAAAGTAAAAGACTTAATTATTTATTATTTTTATTTATCTAAATAACACATTTATTTCTTTATTTTTATTTTATTTCTTCCAAATTTCACTCTTGAACGGTCGAACCAAAACAAAGGCTAGTACCTGTCGATGAGAGGCTGGCCAACATCCAATCTATAGGTTCGAAAGTGTACTGAGAATTGCCCTTGGATCATAGCTGAGTATGGCTGACTGAAAAGGTCTACTATTTAGTATTTTGAGTAATCTTAGTATCTTACAGCCCAAGGAATCTCCATAGAAGCGCGTGCACAATGCTAACGAATCCTATTCTCTCTTTTTCTCAAAGCGTATTCATGGGGGTTGACAACCACACCTACATCAAGCAGCTAGGTCTAGCAATCAGCGGTTGATATAATTTTCTTAACGGTCATTCAAGCCATGTGCTAATCAATCATTGTATTAAGAAATGTTACCTCGTTGGTGCCTTTGTTTTTATTCCCCACCACCCTACAAGGTGATAAATAATAATTTGCCTAGGCTGAATAGTAAATATTTAATATTGAACGGTGTTTGGTTCAAGGTTTAAATAGTTGTAAATTTTTTATAGAATAAAACTTTGATGCAGTAACATAGGTACCTGTTAGTATTGTTCTTCAATTAGAATTAAAGTTTTATTTCGGTAATTTGTGCAATAAATTTTTTATTTAATGCCAACACATATTATTAAAATAAAACTCTAATTTTGATTGGAGAAAGCCCTGACTTCAACATCCCTAGTCTTAAGACCTTGACTTCAAAATCACTTGTCTTCTTCCTTAGAGCATTATTCTTGATTTCAATTCTCTTATACATTTTTCTAATATTTTATCAAAAAGTATTAAATAAAAAACTAAATGCATTTAGTGTTTTGAAAATTTTAAATCATTTAATATTTTCTTTATCTAGTAAGTATAAAGATTAATAACAAAATTTTATAAGAAAATTTAGAATTATTTTATTTAAATTTAACCATTAATTTTCTTATTAATAAGTATAATTTCTTACTTTACTCTTTAATGCAAATCACTTGTTTTAGAAGAGCTAGTTTTTATTTTATTTGGTTACAAAGAAAAAAAATAAGAATGAAAATAATTTAATGTAAGCCTCATGTAAAAATTTTCTCTCCTCAAGTGGAGAAAAAACTAATTAAGGACAAAAGAGATAACATTTCACTACCCCTTCTTCTTTTTTCTATTTAACTAAAGAAAGTAAATAAATAAATCAACTTTTCTTTATCTCTTCCTTTTTTCTTTTCATCTAAACAACCTAGAAGTATATTTATTATTTAAAATTTAATTACAATAGACACTAATAGTATAAACATTTTTTACACTATTCTTCAATCATAAATTATCATGTACGACAAAATTATTGATTTTTATAATAATTTTTTCTAGAGTAATTTTTTATTAGTTAACAATATAAAATTTTTTATACCGTAAATAATATATGAAAATTAAAGTCTATAATTTATTTATTTTATCTTCTCTATTACTTTTATTTTCTTCCCAGTTCTTCCTACATGTAAATTAACTGAGCATTTGTAAGTGAATTTTTATTGAATGAATGTTTTCATCTTAGGTTACTATATAGTTATATTAGTTATATAAACTGTTTAAAAATATCTCAATTATCCGCTATAACAACATAAAAGTACCTCAACAAATAAAATCTAAACTAACGGCCGTAAATGATGATATTAGTTAAAAGAAACACGCATATGCATAAAATATAATGGATGAAGAATCTTAAACTTGTAAAATAAAATGAGAATTTTAGGTCAAATATCATCGCAGTGATAGTACATTAGTGAAGGAATCTTTTCACGTTTTCAATTGTAATCGGCAAGCAAAAGAACATAAGAAGGGAGGAATCTCTGTTTAATGGTGATGTGGGTACTCAAATTTGCCATACGACAGAAATAATGGCCACTCCCTAATATATCTTCTTTTTTTTTTTAGTAACCATCACTGTAATTAGAACTTTTGACTCTCTAATAGAACCCTAAAATATTCTTACAAACCTTAATTTTTCATGCCAACTATGAGATTAATACTTGATTTGGGATATAATCACACTTAAAGCTTCTCGTCCCTCTTTAACATGGTATATTTGGTGGTAAGAACTTTGCTTACTCTCAAAATATGATGATATTCTGCTTACTAATAATAAGTTTATAAATAAATAAATGCCAAGGCCAGATAAAATAACTGAATTGACATAATAATAAAATTTAAAGAACGATATCTAGTCTTTGAAAATCCGGCCAAGCAACAAATACAATAATGAAATGAAAAATCTACAATCTAGGATGCAGTAAGGTTGAATCAGTTAATATAGTATAATTCATAACACTCACGAAGATAATTTTTTTTTTAAAAAAAGATAATGAAAGATATCCATTTTTAAAAACAAATGACATTCATAGACGTTAATGAGGAGCTACTTTAGTCTTTAAAGTTTAAAATAAAATTTAAAATAAAACAAATATTATTTCATAATTTTAGTTTAATAATTTCTTTTAAACTAAAAGCTTCATTTCATAATCTCACATCAATTAATTCATATGAGAGGGAGAGAGAAACTAGGATTTGCAAATTTTTTTAAGTTAATTTAGTTATTTTTATAAACTGCATTTCCCTTTTCTATATAAAAAACAATCTAGTTTTTTAAATTTTTTAAAAATTATTTTTTCAAATGTGTTTTAATCCAACTTTTATTTTAAGGGGAAAAAAAAATTTGAAACAAACACTATTATAATTCCAGTGAGGAGACCCTAATTATTGTCTTATTAAAACTTTAAACTTTAATTTTATTATTAAAAATATGGCTTGTTTTGGTGTACAATAATACACCAAAGATAAAACCTAAAATCTTATACAAACTATCCAAACTCTCCCATCACTATGCCGACTCTAGTGGGTTAAATATGACTTGCTTGATTATTCCTACAAATAATCTTTCTCGATCAAAGTATTAAAAATTAAAATATGCATATACGAATTTTGAAATTCTTTATGAAAAAGATAAGGAACAAATGAAGGTATAGGGGCATGGGGAGCGTTTAAAATGTCCATACTTTATGCTTTATAGCATCTTAATATCACGCATTGAATATTTCGTCGGAGCAAAGTGGGTGGAGCGAGATTTATGGAGGAATAACACAAAAGCATCATTTATTTTATGGTATCAACAAAAGGATGTGCTTTTTTATTCTTTGCCATCCAAAATGTACCTAAACGTACATAAATCACAACTAGGATAGAGTATGACTGATTGAGACAAGATAATTGTGGTATATTATGTATGAACTTATGGTGTGAGCGACCACATGTCCAAGACATACGCTAGGTGTAAATAATTAGTAAGAGGGTGGCCCACAATCAGATCTGCTAAAAAGCCCCACTGTCTTTGGGTTCCAAAATTCCAATCTCCATCCGTTCTTTTCGCCGATAAACGTTGATGAAAGCTGGAATACCAAAGCAAATTAAAACTACAGAAACATCAATTTTAATTAATAAGATTTCAGAACATCGTAAAAGACAGCATGAAACGGAATTAATAACCAAACATGGCCACGTCCACGTGGGTGCTTCAGCTTCCGGGACAGATATCACGAATATCACGACTTACCAACCATACAAACCACATTTACTCATGCTTAGTCGTCTGACTTTGGGCTGGTCACAACTTAAAACTAATTTAAGGAGCACATGAATGGTAGAATGATTTTTCAGCTTCTAATAATGGGTTATTATAAAGTAAATTACAGGAGCATCTACACACAACAGTGCACAAAATATACTTTTGCTTTCTCTATCTGTCTTTTTACTGCTTTGCAAAAAAAAAAAAAAGAGTGAATATTCGGTTAACGAATAACGAACTTTAATTCTTTATCTCTGATCAAGATATTCACTCAAATTTGCACACAATAAAAAACCAAACAAGGTCCCCCCACCCGGCGACGAGAAGGGGTGGTAGTGAGGGAATAGCTCACCAGCATGAGACCAGGATCTCAATCGCTGTGCATAGCTAATAAAATTATGTATTAAAAATGTTTTTAATTTCTATAAATATGTCATTTTTTTCTTTTATCTCTCAAGATTTTTTTATGGTAGTTTTTGTTTTTATAAAATTTAAAACTTTAGAAAACAGTCTATGTAATGGTATGCCATGCATTTAATCGTGTTACATGAGCAATAATTTAAAGGCATGTTTATATTGACGTTGCAATTGAGTGATGTGAATTATAATCTCTTCAACACATAATTGACAAAAGGAGTCCCTTTCGAAAACAGAGGTTGGATGCAATTGAACGTCAACACAAACATATGTTGACAAGCAACTTTCATCAATAATATATTTATACACTTGCACAATATATTTACTTCTCTTTACCTCGTTTTTTTTATTGTCACATTACATTATTTATTATATCTTTCTGTTTTTTTTTCTTTTTTTTCACCTCCTACACCCAAAAAAGAAGGTGTATATCTATCACTTTTTGTTAGAGTTAGATGACATGGTACGCACAAAAATTATTTGTAATAAGTTTTCACTTATCAAATGGTTTTGGATTTGGTATTATTGTTCATGGGTACATAATGTGAAAACATTGATTACACTGTGTTGAATACCTATATTTCATCCATCTCATATTATTTTCTTTCAAAGTAATGTGCACGTATTAAGAAATTTATTAATTACAAAATTATTATGACAAAATGAATTTCATTTACTAAAATATCCTTATTGAAAAATTAGAATGTAGTAGTTATGAACTAATTAAGTATTTAAGTGAGATGTCAATAAATTCAGGTACTATTGAAAAAATAATTAATATATTTTTTAAATTTTTTTTTAACATAACAAACACTTTGTGACTGACTAAAACCTCCAAAATGACATATAATATAAGATGGAGAAAATATTTCAAAAAACATTCATTGATTTTTATAACCTTGATATAATAAATACTTTTTTTAGTAAAAAACTTTTTTTAACCTTTTATCTATATATACAGTAAACAACTTCTACATACTATCCTCACACATGTTATATTTTATAACTAAATTTAAAATGTTTTTTTAATATTTTTAATATTTTTTTAATAATTAATTTTAAAATGAAATAATTAAGGTTTTGTTTTATTATTTTGTCAAAAGATCAAAACACGTGCATTAAAATATTCTATTTAAATAAAATGTAAGTATGAATCCATATATAAATTTACAAGTATTTATTAAATACAAGCATAAATATTAAAAATATTATCCACGTGATAATTCCCCCCCTAAATTTGAATACAAATATTTTAATAACTTACTCGTTATCATTCTTACATATTTTTTCTGATTGTTAATTAACTTCGACTTATACCATTATTCTTTATTCCTTCCCTTTAATTTTTATTATAGTTAGGTCGTGTTTTATAAATTAAATTGGCATAGTCAATATTTGAATAAATGATTGTGTTCCTATTTTCATGCGTACCTACTCATGTATTACATGCTTGTTCCTACTAAACTAACCCTTTCTAAGGTTTTTATTTTTATTCTATCTAAACCAAAATGAGTGCTTTACCTAAAAACGTGTGATTTGTATGACAAACAAAAGTATTTATCAACAAGCCATCATGATTAACAGTTCGATCTGTTACTTTCAATATTAATTTAATGGTTAATATATTTTACGTTTTAGGGTTATAAGTTAGTCAATATATATTGAGATTTTTTCTTTCTTTTCTGTGAACTTGAGTATTACATAGAAGGTTTAATTAATTTGTATGGATTAAATGATATACAAGAAGTTTATTTTTAAAAGTGACTTCACAACAATCATTTCTAGTAGAAGTGTAAGTGAGAGTGAGAAATTTTACATTATATGGAAATGTAAAAGTTGAATAATATATATGAGTAGTAAAAATTCACGTACCTAATTATACTGTAAGGTTTTGAGTTTAATGTAGTGCTTAATCTACTTGTGTCTTTTCGTTTAATTTGTTAGTAAAGTTCCATATAATGTTTCTAACTCACCTTGCAACCCAACACCGATGATTTTGTAGTTAAATTTTGACTATATATACTCTTCTTTATTCACTTAGAATTATCAGTTTGTCATAATTATTAGTGGACGAATTTTTATGCATTTTTTTTTGGCCCTAGGGTTTTTTTTTTTTTAATACTTAACTTTTTTTTTTTTGGTTACCGTTGGTTTTGGTGAACTTGATGGACGAAATTATTTGTAATGGTTGAACCTCGCTTACATTTACATAGATAAATAAATAAGTAGTGGCCAAACTAAAATAAATAAGGCAGTTTGCCCTCATAACGCATCTTTCATTTAATTTTTCCTTATGCTTCGGTCTTTAGCCGAAAGTTGAGACAAAAAGAAAGGTGGTAGGAGTTTGGTATCGCTTGAAAGGCTAAAGAAATTGACAAAAAAAAAGGCGAGGCTTTATTTTTTTGTTTTTGGTATCCAATGTGAGAGTTGTGTTATGATTCTAGTAATTCATTATTTTGTATATCACTTTGTTTGCTTCGATTTTTTTATTTTTTTTTAAAGAAAATGCTCAACATAGTGAAATAGTGACGATGGGAAATGGTTGTTCTCAAAGCAATACGATAAGGGGTTGGCTCATCGTTGGTTCACATGACATGACCAATTAACACCACAAAGAAGGCAAAGGAAAATGGTTTTCTGTTTCGGGTTCACATGAAATCAGCACTCATGTGTGGGCCATGATTACTCATAAATACCGCATTCATTCCCTCACTCATCAAACCCAACCCCGAAATTGCTTAACTGTTGTTGTATTCTATTAATTCTGTGTTAGCAGACACTGTAAAATAAATAACTATTCCTTGTATTGTGACACGTTCTTAATACAAAGTTACTAACAAGCACCGTTTTTTATGCGCAAATTGAATTTCATTCTATGCATGTTACCAATTGAAAATAGCATTACTACAATCGGTCAACTAACAAATTGTTCGAGAATAAAGCTTATTCTTACCTTTATTTAGTGTGAGTGGTAACGAATTGGATTTGATTTATTTTAAACTAGAGGAAAGGCAGGCACCACACGCACCTAATAGCTGTTTGTACATATTTTCATGTTTTTTAAAAGATGTTAATTTTTTTAATAATTTCTATCTTTTAACAGTTTAACATAATTAATTTGAGTTTAATAGTTACACATTGTCAGTGTAAAAAGTTTTATACTTTTAACTAATCATAAATTATTATTGGTATGACTTTTAAAATAATTATTATAAAAGTTAACAAACTTATTATACATAGTGGTTTGTGATTAGATAATAGTGTAAAACTATTTTATATTGTCAGTGTATAACCTATTTTCTTGATTAATTTAGTATGAGTCTAAAAACAATAATAAGTGTAGTACATAGTTCAGAAAATAATTAAAAGATAAAATGGTCTAATAAAATGTGAAGACTAAAAAAGAGTATTTCCTATATTATAGATAAAGTCTAAATTCAAGTTTCATTAATGAAACATTAAGCCGATTTATTATATTATATCCATCCTTATATATCCTTTTAAGGAAGTAGTAATTCATAAGAATTATAAAAAGTTGGTTAATTTAGTTAATGGCATTAAATTTATTAACAATTTATGATATTTTTGCAAAATTACTCTTCAAATTATTGGGACTCATTGTCTCACTCTTTTTACTTAATTACTTTTCACCTAATTAATTAATGTGTGGAGAGAAAATAATAATTATACTGTTTATCTTATTGATTTTGAGGCAGTCATCTTTCCCAATCATCATAAAATAAAAAAAGTTTGTCTTATTAATTTACAACATTTATTATTTATTGACTTAAAACATGTAAAGTAATCAAGGATATTGCAGTAAAAATGTAATTAATTCAAAAAACAATTTAAAAAGAATCTTATAAAAAAAGACAAACAATTTTCTTTTGATTACCATGTTATAAGTATAGAGTATTCATCAACTTTGTCAATGACTAATTTCTACTAGAGAATCTAATTGACCACCTTTAGTAGAGTCTCATCTCTCAACCACCTTTTTTTCCATCTACAATACTTGAACTCAATACTTTGTTTAAGGGGATTCGAGTCCAATTCCACTCACATCATCATAATGTTTAGGGACGAAGCCAGGGTTGCATCATAGGAGGGGCTAAAAATAAAAAATAAAAAATAAAGTTCTTTCAATAGATATATAAGCATCAAATTTCATACAAAATATTTATAATTATGTATTTTTCAAAATAATCCAAGAACCATATAATAGAAAGCATAGATAGCAAACTAAATATATTTTTTAAAGACCCCATATTACAATTCTCAGTCATTATTTTCATATGTCACTAAGAACTTTCATCAATTTATGATAAAAATTAGTATGTACATTAACTCTAATTTTTTTTACAAAAAAAAAAAAAAAATCCCTATTATAACTCAAAGCTTAAAATATCAATATCTTATATAGTGTTTGTAAGTTTGTGTCATTGGTAAAAATTATTAAATAACCTTCAATTTTGAAATCAATTTATAATCAAATTAATATAAAGAGAAATCTAATAAAGTCATTTCATTCTAAATGCAATTATTTATAGCCTTTAAAATTGCAAAAAATGGATTATAAAAAAAATTCCATTAAAAAAGAAAATAAATTATAATCAAATATTTTTGTCTAAAAAAAGAAGAAAATACATAATTTCCATGATAAAGACTATAAAAAAGAACATATAATATTTGTTTAAAAAAAGAAAAGAAAAGAATGTCATTAATTATTTTCACAATAAAATTTATAAAAAAGGAATAGAATATCTTGTTAAAAAATAGAAAAAAGTAACAATTAAATATTATTTTTCATAACTAAACCCCTAATAAAAATAATAACCCTGATATACATTTAAAATTAAAAAAATAGCCCCCCCACTCACGCTAGCAGATCTGTGGCTGGTAATGTTGATGACAAACAAATTTCTTATTATTTGATAGCAGAAAAAGAAATAGAGGGAATGAAAGTGAATACATGAGAAAGGAAGAAAATAGAAATAGATAAGAATAGAGTAGAAGTTAAGGTTGTTTGATTGACGAAAATAGAAAGAAAATGAAGTAAAAATAAATTTGTGAGGTTGTTTGGTTTGAAAGAAAAAAAGAAAAAAAACATATTATTAGTAAAATATTGTTTTAACCTTGCAACTTAAATACATTTTTTTGGGTTTTTTTTAAATGCAAAATCGATTTTGGAGTAGCTCAAATCGATTTTCGAAAGTCTATTCATAAAATTTGTGACATCTGATTGATTTACCTATGCCACTTAATTGATTTGAGCTGCCTCCAGGGAGCACATTTTGTGCAAAAAGAATAGTCCACATGAAAAGCCAGGGTTATTTTTATAAATTTTTTTCAACAATCCAAATTTACTCACAAATCTTCTCACTTCAGAGGGGAATATATTGGAGGTGGCCCCCACTAATTTTTTTGAAAATTTCTTCACACTTTTTCTCCACCAAACAAGCCTCTTCCACTATTTTCCTTCCTCTCCTCCTCTAATTCTTGTTTATCAAACAAAGTGTAAAAGTTGAAGCTTAAAATGATTATCAAACTTAAGACAAAGAGGTAGGAAAAAATACCCAAAGAGGTTAGGAAAATAAACCTTTCGTTTTGTCAAGAAAAAAAAAATCCTTATTTATAATAATAACTGCTTATAACTTTAAAAAAAAGTGCTTATGAGTGTGAAAAATACACCTCATTCACATTTACTTATGTGAATAATATTAAACATTTTATGAAAAATATCACAGAGAAAACAAATATATTTAATATTAAAAAATAATTAATATTTTTCGTGTGTAATAAATGAAAGATGTCTAACAAACAAAAGAATATAAAGTTGCTCTAACAGTATTTATTTTGGTCACATTCTTTCTGTTTTTGGGTGTTTGACAGAAAGGGATTACACTTACGGAGAGGTACATCATTGCATAATTAACATTACTACTTACTTTACAGCGTTAGTAGGTCGCAGCCGCGCGAGCAACGGTGCCCTCGACACCTGTGGCTAGGAATGAGTGTGTGTGTGTGAACACTAACACTACTAACAAAAAGCTGTTATGCATTACGTCTTATAAATTGGTCTACTCAGCACTCAGCAGAGTCTCAGACTTTAGTGCCCCCGACACCACTCTCTTCTCTCTCTCTCTCTCTCCATTCTCTCCATTGTCTTCGAGAGTGGTAGGGAAAACATGGAAACCAGCTCGGTTTCCAAATTGCAATTTGCATTTCTCTGCTTGGCATTGTGGTTGGGTTCTCAGTTGGTGCGGGTTCACTGTAGCGTCACCTACGACAGAAAGGCCGTTCTCATCAATGGCCAAAGGAGGATCCTCTTTTCTGGCTCTATACATTACCCCAGAAGTACCCCTGATGTAACTTTCTTCTTCCGTTGCCCATAATTTTCTTATATGGCCGAGGAAACTTTACCTTATTTCACTGTTTGTTTGTGCGTGTAGATGTGGGAAGATCTGATTCACAAGGCCAAAGAGGGAGGTCTAGACGTCATTGAAACCTACGTCTTTTGGAATGTTCACGAGCCTTCTCCTGGCAATGTACATCACTAACACACACTCCCTCTCAGCCCCTTAATTCTTTTTTTTTTTTCCTTGTGGAATTTGAGGTTTATTCTCTCTGCATACAATTCGATTCAGTACAACTTTGAAGAAAGGTATGATCTGGTGAGGTTCGTGAAGACAATACAGAAAGCGGGGCTGTATGCTCATCTTCGCATTGGACCTTATGTCTGTGCAGAATGGAATTTCGGGTACCTTCAAATTTATTACTCTCTTATATTGTTTCTAACTCGAGGTTTTGGTCTTGTGGGGTCGTGTTCGATTGTTCGGTGATTTTCCCTTGTAATCTGCAGAGGATTTCCTGTTTGGCTCAAGTATGTTCCGGGCATCAGCTTTAGAACAGACAATGAACCTTTCAAGGTCTCTCTCTCTCTCACCAAAACCAATTTTTATTACATTATTCAATGACTAACCAAAAGGAGAATTTGGAAATTTCTTTCTGTTTCTTTTAATTGAAATGGTTTTATTGATGACCTGTTAACGGTGTTGCAGAGGGCAATGCAAGGGTTCACTGAGAAGATTGTGGGAATGATGAAGAGTGAACGTCTCTATGAATCCCAGGGTGGCCCTATCATACTCTCTCAGGTGTTCTTTAGTCTCCATTGCTAACTTGCTTTTGTGTATTTGTAATCTACCAATTTTCTCTAAATTTTTTAGCAATGGCACTAGACCCCTAGTGGCTGTAAACTTTTCAATTTAGATCTGGCCAAGTGGCTATAATAGTATGCACAATATGGTGTTTCAGATTGAGAATGAGTATGGGGCACAGAGTAAATTACTTGGACCTGCTGGCCAAAATTATGTGAACTGGGCTGCAAAAATGGCTGTGGAAACGGGAACTGGGGTCCCCTGGGTGATGTGCAAGGAAGATGATGCGCCTGATCCAGTGGTGAGCATTCTCACTCTTCCTTACTCATGAAAGTTATGTACTGTAATATTACATGCTGTACTCGGATGCACCATCAACAATTGTTGGGTTTTTTTTTTGCTTTGGTTGTTCTATTGTTATTATTATTATAAAAAACTCAAGAGGTGTAGCTTAAAAAAAAAATGGAGCACCCAACCAATTGTAGCCCCCAATTTTTCTTTTCAAGAACCTTGCATGTTCAGGAATGTGGTTGATATATTTATCTGTTTCTGCTTCCTGTTTAATGACAGATAAACACGTGCAATGGCTTTTATTGTGATTATTTTACTCCTAATAGACCCTATAAGCCTTCAATATGGACAGAGGCTTGGAGTGGCTGGTAATTATTTTTATTGTTACTCTCAAAATTTGGAATTAAAGAAATGAGCTTGCATAATTTTTTCTGTGAAATATGAAGGTTTTCTGAATTTGGAGGTCCAATTCATGAAAGACCTGTTCAGGATTTGGCATTTGCAGTTGCCCGATTCATACAAAAAGGAGGATCCTTTGTAAACTACTACATGGTTGGTTTTCTTATACTGTCTTAACAATTGAAATTTTGACGATGATGACAGCATTTACTCTAGTAACTTCTCTTTGTGCATGTAGTATCATGGAGGAACCAACTTTGGCCGAACAGCTGGAGGCCCTTTCATCACTACAAGTTATGACTATGATGCTCCACTGGATGAATATGGTGAGAACTAACAGTTTTGTAATTTATGCAACTGCTGGCTATTACTGTTCTTTTCCTTAGTTACTTATGCATCTATATCAACAATTTTAAGTCAAGACACTCACCACACTTCACTAGTCTGAAGTAACATTCTAAATTTAGTTTTCACAACAATACCCCCAGACTATGTTACTGATGACTTAACTGACAACATTTGTTTTGAAAAAATGACAGGTTTGATTAGGCAACCAAAGTATGGTCATCTAAAGGAGCTTCATAAGGCTATCAAGATGTGTGAGCGACCTTTAGTTTCAACTGACCCAGTTGTTACTTCATTAGGGAACTTCCAACAGGTTTAACTTACTCTCAATTTTTTTTTTTCACTGTGCCATAAGTTTCTTTGCTGACCCAAGTGGGTATTCACCTTTTACCAGGCTTACGTATACTCTACAGAATCTGGAGACTGTGCTGCTTTCCTCTCAAACTACGATACAAAATCTTCTATTAGAGTGATGTTCAACAATCTGCACTATAACATACCTCCTTGGTCCATCAGCATCCTCCCTGATTGTAGAAATGTTGTTTTTAATACAGCAAAAGTATGTAACAAAAGTCTGAGATTTGAAATCATCATATTGCATTGGTACTCAGGGATCACCATTAGGCTTCCTAGGACACAATTTATTCACCTTCAATATCTTCATTCAATGAGATTCAACAATTTAAAATTTGTGTAAAACCATTAAATTCATCTTCTCTCTCTATTAGGTTGGAGTGCAAACATCTCAGATGCTAATGTTGCCAACAAATACTCATATGTTTTCATGGGAGAGTTTTGATGAAGATATTTCTTCTCTAGATGATAGCTCTGCCACAATCACTACTTCTGGTCTCTTGGAACAAATAAATGTAACACGGGATACAAGTGATTATCTTTGGTATATAACTAGGTAAGCTTGATTTTCTAAGTTTGATTAGGTTTGCTCCTTAAGTGACTTTGTCAATCTCTTACTATTGAAATTCTTTACGCTTTAGATTCCTAGTTTCCTAGTTTGTTGAAGAAATGTAAGAGTCATTATTTTAATTCCACTACACATTGACACTATGACCGGTATTGAGTCTTTTACATAGCAATTCTCTTTGTTCATTTTTCAAACACACAACAGATCACTTGCATCAACCATGAAAATAAACGGTTGATTTTCTAGATGGTGAATTGAACGTGGAAGTGACATAGTTATGATGTCCACATCTTAAATCAGTCTTCCTGGTGGACAGCTTTAATATCACGACTTTGACATTTTGATGGAATCTCTCATAGGTTCCTGCTGCTAAATGATAAATATTTAGAAACCACTTTGACTAACTAATTTATTTCATATCAACTTGTCTACAGTGTTGATATAGGATCATCCGAATCCTTTCTCCATGGCAGAAAACTCCCCACTCTCATTGTTCAATCCACAGGCCATGCTGTGCATGTTTTTATCAATGGTCAACTTTCTGGTGTGTTGTCTGCTTGCTCTTTACTAGATCTCCTTTCCATCTTTTTAGTCAAAGGAAACACTATAAATATGATTAAAAACAGGTTCTGCATATGGAACAAGGGAGGATAGGAGATTCACATATACTGGCACAGTAAACCTTCGTGCTGGAACAAACAGAGTAGCTCTGCTCAGTGTTGCTGTTGGACTTCAAGTAAGCTTTGTTTCCCACCTTTACTTTCTGAAATCCTACTGCAGTTGAGGATGGAGGCAACTACATACAAGTATCAATTGATGCAATCCATTTGGTTCTATCAAGAGCCAATTTTTCAGCAAAACCATTTAAAGATTATTTATTTATTTTATATGGTTTTTCCTTAAGTTTTCTTATGAAAGGTCTTCTTCTACCCTTTTTTAATTGAACGAGTTGTATCATGTCCACTCATCCTCCATATTCTTGTCTCAGCTGCACTTATAAAATCCTTATTCTTTGTCTACTAATGACTAATATCATTATTTTCTGATGTGTTGTCATAGAACGTGGGAGGACATTTTGAGACTTGGAACACAGGAATCCTTGGTCCAGTTGTACTCCGTGGACTTGACCAAGGAAAATGGGACTTATCTTGGCAGAAATGGACGTACCAGGTTGCTTAGTCTTACTTTAGCTGCTTAAGTTGTCTCAGTTACAAAGAAAAAATTATATTAAGACATGCCAATTCTTAAAATAGGTTGGGCTGAAAGGAGAGGCCATGAATCTTGCATCTCCAAATGGTATTTCTTCTGTAGAGTGGATGCAGTCAGCGTTAGTTTCAGACAAAAATCAACCACTGACATGGCACAAGGTAAAAATTGACAGAAATGTGCTTAAGGTTGACTGAAACCAAATATTGGTCCTCAAAAATGATAAATTTGATTGGTAAACTTTGCAGACTTATTTCGATGCTCCAGAAGGAGACGAGCCATTGGCATTGGACATGGAGGGTATGGGAAAAGGTCAAATATGGATTAATGGGCTGAGCATTGGAAGATACTGGACTGCTCTGGCTACTGGTAATTGCAATGGTTGCAGCTATGCTGGCTCATTCAGACCTCCAAAGTGCCAGGTTGGTTGTGGCCAACCAACCCAGCGATGGTAAGTATTATTTTTGGTTGACATTATAGGTAATGCATAGCTCATTCAGGCCCAAAGTCCCTTATATTTGGTACTAAATATTTCAGGTACCATGTACCTCGATCTTGGTTGAAGCCAAATCATAATCTGTTAGTAATTTTTGAGGAACTTGGGGGAGATCCTTCAGGAATTTCACTTGTAAAGAGATCAGTGAGCAGTGTCTGCGCTGATGTGTCTGAGTACCACCCAAATATAAGGAATTGGCACATTGAGAACTATGGGAAATCAGAAGAGTTCCATCCTCCAAAAGTTCACTTGCATTGTAGTCCTGGCCAGACTATCTCTTCCATAAAGTTTGCAAGCTTTGGAACTCCTCTGGGGACCTGTGGAAATTATGAGCAGGGAGTTTGTCATTCTCCCGCTTCCTATGCAATCTTAGAGAAGGTACCCTTCATTTCACAATCCAACCCATCAACTTTGTTACAAGTTTTTCTTTGGATGATGATATAACTTATGCTCTTTGTCATTTAATTTTTCACAGAAATGTATAGGAAAGCCAAGATGTACGGTCACTGTATCAAACAGTAATTTTGGGCAAGATCCATGTCCTAATGTGTTGAAGCGGTTATCAGTTGAAGCTGTTTGCGCTCCAACTGCTACGAATTGGAGGGGATGAATGGTTAACGAAGCACCTTTTTACATGTAGTCTGCAGTGACTTAACAAGCAAACGAAAGAACAATAATAGTATAGGAAAAGTTGAGTGTCATAGTTGTTTTTAGGGAGAAAGTAACTATCTTCTGATATGTTGGTGCCGAAGGCACGAGGTTTATAATTTTATTTACTGATGTTGTGTTAACGGGATTGTATAAATTAGTCATTGTTGGATAGGTGAATCTGAAACAGGGAGTCCAGAATTTGGACCCTTGTGTGTGAATTTGGAGTTGTAGTTCCCGGCCTTTTAAGTTATAACTGGATATAGGCACGGGGAAGAGAGGCAATTTGGTTGGTGTGATGTTTTTTCGGTTCTTACTTTCTGGGGTAAATTAAACTCCAAATCAGGTTCAAGTTGGGAGCGGATCCTACTGTAACCATTCTCTGATTACGTTTATTTACAGCTCATTTTCTGTGCACTTTGCATCCCATTCTTTCTTTTCGTTTTAGTTGCAGTATCTACCAATGACCATGCAAACATAAATTAAAAGTACTATATCCAACGAATCTAATTTACTTGGTTAATAGCACTCCTCTCAAAAATGGTTTAAGGCAACTATTATTTGGGCGATTATTTTTTTACCGAGGAGGTATTTAAATTATTCATTTTAGAGAAAAAATTAATCAAATTACTATTATATAATCAAAATGATTTTAAAAGTAATTTGTTTTTAACTATCCATTTCCTTATTTATTTTAAACAAGGGAAAGAAAAGTAATCAACGCCCTTGCATCCCAATGTTCATTCTTTCCTTCAACTTCTCTCTCAAGTCCTAAGCATACACTGAGAGAGTGAGAGTCTTAAACATACCATAAGAAGAAACAAATATCAGTGCAATACAATTCCCATATGTTTTGATACTCAAAGGGGAAACAGGAAAGCCTACGTAATTAAGATTCATGATGTAGCACCATCCACTGTTATTTAAGACGGAAGAAAGGACCAGTTACTATTTAGAGATAGATGATAGTAGTCATCACTTTTGGATGTTTGGTGCAATAACAGAAATAACAAAAGTCTAGTACAAGATTATAAAAATAAAGACGCAAAGCATGTATTATGTCTCTGAAGGTGAAAGTAACGACTAACACCAGCAAGATTAAGCACTAGCTGTAGCCACATGTTTCTCTATTGTCTGCTGCAGCTCGTCCTTCTTTGCTCCCACCACTTTGCCCAGAAGTGTTCCCTCTTTCACAAACACAAAAGTGGGCATAGCCTCAACAGCCCAATCTTGAGCAACAGTCTGCAATCAACAAATTATTTATGATTACTTTCTAAATAAATTCTTTCGTATTTTCTCTGCTCTTTTGGTGGGGGGATTATAAATGTTATAGTTTATTTTTACCTTTAATTCGTCCACATCCACCTTCAGGAATATGACATTGGTAAACTTCTTAGCCAGCTCAGCCAGGAATGGTGCAATGAAACGGCATGGTCCACACCAAGAAGCAGTAAAATCCACTACAACCTGACACAATTAGAAAGGTAAATATATATCAAATTTCCGATTACCAATGAAATATAACTACAAATCATAATATAGTGGACAAAACTTCGAGCCAAATTTACCTCCGCCCTCAGTGCACTGCTTAAGCATTAGTTTTGAATACTACTACAGAAAAAAATTAACATTCTGGAGTTACTATTTCGTCCACTTGAACTAACGAGAGATCGCCACTTAAGTCTTTACACTATTCCTACTTTCCCTACCACGTTTAATCATCATTACACAATCAGAAAGCGCCTTTGAATCACGGAAACCGAACAAAAGTCTGGCAGTTTATCGATCGTATGAAGAAATGTTAACAGATTTTATTTTATTTTTTTCTAAATTTTAAATAAGGGTTGGGTTGGATGAAAATCAAGTTCGATAATTTCATATAAATGTTGTATCAGATTTAATTAGTTATATGATTATTTTAGCTACAAATGCAAATGATTAGTAGTTAGAACTACTAGTAGGGTACTGCAGAGGAGTGGTTGCAAATTGCAATGATACAGAAAGGAGATAGAAGAGCAAGCAAGCAAGCAATTATACAATGCATTATTTAAGTTAAAATTTATGGGTATTATACTGCAAGTGAAGCATCACTGTTTCTGTCCAACTTATGCATGCATTATAGAAAAAAAGCATCGTGTGGATTGTATATATATCACCGGTTGTAGACTTGATGAAATCACTTACGAAAGTAAATTCAGATTCTTGCAAACAAATAAATTAAACCAACATCCTGGTGATAACCATACAGAGCAGTTAGAATATTAAAGATCATCGAACTAGAATCAACTGAACGAAATGAATAAAGCAAAAATAATGTGATACTTTTAACTATTAATGCAAATAAAAAATAAAAAAAAGGGAAAAAAATTTATTTTTCAAACCAAGAAGGCCTAGTTTCCATGTTACTATAAATTATGATGGTTAGAAAAATCGAAATATGAGCATAATTTGATGAATCCCTAAGCCTTATATTTGCATTTTGCACAAATTTAAGATATGATAAAACATTTTTAAAAAATTCGAAAGTCTAGGAGCAGATTCAAAAGAGGTTACATTCAACATGCAGTTTTATAATTACAAACAATAGATATCTTCCTGACAAACAGCATCATCACATGCCAAAAATTATAAAATTCCTTATGAAACACAGTGCAGAACAGCTACCCTCAATAATGGGAAGGTGTTGTTGGAGTAAAGGTGTGTTTGGATTTCCATTGAGACAACCCGAACAGACATTCATTTCAATCTATGCTTTCACATACTTTTTCCGTTCAACTGACTTGGGATATGTGCAAACAATAAACCAAACACGCACTAATGCATTTCACAATTTGCAGACCATCTACAGCTTTTGCAAGCATTATTTGTCATTATTTCATATCTAATTAATTATATTAAAAAAAGTTATTTTAACATCAATCTTACATAAAAGTTAAAAAAAAAAAATTTAAAATAAATAACTTATATTTTTTATGTAATAAATATTTTTTTCTAATAAAAGCTTCACTTCTGCATTTTAATGTCAGCCCTAAGATTTTATATTAATAAAACTGGGAAGAAAAAATGTAGAAAGGGGCGTGAATATAATATCTCTCTGTCCATCAGGTATATAACATGTTTACAATACAAACTACATATATGTCCCTTCTTCATGAATTGCACTATTGCAGATTACTTCATAAACAGCCAACCAACAACCGAACGGATCATTATCAGCATTCTTTTTCGGTATTGTTTCTTGAATAAGTCCAACCAATCTAGTTATCCCCTGACAACAATTTTGGTTACTGATCACATCCGCTATTCAAACTCTTTATAGATCAAAATCTTGACCTGAATTTATAAAATCAAATCTGCATTTTGTTTCTCTTGTTTTATTAGTTTAATTTATACCAGATTAAAAGGTTTTTTTTTTTTTTTTCACATTTCCATTCTTCTTATATCTCTTTTTTATTTCTTCTTTCTTTTTATCTCTCTTTTTTTACATCTCATCATTAATTATATCTCTTATTTTTTCTCTCTTATTATTTTCTTCTCTTTCTATCTCTCTCTTCTCTCCACCCATCTTACACTATTTTGGGTTATTAGAAAATCATAACTCTTAGATAAAGGCACCCCCCGCTGATCCTATATCTCAATGATCTTGCAAAAAGAAAAAGTGCCCAGGACGGTGTATAAAGGGTCCAAAAGCAGCGTGATCGCTTTCAAAGATTAATAATAACAACTTGTGGATATCAAATTAATCCAATCTGATTGCTTAGTGTTTACAATCATAGTTACCAGAAAGATAATGGTAACTATGTTTACAACTATGGATAAA
The DNA here is from genome assembly GCA_004329165.1 of Spatholobus suberectus. NCBI lineage: Eukaryota > Viridiplantae > Streptophyta > Magnoliopsida > Fabales > Fabaceae > Spatholobus > Spatholobus suberectus. The sequence continues at coordinate 80,930,691 of CM014730.1, read as the reverse complement.
AATTGCTGTTTCCTTGTTTGTTATTTTTTTTAATTTAATTTATATATATTGTTAATGTAAAATAATTTTATATGACATTTAATAGAGATTCATTCTGTCATCGCATCATATTAATAAATGAGATGATGTGATAAAATGATCAACTCTTATTAGATGTCTGTAAAAATATAAAAAATAAATAAATTACTCTGACAATAATTTTCTTTTCCTTTCCTGTGTTATTTTTCTATTGAAACAGAGAGAAAAGGCATCAGGAACAATTGATTTGGCTTTTAGATCCTATAATTACACAAGTGCAATCCTCACATGAGTATAGTGTGCACAACCAATAAAAATCTAAGATGTATTAAAGGCACAGCATATCAAAATTGTCATCAAAGCAGGCCATAGCTCATAAGAGTAGATTAACAAGGCCATGTTATAAGTAAGGATTAAATATGTTTTTGATCTTCTAAAAATATGACAAAATTAGTTTTAGTCCTTAAAAATTGTTTTTCTTGAATAAAGTCTCTCAAATATTAAAAATACCTTAATTAGATTCCTATACTAAATTCTATTTAACTTTTTTGTTAAATGATAACCACAAAATATTTTATTACCTAAGGTGTCCAGTGATAATTTTTAATAAAAAATTGTGTAATTACTTTTGCTTTAGGGTTAAAAAAAAATTGTGGCTTTGAGTTAAACATGTAATAATTTTATTTTAAAAAATATGTTACTAATTTGATAGTTGACATGAACAGTCACATAAAAAAATTGACATGGATGGTCACATTAGCAAATTAATGGTAACTGTGATGCTGATGTGATCATCATTTAACAGAAAAATTAAACAGAGTTTAGCATATGAATTTAATTAGGGTATTTTTAATATTTGAATAATTTTATTTAAAGATAAAAACTTTCCAGAAACTAAAATCAATTCTGTCATATTTTTGGAATACCAAAAACATATTTAACTCTTATAAGTAATTATAAATTTATAACGAGTAATGAAAAATAAAATCAGTCTAATTCTTTACAATCTGTTTCGTCTTTATCTTCTTCATTGGATTCAGAGAAGCATATTCTTCCGAAAGCGATACAAATCATGATCATAAACAAAAACGAGAACTTTTTACAGAAGTCTTAAAATCAAGTTTCAGAACCAACTAAGGCCGCATGAAAATAACAAAAGCACAATAATAATATAGTTAAGGACAGATCGAATCCATGGATGGCCTTTAAAAAATTTATTATATGAGACATAAAATATAGAGTCCCGGATGGCATCATGTCAAATATGTAATAACAAAACCGAAACAAATTATTGTATGTACTCATGCCATAAATTGAGATCCATTTTGAAATTAAGATTAAGGAGTTGACACGTACGAGTTTCTTGGATTCATTGCCCTTTTGGAGATGGTCGTTCCATGCCTCAACGGTGTGGCAGCTAATGACTTGTCCCTCTTCTGATGCACCTGCCATTCTCTCGATCCTTATTCTCTCAGAAAGAAACCTTTGTCCGTTACAAATTTCAATATCTCATAGCCATAGCCACCGCTCTGTCACTACTTTAAATAAGCAACGCAGGTAGGCACTCTCGTGAAAAGGGGCTCGCCTTTCTCGCTTTTTACGAATTTGCCATCAACCATAATCTTCGCGCGGATATTCTCATCTCATGCATTTTTTTTTAGCGATGCATGCAAATAAATTTAATTGCCCAATTAATTAATGATGATCCTTCAGGATGAGGATTTGGAATTATGTACTCAGTTTCTCAAAACTTTGAATTCATTTAACATATTTTTTTTCGTTTAAGTAATTAATTGAGTCGTGCTTGTTCTATTTACTATATCATTTTTTTATATTGTGGTAAAAGGATTTTTATTTTTATTTTTATTTGTGGTAAGAGGATTTTGAATTTAGCCCAATGTTTTTCTCTCTATGGAAAACCCTTGCATTTTTTAGATTTATCTGGGAGAATCAGATTCTGTCAAAATTAAAGAGTTTTTATTTTCTCTTTTGTGTTTGGCCTTTTTTATGGATTTAATGAATCAAAATGAAAAAAAAGTAGATCGTTTTTACCTTAAATAGGCATACCTTGTTTTTTAAACACAAATACTTTTAAAATTTGACCTCATTTAAAAGTTTATTTAAACAAATATTATATAATATTGGTTTTAAATAAGTTAATAAATACCATCAAGCATGTTCATCAACTAACACAAAATTATTTTAGCTTAACCTTGAGATTATTTTGTCGTCCATAATGGTTTTACCTTACTTCATCCATAATGGTTTTACCTTACTTGAGCAAGATTCTCTTATAGATGATACATGTGGTTTTGTGCCAAAAAAAAAGTTTATAAATATATAATATTTAGATATTACAATAATTTTATCTTATTTAATGAACTGCTTGACACCACTTTCACTTTTTATTCAGAATTTTTTTCTATGCATTGTTAATGTAAAAATGTTTACATTGTTAACTAGTCAAAAATAATTGTAGGTATAATTTTTAAGGTAGTTATTGTAAAAGTCAATACATTTATCATACCTGATATTGTGTGATAGTATAAAATCTCTTTACAATGTCTCTGCATATACTATTTGTCTCTTAATACAGATGAGTTTAATTTCTATGTACTATTAGTATAAAAAATTTTACACTATCAACCAATAAAAAATTATAGTAAATATAACTTTTAAGATTGTTATCATAAAATTCAACAAATTTATCATATATGTCAATTTATGATAAGATAATAGTATAAAAATCCTGTATATTGTGTGTACTTAGACTATTTTCTCAATTATATTCTCAATTAGTCTATAAATAAAGCGAATATGACAATTGGGCCACACCTATAACACGGAATCGCTGACAAAGAAGTAAAGGGTAACTTTTGTTAGCGTCTAGGCCCATGTTTTAGTAACCAATGGATTCCAACTACAAAGAAAACAACATGTGGATGAAAGTAGGGGACACGAAAACGATTTAAATCTTTCCATATTTCTACATGATGGAATATGATTTTATTAGAGAGAAAAAGAAGTACATTTTAACTAGTAAGCATCTCATGTATTGTATGGATATTTTAAATTTAAAGTTAAACTTTAAAAAAGTATATAAAAAAGAAAAATTCAAAAGAAAAATATTAGAAATTATAAAAGAAGTATACAAGATTAATTCATTAAAAGTTATCAATGTGTATTAAAATAAAAATATTTAAGATTACAAAAAAAATGCATAATTGATTTAAGAGAATTTCAATTTTAAATTTAAGAAATCAATGAAGAGATCAACTCAATCTCAAAAAAGTATATTCTACTATAATATGTACGAGTAAATTTTTAAAGTGATGAATTTGATAATATAGATAGCTGCAATTCAAGGAGAAAGAAGAAATCCTGATGTCGGAAGAAATAATTGAAAGAGTTTTTGAACATATACAAAAAGCATTTTTCAATTATGAAGTTATTTAGTGTTCTTGGATTGAATTGTAACAAATCTGAAAAAGAAAAATCATCTGATTTATCCCTATTAGCTTTCTTATTTTATCATTCAATGAGTTCAGTTTTAAACTGAATATAATCTAAAGCAATTTTAAGATTTGATTGGTTTTTTATTTTGTTTTTATTATTCTTTTCTTTTGTCTAAGGGAGGCATATATGTAGTAGGTCTTCCAGAGAGAGGACAACAAAATTGAAAAAGGACAGAATGCTTTTTGGGAAATCAGATTGGAACACTCACAGTTTATATCCCGCAATTGAACTAACTCAAATAAACTATTCTTTTAACTGTGTGTTTGGAAACACTACAGTGACGTGAAAAAACCATACCATCAGAAGTCGCAGGAGATAATTTTATTAGCTTTAGGGAAAACGCGAAAAATTACATCAATACCACTGAACCAAAAGCGCTCGACACAACTTGATAGGAATTGATTTGGCTCGAAATACGACTCGAGTTTGAAATGAACCATGTTTTTAGTTCAAACTTCATTTGATTCAAGCTCGTGACTCGATTCAAATCGTTAACTCGATTTGATTTAAAATTATGATTATGTTATATATATATTTTTATTTATTTCATAAAAAAATAAAATTAATTATGCATAGTCAAGTTCAACACATTTATTTAACAAACTCATTTTTCAACTCCAGTTCAACTTATTTAGTTTATGAACCAAATTTAATGAATTAATTATTGAATTGAGTCTCAAACAAATTTTGAATTGATTTAATTCATTGCCAACCCTATTTTGCACCGTGCTTTTTCATACTCGTGAAATTCACATTAACTTTATTATTTAAACAAATAAACAATCAAAGAAGTCCAATTCAGTAATCAATGAAATAGGATAGCAGCTCCCCTCCTATGTCCAAACGTAAAACACAGTATGTGACCGGCCAGCGCCAATAAAAAATCATACATACCAACCTCGATCCGTTACAGAGACCTGGGACAGACAATCTTTGCATCAATAAGATATGGGGCAGGATGCTGCTGCATGAGTGCATGCCATATTATCTATCTAACAAAATGATACCACAAGAAGAACAAGTCCTATTGAAGCAACAAGCCTTTGACAACAAAATTTATCTGAATACAAGTATATGGTTTAATTGGTTAAGTTTCACCAACTTCGAATGTATTACAGTTTTATACAAAGTAGAACGAGAGAAACAGATACTACAACTGAATCAGGTTCTTGAAACAATAAGTACCAAGAAGGAACCACCCAATAAGAATGGAAGTGAAGAAGAACCAAAACTTAAGGAAAGTGAAGCCCCCGAATGTGACTCCAAGAAAAAATACAACCACAAATGGTAAAATAGATCGAAGCATAGATGCTTTGCTGACCCAACGTCCAGTGAATAAAATGAAAATTGCAAGGTTCACCACATTCCATCCACCAGACAGGAAACCCAACCTGTTTAAATTATTGGCAACAAACGAGTGGCAGTTGCAGGTAAAGAGATTGTACGATCGATGTTGGAATTCTTGAGTGCTCTTCCTTAGTGCATCATCCCAAGTCCCCAAATCTCCTCTAGTTTCACCCTGCATGTAGTGTTCCTCATCACCGTATGCAGACTGGCCTAAAGGGACGCAACACTGCCGACAGTTATTTGAAACAACGTTAGAGAAACAATAGATGAAAAGAAAACCAATGGGCCAACAACTTGGACAAATCAAGTTCCTTTGAAATATAACTCTTCACAGTTTCCATCCAGTGTATATCACAGCATGATGAAGAAATAAAAACACAAAAGAAAGTTACAGATTCGAAGCTGTTTGACAAAGAAACAAGAGTCTCATGCTATAGTCTTGCTTTCTGTTTCTTGATTTGTCCCAGCTTTAGTTTAGGGCAATTTGTTTACTAAGGGGAAGCAAACCTTTTCTGTGTTCACTTCCCACAAAGAAAGAATAGACAATAGCATATACCTTTTCTTGGGGAATTTGAAGATAGCGAGTGGCAGCTCCAAATGCAAAATTGTCCACACACACAAAATTAGGCCCTGCAAAATCCAATATCACCCCATCCTCTCTGCAGATGCCAATGTGACCAATGCAAGGAATGAACCATGAGATCACAGGAAGTGGCGACCACACAACGGAGCATGGAAATCGAGCCCTTTTCGGATCAATTTGCATAGTTTGGGAATAACTTCCTTCCATCATCTGCTGCTGCTGCTCGGTATCCAACTCTGCTTCCATGGCAAAAGTTGGTAGAACACTGACTAATACACAACAAGCAATGACAAAACTGAAAGTCATCAACATGTACATAGCGTATACATTATTTGAACCTAAGAATGCAGAACTAAGGTCTAATATTTCCAATTTCCATGATTCAAGTGAAGCAATGATGGAATTCAAATGTTGCATTTCTTTTAAGGTCCTCAGTTTCTTATTTGAAGAACAATCATGACGCAGTGCACTAGGTATCCAGAGTTTTTTTTTTTTTTTTTTGGTGAAAAGGTATCCAGAGTTTGACCACTAGGTTTCCTACTACATCGTTCCTTATACAGATTCGTATTTTGAAATTCGAGATCGAGGTTTGGTTTCGTAAAATGAATTGATGGGAGAATGATCCCCAAAGTGGCGTCTAAATAATAAGCGCGATTCATGATGAAATCACAAAGCAGGATGGGAAACCCTAGCACAGGCATGAATTATAGTCAACACAACACAGAGCATAGAAATAAGAGAGAGAGATCCGATCCAATTACCTTGTAAAGCAGAAGCAGAACTGCTACTCGCCCAATTGTGCAACTGCGTACAATTTCATAGCCTAGTATTCATTACGAGAAGGGACCGTAATTTGCATAATTCTCCTCTAAACTCTTTTTTTTTTTTTTTTTTTCATCTTATTATTTGTTGCATTTTTTTTCCTCTCTATTTTCTGTGCATCTCACGCCTTACCTAAAGTGTGAAACAAATATTATTCAAACTCTTTTTATCATCTTATCTTAATTTTTAATCTTCTCTATATATAAATATAATTTTTCTATATATATATATATATATATATATAAATAAGAATAACTATTTATAAAAAATAATTAGAATAACTATCTTAAACAAGAGTGTTTTCAGAGATCATTATTCAATGAGACTATTTTTAACTATTTTTATCAATGAGAACATTTTTAGAAATTTTTCTTAATTTCTTATTTATTTTAATTTATCATTTTAATTTTTATTTTTAAATTGAATTTTTTTAAAAAAATTATCAGTAGTTAAAAATAATATTATATCACAATATAAATTATTTATCATAAATCTAAAATATAATTTATATGATGAAAAATATTTACATATTACAAATTTTAATTATAATATAATTTATATATTCAAAAAGTATTTATTTATTATAAATTTAGTTATCTAAAATAAAAATTTATCTTGTGCACTGCACAAGCTAAAATACTGACTATATATAAATTAGAATAGTTATTTTACACCAAAATGTTTTTAGGAGCTATTTTTCAATGAGAGCATTTTTTAGGATTTTTCTTCGATAAGAGTGTTTTTAGGAATTTTTCTTAACTTCTTATCTCTTTTTTATTTTTATTTTTAAATTGAGTTTTAATATTTTTTAAATTTATTATCAATAGTTTAAAATAACCTTATATCACAATATAAATTTATTATCATAAATCTAAAATATAATTTATATATTCAAAAATATTCAAATATTAATTATAATATAGTTTATATATTTAAAATTATTTATTTATTATAAATTTAGTTATGTAAAATAAACATTTATTCTATGCATTGCACATATTAAAATACTAGTTTTATTTACTTTTTTATTGAGATGATCAAAAGTGTGTGAGTATTTCTACCGGGCAAATTGATGAAGTGGCTTTAAGTTAAAATAACTCGGTGTATATACCTTCTAGATTCAAAATAGATTAAATAAATAAAATTTATAGATGTTATTAGTAGTATGGTAGAAAAAATAGATAAAAGTATAAAATACACATAAAAAATTAGGATATGAAAATAAAATGTCTCAATTTAATCGTATACTTCAATGATTTTGAAATTGAATGTATGTGGAAGAACTTTTTATGAAATTGTTTGAGCTGATTTATTAATTGACTACTTGATTATATGTTTGGTTAAATTCTTTTATTATATTTGTTGGTGAAAACTGGTAAAATGGAGAGACACCTCTAATATTATTAAGTAGGATGTCAATGACATGTTTGAGTTGTCAACATAGATTTACTCAGATGATTATTGTACAAGCCTAAATCACAAGAAGTTTTACTCGATCACAAGTGATGGTGATTTGAATCAAGAGAAATAAGTTACACTCAATCTTTTATGAATCAATTAAATATGCATTGATAGTGTAAATTTTTGTATGCTGTCTCTAATCACAAAACAACATATATAAGAAATTTATTGATTTTTATAATTACCTTAAAAATTATATTAAAAATGATTTTTTATTAGCTAATAATATAAAAAAATTACACTAATATTACACGCATGTTAAATTCTTCCTTCATTCAGAATGATGTCTCTTATTGTAAATTCAATATAAAGACACCTGATACAAAATATTAGTATATATACTTCTTACGACAAGGTTACTAATTAAATTACTAAATGAACAAATTGTTCTCCTATAATTTCTACTCAATACAGGTTCACTCAGATGATCACTAGTCTATAGACACTAGGAGATTTCTTTGAAGAAGATTCTCCACCAAACAAGATTTGGTATGTGTTTGATTTTGCCTTAGCTCTAAAATACCCACGTCAAAATTTTCATGTTCACAACAAAACAACTTCATGTAACTTCAATTTTTTCATGTTTGTGTCGTGTCTTTTCACCATGCAACCAAACATGCTATTGGTTACTTTTATGCGCTCCTTATTCCTTTTAGAACATGAATGAATGGTAAGCAATGCAAAAGAAAGTAAAAATAGAAAAAATGCGACAAAAGAAACCAATGCAGAAAAGATTGTAAGATTTTTTTTTTTTGTTACCATGTTATTAATATGAAGTATTTACTTGCTTTGTTAATGAGTAATTTTCATCGAAAAATTTAACTAGCCACTTTTAATAGGGTCTCTCTTTCCAACTATAAATTTTTATCTACTAAACTCAAATTCAATACATTACTTAAGGAATCCAAACCCAATTTAACTCAGACCAACATGTCAGTAATAAGATTGTGAGAGTTTAAGCAAGAGTGGTGAATTTTCATAATTTAACGAGAATCAAATCTGTCGTCACTTTTTTCATTATTCTTTCGTGTTAGTTTAATTGAATAATAACACCTTAATTACATAAAAGAAAAACGCCTTAACTAATCAATACCATTGTCTTTTTTTTTTTGAAATCATAGCATTATCTTGCTCACCGATGGATCAAACGTTAAGGTTATATTTAGATGGATAAAGATAAGATAAAATAAAATGAAATAACATTTATTTTCGCTATATTTGGTTGATATGAAAAGGAGAAAAAGAATATAGAGGAAGAGAGATTGAGAAGATACTCTATTTATTTATTTAGTAAAAGAGAGAATTTTTTTGTCCAAGTCATATCCTTCACCACTTTTTTTCCCTTAATATTTTATTATATAATTCATATTTTTTTAGCAGTATAATTATTTATTCAAAAAAATATTTTCTTTCTTTTCATTTCTTCAACTAAACAAGTAGAGAGAGAAAATTCATCAAAATATATTTATGGTTTGTCTTCTAACCAAGAATAGTGCAACAATTTGTTAAAAAAAAATAGCACAATATGATCACGATTCGTTCACTATACACTTTTTTTTATTTGTTTTTCATGAGTTTTCTTTGTGGTAAATAATTTCATTTGAGATAGAGGTAGACACTAAATATAAACATTTTTCTTAACGGAGATTCAAACCATTATTTGTTACTTCAGGAAAAAATTAATCTCTTCAACTAGACTTTTGGTGCATTCTTGTATAATATTTTATTTTTTGTTTTTAAGAATTTAGAAAGAAAATTATCACACAACAAAATATTGCCTTCAATGTTTCCTTACAAACCGAAAACAATGTGAAAATATGGTAACATTTTTATAATATATATAAACAAAAACTAATCATCTAAAAATTAAAATAGAAAACAAACCCCATGCCACCTAAAATGTTTAGGGATTCAAATTCCCTCAATTATGTCGTCAATAGCAGAGGTTGCCAGAATTAGAAATTAAACAGCTGATAACCCCTCTGCAACAAAGAAATGCTGTAAAATTGGGTCGCCATACGGGACTTTCATAGTTTTGCCATTATATAAATTGTTTCCCTCTAAGAGCTTTGTGTAGGAATCAATGGTTGGGTGAGGGAAGAACCGTCACTCTTTTCTTCCCAATGATTCTTGGGCTCAATGGGGACTATGACCTCTTTGACAAACTTGGTTTCTTGACTTCTTCCCCAGACAACAAGGTATAGGCCAGATATAATTAAGAATGCTCCAATAATCCTGCACCTCAAAATTGAAAATAATAAGATTTCTGTAGCATAAACCAATAACACTACGATAAATGATAATCCAACTCAAAGTTTAGACCTCCCTATAGCAGATACCATATTTTGTCATTATAAATAAAAGAAAACAAAATGAAATTAAAGTTGCTTGGATTATAAGAATCTACCCTCCCAAGAAGAATTCTTCGCCGAAAACAATAGATGCCATCAAAGCTACGAGTAATGTTTGCAAAGGTAGATAAATTGAAGCAAGCACTGGCCCTCCCTTGCCAATAGTCCATATCTGTATTGCTGATGCCAGCCCTGAAGTCACCAATCCCTGATACAAACCAGCCTATTCTGTCATCCCATTTGTCATATTTTGCTTCCCTTAACATAAAAACGAGTTACATCTTTGATCCTAATAGTTAAATTGAGTTTTCTTGATGCCAAGGTCACCAATTATGATCCTTGATTAAGTAAGAAGGTAAAACCAACTTAAGCTTGCTACAGTGTGTGTGAGCATTTACAAAATTGATTTTGAATGAAATTGGGTTTGGTTCAAATTGATTGAATGTTTTTATTTCAAAAGCAAGTTAGTAAAAAAAACCCATTGCTTCAACTAAAAATTAATTCTCAACCTAGAATCAATTCCTTAACATGAGGTCAAATATGTAAGCATTTCCCTAAAATCATGTTAGCTGATATTTCAATGTGATTTTGGATTATTAAACGTGAATCTAAACATGCACTTTCTTGATGTCGAGGTCATCTATTATGATCCTGCATCCTTGATTAAGTAAGAAAGTAAAGCAACTTAAGCTTGCTACAGTGATGCATTGTCTTTGAATTTTAGCTTCATCATCAGCCAAAAAGAAAAGTCATAGTTGTCGTAAAGATAGAAACATTAAGTGAACCAACATACTAATGAAAAAAGCAGATTGAGCTATCAGTTTAATTTACAAACCGAGAACAAAACACTGTAGATTTCTTCACTAGAATTGAACTGCCAGGCTTTGGAATCCTTCTCAAAAAAGGCTGCAATTGTCAAAAACTGCACAACACCAAAGAAGCACGTAAATGCAGAAACTGTGAGTGGGGCTGAGTAATTTTCCAGAACAAATGTTTGCATCACTATCCAACCAGACCAACATAAGGAGTGACCAAAGAGATAGATGCCACCCAAGTTCCAGTTCTTTCCTGTGGCATCCCCCAAAATAGACAAGTATTGTTCCTGATGTAATGCTAAATGTGGAGTATAAATGACAGGTCCCTTGTAAAGGGTAATGATTGAAGCTCCTCCAACAGAAGCGAGGACCCCAAGGACCTTAGCCTGACCATCAATCCTATTGAAGTGCACGCTTTCATATCTGCACTTCCCGTATATAATTGAAAAAATTAGTTATACTCGCGAGTTTAATTTCTATTCACTTTTACACCATCAACTAATCAGAAATCTTTATGAATTTAATTTCTATTTACTGTCAGAAATCTTTATATATACTGTTAATGTAAAAAAATTTAGATAGATATTCAATAAAATTTGACCATTTGATCTTGTCATCATCCTATTTATTAGGCTTTTGACTTTTAGAGGTTGAGGATTGTAGCTTGCCTGAGTAGCGCTGCCATCAGAAAGGTGAGGGCTGGAACAGAATTCTGCGTAGCAGCAGCAAACGTAGGTGATGTATTCTCCAAACCCAAGAGGTAGAATCCTTCTTTCATTGTTATTCTGCCATAATCAGAAGTGGGGTTTTAAAATTACGCTAAATAGGTCTTATTGATCAATGGAGGGGCTTCATGAAGAGATCGTTACCCAACAAGTCCAAGTAGGAAAAAGTGTATCACACAGTAACTGGTTATTGACGGCCTGTCTTTCCTTGTAGAGAGGAAAACAGATACAAAAAACAAATAAAAAGGTGAGATAGCTTAACTGGGGACAATTAAAGGGTTCCTATGTATTTACCATAGAGCTAAACTGCATACTTCTCTGAAAAATATGCGAGGGGACCTAGAAGAACCAAGGCGGTGATGTTTCTATAGACAGGAAAGATAAGCTTGCTTACGCCTGTATCAAGTGCAATTCTCAGAAATATATGATTTCCTGCATAACAAAATTGTAAAAACGTTAAGGCTATGTGCAGATTAGCTCGTTCAGGCATCATGTTCTTTAGTCTTTTGTGTATTGTTTGCTGATACTGATGACTCTTATCCCACTAGAGAAGCAGATAATGGGAATATAGGATGAAGAGTGTTGAGAGTTCAATCGTTTAGAACTGTTTGACCAGGAGTACGGGGGAAGAGGGATCTGTCTGAAAGATAGATCCATCTAGCTTGTGGAATGCGGACAAACAAAAGATAAAAAAAACAAAAAAAAAAAATCCCATTTGTTTTTTAATATTTAACATCTAGAATGAATTCTGTCGTTTTCGGGTACTGCTAGCTTGCTTGCATGTAATTGTGAACTGCTCTTTGCTGTTGTTAGATGATTGGATCTCAAAATTTCATATCTCTCTAAGCGACCTCCAAACTGGTATGTAAGCTTAACATTGGGTTAACGGAAAAAAGCGATGTGAAAACGTTGTAGTGGGTAGCTCTAGCTCATCTGATCTGGCATCATCCCACATAATTGAATGTAATAGATATGAATCAGTTATCTCCTAGTTGCGATTATCCTCCTTATATATTGTGGTGGATCCATATATTCGTTGTTATTAATTACTGATAAAGTGCCAACTGCTCTTGGTTACTAAAACCAGTTAACCACTACAACGTTGTAGAGAGATAAAAAAAAACAGTGTGAAAGTGATTTTATTTTATTTTTCGTTTTTTAAGACTTTAGAAAGAAAATTATCACAACCATAGTAGTTGTATCGAGATTCAAATTGTGAATCGCAAGACCTATTTTTTGAATCTTGAATTAAATCGTGAATCGTAAGATTCATGATCAACAATAAAACATTGCATATGCAACTAACAAAGACATATAAAAATAAAATTTCATGATCAACAACTAGAAAAACATAAATCTAACAATATTTTGGTAACATCCTCTTTTAATATTAAAACTTTAAAACTTACACAAATTTTAATTTGTTTAAGTTCTTAATATTTTTCTAAGCTAATTTCCGTGACTCTTGTTTAATTGCATTTAATTTAGCACAAATATAATTATAATACAATTATTTAAACTAATAATCAACAATAGTAACAAGCAATTAAAATAAAATATTAATTTATACACAAACAATAATTCTTGTAATTAATTAATTAATTTTTTTAACAATCCTTTTAATATTAAAAATTTTAAAACTTTATTTTAATTTACGCACAATTTTTTTAATTTATTTAAATCTATAATATTTTTCCAAAACTAATTAATGTAATTTCTTTCAATTTTCTTAACTTAATTCTAATATAATTACAAACACAATTATCAAAACTATTAATTAAAATAGTAACAAGCAAAAATAAAATAAAGTATTAATTTATTATTTTATTTTATTTTTAATTTTATAAAAGTTTAAGAAAAAGAGGATGTTACAATAACTACAATGATCACAACAACAAAATATTGCCTTCAATGTTTCCTTACAAACAGAAAATAATGTGTAAATATGGTAACATTATATATATATATATATATATATATATATATATATATATATATATATATATATATATATTTGTTGATATCAGGTGTCAAACTTAATCAAATTACACTTTCAATAACTTTTTGTAGAATGTAAATTTAACTAATTTAACCGTTGAATTATATGGTTTTATCTTCATGATCTTGTATAACAAATTTCACATCATTTGAATTTTTCTAGATATGTTATCTAACATTGAATATTTACATATATTTTAATAACATATTGTATGTAAAAATAAGGTGATATGATGACTATTAAATAATTTTAGAATTGCATGAAATTTTGTATATTTAATCCAATTAATAAGAACATTAAATTCAATGGTTGGATTGATTACGCACACACATATATAGGGAGAGAGATATCAAGTTACTCTAAGAGTAACTCCTTAAATGCGACATTTAATGCTCCAACGACATTTTCTTCTTTTACAACGCCAAACAAAAAGTGTCTCCACAAGCACTCACAACAGACACTTTGGGAGAACCTTATAAATAGATGAGTAGTTTATCATCACAACAATACAATTCTTGGCAAATTTCCTTTCTCTCAATATGTAATCTTGAACAAATTTTGCTTGTAACGCTTTTTTAAGCTTCATTGTATATTCTTCTGATAAGACACTAGCTTAGTGTGATAACTTACCTTCAACCATTTCTCTATGAAATTGGTGGAAGTCTAAAAAGCTTTGTATCAAATAATACTTGAGTATTTGCTTGGAAAAGCAAGTGCAAGACTACTTGGATTGAACCTAAAAAGACTTGGATAAAAAATACTTGTAACTTTGATTAAATTATAGTGAAACTTCGTAGTTCATCAAGAACTAGACGTAATCTCTAAGGTAAGAGGAATCAGTATAAAACTTTGTGTTTCTCTCATTTATTGCTTATCTTTGTTTTCAAAAATCTCTTTCAAAATATTTATCCTTCAATCAAAAAACAACTCTTTGAAAAGGTTTTGCGAAAAAATTTTAATAACACATTTCAACCTCATTTCTTGTGTTATTCCTATGTTTTACACTTGCTAAGAATTTTTTCAACATAATGCCCTTGATATCACCCTTCCTTACCATTCTAACCCCCAATATATACAACTGAAAAAAATGTTAATAGTAATTAAACGTTAATTAATCCACAAATTAAGAAATAGTAACAAAGTGGGTTAAAAGATAAGGTATCATTACCAAAATAGTTACTAATTAATGTTAAAAAAAATTCATTTAGTGGGATAAAGATAAGGCTCAATTAACCACATTTCTAGATAGGAGATCAACTCAAATAAAGGGTCATGAAAAAACGGTTTTTCCAAATAATCTCATTTCAAAATTCAAAAATTAATTTATTAAAACTCAATAAAAAAAAATTAAGTCCATATGCAACATGCAAAGGGGACAAATTGGCAGATTTGCACTGCATCATGTCCACGAGACCCAATCACATGCATGTGAGCCCATGCCTCTTACTAGTCATTTTAAAAGCTTTTAAAACACTTCGATATATAACAATAGAAATAAAGCTCAACTAGGAAATGTGGGACATGTGCCTTTTGAAATACCAAAAAATACAATATGTTGGGTCATCATGAGGGACTTTCATAGTTTTACCATCATATAAATTGTTTTCCCTCTAAGAGCTTTGTGTAGGAATCAATGGTTGGGTGAGGGAAGAACTGTCACTTTTTTCTTCCCAATGATTCTTGGGCTCAATGGGGACTATGACCTCTGTGGCAGACTTGGTTTCTTGACTTCTTCCCCAGACAACAAGTTACAAGCCGGATATAATTAAGAATGCTCCAATAATCCTGCACCTCAAAATTGAAAATAATAAGATTTCTGTTGCATAAACCAACAACACTACGATAAATGATAATCCGACTTTAGACCTCCTTTAGCAGATAACATATTTTGTCGTTAGAAATAACTTTAATAAAACAAAGTGAAGTTAAAGTTGCTTGGATTATAAGAACCTACCCTCCCAAGAAGAATTCTTCACGAAAACAATAGATGCCATCAAAGCTACAAGTAATGTTTGTAAAGGTAGATAAATTGAAGCAAGCACGGGCCCTCCCTTGCCAATAGTCCATATCTGTATTGCTGATGCCAGCCCTAATGTCACCAGGTCCTGATACAAACCAGCATATTCTGTCATCCCATTTGTCCTATTTGGCTTCCTTTAACATAAAAACGAGTCACATTATAGATCCTAATATTTAAAATGAGTTTTCTTGATGTCCAGGTCACCAATTATGATCCTTCATTTAGTAAGAAGCTGGAGCTAACTTAAACCCGCTACAGTGATGCATAGTCATTAAATTTTAACTTCCATCATCGGCCAAAAAGAAAACACATAGATGTCATGAAGATAGAACATCAAGTGAACCAACATGCTAAAGGAAAAAGCAGATTGAGGGATCAGTTTAATTTACAAACCAAGAGCAAAACAATGTAGATCTCTCCACTAGAATTGAACTGCCACGCTTTGGAATCCTTCTCAAAAAAGGCTGCAATTGTCAAAAACTGTATAACACCAAAGAAGCAGGTAAATGCAGAAACTGTGAGTGGGGGCAGAGTATTTTCTTAGAACATATACTTGCATCACAATCACGGATGGTGTTTATCATCCCTTTTCAAAAAGTAAAGACTATTAACAGCTTACGACTGACATAAGGTTGTGGCCATCTTCTTGCTTTCTTTCACACTCTGCAATGGTAGATGTGGAAGTTCCTCAACAATTTTATTTGATGAAATATGAATCTGTATGATAGTAATGTGGATTTCGCGTTGCTTCTTGAATTTCAGAATTTTCTAGTTGTCATCTGATTCTTATAATGGTAATGATTTTGGATTTGTACATCTCTAATATATGTTCAGATTTATTACTATTTAGTATTATATTCTAATCCAAACTTGTTCTTTGCTAAAATTGGTAACTTGGTTTTATTGCTGTCTTAATTTGTGAATCAATTGTTGTGGTATAGCTATGTTGATTGCTTTCCACTTTCAAATTTTTATGGATCCTTTGAAGAAATGGGGACGGGAGCCAGATTTGCTGAGCAACATCGAAGAAGTGCTACTGAAAAGGAGGTATAGACATGTTGCTAGTGGATGCTAAATTTTGACATTTCAACATGCATTCTTGAATCTTAGTATCAGATCAGGAATAGGCATCAGCAAACCAAAAAGCGTTCACATTAATGTAAAAGGAAAATCAATTACCTTTGAAGTATCACATTGAACAAAAAAATAGAAAGTGCTATATGAAAAATTCAAAACTAAGAAAGGACTGGGAGCAGGACACATTTAGAAGTCCAACCATTTGTTATAATATTGACAAATTGTCGGGGAGATAACACCATTGGGTGTACAAAAATTTATCCGTGGACAAACCCCACAAGGAATAGAAGCCATGGCACCAACTTTAACGTTACCACCCGCCTTCTTTGTCAATCTATAACAAACTTCACCAACGGGAACAGATGCAAAATCCCCAAAACCAGTGCTGTTCACCTCCTGCACCTTATTCTCCATAACCAAAACCTTCAAAATCTGCTCTACTTGCCCCGCCGTGACTCCACCGGGAAAGACCCCACTCTGAATGGTCCAGTCAAGGATCCCCTGACGAGTTGCAACTTTCTGACGAAGAATCAGCTTCAAGCAAACCTCAGACAGAGCTTCAATGAACTGTGTGTCGAGTTTGCCTTCGGTGTACCACTCCCCACCGGTGATCTCCTTGGAGGGTTCGAACTCCGCCGCTATGAGCACCTTCTTCGACTTGTTTTGGACGTTGACAACCTCCTTGATGAGAGCCTTGGACAGAAGCAACTTGACGGCTTTGTTCAACAAGCTCTCGGGGATTTTGATTTCTCGTTTGATGTCTCCTTTCCATATCCCCATCTCTTTCTTCTCGCGAATGATGTTGTACACGGCGCGCTCCTCGTTGCTCAGCGACGCCGACAACGCCGAAGCCAACTCTTGGCGCTTGCGCTTCCCTTGCAAAACGCTCATTCTTTCTCTTGTTGTAATTGCAATGTTAATCAAATCAATGTGACCTAATGCTAAATATTCAAATGTGAAGGTATGATAGTGAGTCTTTTATGATTGTGTTTTGAATCAAAAGTCCCAAAGATCAAGGAAATACAACCTAACCGTGAAGATAAAACAATACTTGCAATGCCGGACACCAACAGAGACCTCGTAGCCTGGAACTCCGTCAGTCTGTCGTGTCGATCACTCGTGCCAGTGTCCTCTCCGGCTCTCCCTTCGCTTCCGAGTCCCTGCACGGTTACGCCGTTTAGGTAAGAGAGCGACGCATTTTTAGCTTGGGGTTTTGATAAATATGTTAGCGAGCTCACTTTAATATCTTTTTATTCTTTAAATTTAGGTTAAATTTGTTTATCCTTTAAATTTTAAAATAATTTTTTAGTCCTCTAATTATGAAATAATTTACTTTTAATTTTTATTTTATGATTTTTTAATTTCTGATAAGAACTAAAAATAAATTATTTTCAAATTAAAGAATTAAAATATTATTGTTAAATTTAAGGAGTCAAAAATAAATTAACCTAAATTTAAGAGACAAAAAAAATTTAAGACTGTGAGACTATTTATCACATACAAAAATAGTTAAAATGCATAATTTTTTTTTTGTCTATTATCAAGCAAAAAAGTTAACCATGTGGTTGGTAGAGAAAAATTTGTATAGAAATAAAAAGGAGAGGATGGAAATAGGAAAGTAAAAATAAGTTCAGTTGTTTGGTAGAGATTAATTTGTGAGGAAAGAAATAAAAAGGTGATGAGACCCACCAATTTTAATGTCGACGATAGGATGTGCGGAAATGGAGCGAAGAAGGGAGTTATGTTTACATTTTGTGGCCTTTTTTTTCTTGGCAATTGTAAATTGGCATGAAGTGTTATTTTATGACATTCTTTTGAGTTTTCTGGTAGTTAAAAACCGTTAGAAACATAAAAAATCAATTTTTAGCACTTGATAATCGATTATCAAGCCATGATAATCGATTATTTCAGTGCAAAATCAACTTTTATAATAATTTTTGCTTTTTCTTCTTTCAAATTTATCATAGGTTACCAAGTAATTTAGATAAAAATAATAACTTAATAGTTTCAAATATAAAAAAAATAAGACTAAATTTGTTTAATTTTTAGAAATAAAAAGACCTAATTAGTTAAAAAACCAAAATCAAGTTTTCACATGCAATAGAACCATATTAGCCAAGAATTAAGGCAACATGCAAAAAGATGTTCCCATAAGTATTAGCCGATAACTATAATAGTTGATAAGATGATAATGGCAATGATTGACAAAGAATCAATAACAAAAGGAAAGGCAGCCACAAGTATAACAAGCTCTAACGTCTACCAAGCCTAAAACTCATAGAATCAAAGTTAAAAGAATCATAGGCATTGATGGAAGGAGGAATGATTATTCAGCGACTGTGTGTGTTGATGGAATTAATATGGTATCAATAATGGCAGCTTGATTCAACTCATGCAATGCCCCTTTCATCTTCCTCTTATTGTTGCCAATTAAAAGATGCTGGGGGCATACGTTGGCACTAAAACAAATCTGCTATGAATGACAAAATTTAGCTGATAAGTGAACCAAAAGAAAATGACCAAGGGGTTAGCTGTTGGAGCGTCATCATCATCTATTGAAGTATTAGTTGTTAGAACATCAATTATCGATGGGTCAATTGATTTAAAAATAGCCAAAGGGGCTAGTATCAACGTTAGCTAACTAAGCCTTAGCTGATGAAGCATTGAAAGTGTTTATTGAAGTATCAGGTGTCAAAATATCAACTGTTGAAGCTTTGGCTAATTTGGCATTAGCTAGTAAGAGCATCAATTGTTTATAGTATTATCTAAATGGAAAGATTAGTTGAGTGCGAGTAAAGTCAGTTTGGCTGTTTGAAACAGTTAACCAACAAGAACATTAGCTGAACGTGAACAAAGCCTATTGGATCAAGATAAAAGGATTCCCCATGATTCTAAAAGCATTTTTAAATATCAATTGTAGGGTATAACATTCAAAAAGGACAAGAAGTAGTGCTCCTTAACAAATAAGAAGTGCTTGCCAAGTATTACTATTAATTAAAAAAAGTGTTAAAATTAAATTCATTTTTTTAATTATTGATCATAATTTATTATTTTAACCTTAAAATTTATCTTTTATTTTAAACCAGTTTAATAACTTGTGCCTTACACGAGTGTTGAGTTTATCTATAATCTATAACTATAATAAAGTTAGGCTTAAATTATCACCAACTTGTAGAAAATTGACTTGTTTTGATGCAACTTTTCATCCACTTTGATATGAACTTTGTTTGATCTTCATAATTAGATATTGTAAAGTTTGTTTCATCCTCTTAGTCTTAAGACTTATTCATTGATCCTCTAATGTTATACAAAGGATCTTGGAATTGACTGATTATATCTCTATTAATTATTTAATCCTTTATTTTTTATTCTATTTATCTTTCTCCTTTTAAGTGTCACTCTAAAATGTAAACCTCTTCTTAAATCCTAGCAATGCCAACACTTAAATAGGAAGAGCATAATAAGAAGTACACCAATTTTAGATATGAATTGAGGGATTAATGGAGTGGAGTATGATATAATCTCACATTTGACATGTTATAAGTTTAAGCCTTTTTTTTTTTTTTACAGCCATTATTTGGAACCAGATTCCTTACATCTATGTATTCACACAATTGGGAATCTACACCATTGAATGCAAATTAGACATTCGAGACAAGATCTCACATCTATTTTTAAGATAAAATATGAGTCATCCAATTATCATCCATTATGATTAAGTGATTGGTAGGATATGTAAATTTTTGAAAAGAATCCAACTCTAATATCTTTCCTTTTCTTAAAATTTTAATTATAAAAAATTGTTCAGATATTAAAAAGATTTTTTACAAATAAAATATTAACTAAAATAAATACGCAATAAAAATTAAAAAGTTTATAGGCATGCATTATTAGCATGAAAAATTTTATATTATCAACCAATTACAAGTTATATTTCATATAATTTTAAAGATATTTATTATAAAAATGAACAAACTTGCCATTCATGACATTTTTCTAATTGACTTATAATATAAAAAATCTACATGCTATCTATACATATATTATTTATTAAAAATCAAAAGAATAACATTCTAAAAATGTTATAATTTACTCCACTTTATTATTTACCCTCTTCATTTGAAAATAAAAAAAAAGATCAAAGACATTGGGTTTGGCCTCTTCTAAAGCAAAAATAAAATAAAATAAAATCCAACAGTAAATAAAATATTTTCAGTGGTTTCAGCAATGCAATTACAAGACCTAAACGTAATAGTCTACAAGTCAAGGAGTGGGTGTTTGTTGATTGTTCAGGAGACGGAGACGAAGACGAAGACGAAGAGGACGAGGAGACAGCGGCTGAATTGCACACACAAGTCATGAGGAAGCGGGATTTGGCCATTCTTATGCTTTCCGCTTTCGCTATTTTCTTCACTCTTCAGGTACCCTTACTCTTACCCTCTTCTCCAAGATTCACCGTAAAACCCTAATCCCCGCTTCCCAATAGATGTAATCTCACGCGATACAATTTCACTTTTATTGGTTAATTTGATTGCTGTTTAGCAAGATGGCGGTATTTCGTTTAAAGACGCGTGGATGCACCTAACCGATGAATATCCAATCAAATACGAAGCCGAACGTCTTCCACCGCCGCTCGTCGCTGATCTGAACGGAGACGGCAAGAAGGAAGTTCTTGTAGCTACTCACGACGCCAAAATTCAGGTACATTCAATTCAGAACTTGTTTCTAAATTTTGGTTTGCTGGTAATTTTTCATGCTTGTTTTGGCTTCCTTCACAATTCAAGTGTCAATGTGTGCATAACACAACCGTTTTCTAATATTTACTTGATTGCTGATTTTGCTTGATAATAACTTTGTTCTGACTGGTACTGGTATTGGTAACTGGATTGTGTAATTGTGGTGGGGTCTTAGGTTTTGGAGCCACATAGTAGGCGGGTCGATGAAGGATTCAGTGAGGCGCGTGTGTTGGCCGAGGTGTCTCTGTTGCCTGACAAAGTACGTGTGATGTCTGGGAGACGCCCTGTTGCTATGGCCACTGGCTACATTGACCGCTATAAAATTGGGCAGCCGCAGAAACAGGTTTTGGTTGTAGTAACATCGGGTTGGTCCGTAATGTGTTTTGATTCCAACCTCCAAAAGTTGTGGGAAAATAATTTACAGGTATGTTGTTTTAGTTGTACTATGATCCTGTTAGTATATTAGTTTGAGTTTACTAATTCTTTTAGTGGTTGTTATAGGAGGATTTTCCCCATAATGCTCACCATAGGGAAGTTGCAATCTCTATAAGCAATTATACTCTAAAGCATGGTGATACAGGATTGATAATTGTTGGTGGCAGGATGGATGTGCAGCCACATGTATGCATCACTTTCCTCTTTGTTTCCTGGTTTATTATTCTATTTTGCTACGTATGCCCCCTTCTATGTGTTAATGGTCAAACTTGCAATAGATTGTGGATGGTGTTTATCATCCTTTTTAAGAAGTAAAGACTATGAACAGCTTATGAGTGACATAATAAGGTTGTGGCCATCTTCTTGTTTTCTTTTACACTCTGCAAGGGCAGATGTGAAAGTACCTCTGCAATTGTATTTGATGAAGTATGAATCTGTATGATAGTAATGTGGATTTCCTGTTACTTGTTGAATTTCAGAAATTTCTATCTGTTATCTGATTCTTATAATGGTAATGATTTTGGATTTGTACATCTCTAATATATGTTCAGAATTATTACTATTCAGTATTATCTTCTAATCCAAACTTGTTATTTGCTAAAATTGGTAACTCGGTCTTATTGCTGTCTTAATTTGTGAATCAATTGTTTTAGTATAGCTTATGTTGATTGCTTTCCCTTTTCAGATCTTTATGGATCCTTTTGAAGAAATGGGGATGGGAGCCAGATTTGCTGAGCAACATCGAAGAAGTGCTACTGAAAAGGAGGTATAGACATGTTGCTAGTCGATACTAAATTTTGTTTGTGCTTGTTTTGTTTTACCATCTTGTAGAGCATGCTAAAGGATACCTACTGAAAACACTGATGTAGTGGTAGTGCTTACCTAAAGTGCTAGATTTTGGGTTAACATATTTGTTTTATTTAGTTTAGTTCAATTTGGGTCTTCAAGGTTGATCTTATTTTACTTTCTTAAACTGTCAATCTGAATTCCTATGCTGATATAGATAAATAACTGTAAAATTTCACTAAGGCTTGTTATAATTAAGCCAATAAACTCTATGCACTTTGCAGCAAGTAGCCTAAGAATCTGGACCTTTATAATCAGGCAGCTAAATAAATAGGAGACAGTTTGACTCCTTACTGTAACTCCTTCCTTTAAATTTCTCTTTTTGCTGAAAAATGTATCAGGTAGATGTCAATTCTCTTCTTATCTTTTAGTGGTGGAAGATTTTGACTATTTATTCTGATCCTTGCCTTGGACAGACTTCTGAAAACTCTGGAACTGTGGATTTACGCCATTTTGCATTTTATGCATTTGCTGGTCGATCTGGCATTGAACGATGGAGCAGAAAAAATGAGGTAGTGTACTTTTTTCTTTGGTCATCAGTATGTTCTATTGTTTGGGTGTTGTCATAATGCTAAATTCGAACTGAAATAATTTTATTATTTAAGAATGCATTTTTGTTCCTTTTATTTTCTTGGTTTGAAGGATACATTTTTCTATCTTTACATTCATTAAGTGCACTTTCTCTAATCTCTCCCTGTCTGTTTTATGTTTTAAAGTTTATCTAGGTGGTTGCAATCCAGGAAGAAACATGAAAATTGAAGAAAAGTTACAATTAAAGTAAAAAAAATATGGAACATATTGAGCTATAGTCTGGTGTCAATAAATTATACCCTTGAAGAAGGATACTAAAGCTCAGCTGTTAGCATATGTACTAGCATTTTAATCCACTGGTGCACAATTATATATTTTCCCAAAAATACCCATGAAATAAATGAATCACCTCCCAACAAGCACCAAAGTTAGTCTTGTCTGTTTTTGACACCAGATTAGAGGTTTTACAACCAACATTATGGTCAAGTCTGATTGAATGTGTGATTGATGCTAATCTGACATTTAAGAACAAATATAACCGAGCCTTGACTACATGGATAAAACAATGTTAATGTTTGCTAATCTAATATCTATTTTGTTGAATGCTCTTGTGTAGTGTTATCCGTTATTCTAATTATTGGTATTGTCTCTTCATTGTTTAGAACATTGAAGTGCATTCTTCAGATGCATCACAGTTACTTCCACAGCATAACTACAAGCTAGATGTTCATGCTCTGAATACCCGTCAACCTGGAGAGGTACTTACATTTTAGCTGTTCAACTAAATCCGATGAGTATGCTGGATTAGTGAAATGTGATGGAATAATGGTATAAAACAGATTCTGTCCTTTTTAACCCTTCACTAGTCACCAAGTGGGATTTGGGGGAAAGCAATGAATCACTGCTTTTCTTTTTCAAATATATTGATTTTACAAAACCTAGAAATATAGTTGTTGCTTTTACTATTTTGTGCTTTAATTCAGTTTAAATGTTGTTATGTGTAAGTAATGCTGTAATTCCAAATAAATAACTTTTTCATTCCTTTCCTTTGCTCATTAATCCTCTAAAGTCTAAGCAACTTCCAAACAAAGGATAAGTAATACCATCCCTTCTCACTCTATTCTATTCCACTACAAAAAATCCAAACATAACTTAAATGTGCTTAAAAGTGTTGCCGTGCTTATTGTCTATGTGTTCCTAACTTCATGTAGACTGGAGACTGGGCTCCTTGTCATATATTCATGTTATCCACCTTTTCCCTTACAATGGTCAACCATTAAAAATATTTGCTTGTTTGTATGGGCTTTACCTGAAGAACTCCAGTACTAATCCAAGTGTACTTGAGAAATGTCATCAATCCCTCTGTTTTGTGTGGAAACACTAGCATGCACACATAGTGGAGTATTTTGTTTAAATTTAATGTTATTGGGCAACTGAAATCTTTGTTTTTAATTATAGATATCCCCCTAAAGGTTGCTTCCTGTGACATGTGAAACTCTAGTTTGAATGCAGGGAATTCAGAGAATCAATCCTGGGAGTTATGCCTCATCATTGGGTACATTATATTTGTCAACCTTGATTAGCCTTCTGTACTAAAGTTTAATCTCAAATACCATCCGTACTTGACATTATATAAATGTGTTTATCAGGCTAGGAGAGAAGATACTTTGTTGAAGCTTGCCCACTTCAGGCGGCACAAGAGGAAAACATTGAAGAGAACACCTGGAAAGACTATGACTTACCCTTTTCACAAGCCTGAGGAAAATCATCCTCCAGGGAAGGACTCAACCAAAAAAATTTCAAACATAATCGGGAAAGCAGCAAATTATGCTGGTTCAGCAAAATCTAAGAAGGTTAAATGCTAGCCATGTCATGCAACTGCTAACAAAGCTGGTTATATTTGATAATTCTTAGTCATTGGAATTCATTCAATTGTGTTGACGTAGTGATAATTTGTTTTAAGATGACTATAATTGGACAACTAAAATTCTTTTCCAAACATGATCTAAGCTAGAAGGTTTTGTTTTCTTCATCCAGTAATGGAAACTGCCTGTTTACTTGCTAACTGCTGCATATCCAATTTTTATTCTATGATTTAAACTTTGAGTTGGTATTCATTTGCATCACGTATTGGTTCTAAACTATTTAGATGCAATATACTCTGAATTTGTTATGATAACCATAGCGCAGCATTATGAATTTGTTGTTTTTTGATCATGCAATGATCAGATATCCAGTCTCATTATATTTATTCTTAAATAGTTAAGTGTCACACACACACACACACACACACACACACACACATATATATATATATCCTCTATAATTTTAGAATGCTTAGTTTATGGAGTCAAGATATGTTATAAATATATTGGCACGATGATAGATGACATCAATAAACATGTAGCCCCCCCTCCCCCCCCCCCCCCTCACCCATTATTATAGTGGTTAGGTAGATTGAAACAGCACAAAAAAGAATATTTATTGGCACCAACTATTCTCTTAAGACCTGTGTAATAAGCCTGTAATGCCTTAAATTGTTGAGGATTTACTTGCTAGTTGCAAATGTATGGATTACACTGGTAGAAGTGTAATTTTGTTCAAGGGCCAACCCTGTTCCTAAATAATTCATGCATGCAGAGTGTGGAGTATTGATCATCAAACTCCCTTATTGATGAGGGAGCCATTACTTGAAATAAATTTTGAAATTCTTCTAATAATTAAATTGCTCCCATAGAGTAAAATGCATATAAAACAATTTGAGGGCTATTATGTTCCCAGATTCAGGTGCTTCATGAAACATGGCATGTGCCAAAGCAATAACTTGGTGGAAATCAGAGTCCTCCCCCCTCCCCCACTTTAATTAGATAAACCAGAGGTCAGAGTAGTGGATCACTACTGTTGTAAAACATAACATGTCTAAATTAAATATTCGTAATTAGAGGTTTGCTATATTGAAGTAATCTCTTTGCATCTTATTATTTTTGGTTTTCATGTTATTGCCTAATGCGAGATTAGTTTTTTAACAAATAAAATCGACGGCATGTTCTGACATTATGAGAAAATCAACTTTTTGAGAGAGGAGAAAGAATTTGCAGTCATAATGTTTCTCTCTTGGAATGCAGCACCTTCCTTATGTTCCCACCATAACCAACTACACTCAGGTTTGGTGGGTTCCTAATGTTGTCGTGGCTCATCAGAAGGAGGGCATAGAAGCTGTTCATCTGGCATCTGGTCGAACAATATGCAAGGTGAACATAAAACCTATAGTCAACTTGAATTTATTACTTTACCTTGCATATCGTGATTAGGTTTCAACACAAATTTATCTAAATAATCTATTGAGGCCATTGAAGGCTGCAAGTAGTTATAAAGCTGCATTTACTGATACTGTTTTCTGCATAGGCTAAAAAATATTTTATCCTGGGGTTGTACTATTCATCCAAAAATTTATTTAGCTCCATCATATAATTCTTTCCTAAACTTATTCATGTCTAATGTAATGACAAATTTGTTTATTTCAGCTTCATCTCCAGGAAGGTGGTCTACATGCTGATATTAATGGTGACGGAGTTCTAGATCATGTGCAGGTTCATTTTTTACCTTTTTTTTAATTAAAAAATTAAGCTAGATCATATTCATTTGGCATGATAGCAAATGGAGGATGTTCTTGCGCCTGATGTGTGGAATATTCATCTTATCAGGCTGTTGGAGGAAATGGTGCTGAGCAGACTGTAGTTAGTGGGTCCATGGAAGTGCTACGTCCTTGTTGGGCTGTTGCAACATCTGGTGTACCAATACGGGAACAACTCTTCAATGTATCTATTTGTCATTATACCCATTTTAACTTATTCCAACATGGAGATCTTTATAGAAGCTTCGGTCAAGTTTCAGACGTTGCTTCTTTAGAGGTAGCAACACCTATTCTAATTCCTAGAAGTGACGGTCATAGACATCGGAAAGGAAGCCATGGTGATGTTATCTTCTTGACGAATCGTGGAGAGGTATGCTATTGTTTGTTTGACTTCTTGAGGTTATAACTTCCAACATTTGTTCAATTGTTTGTTGAGCACCAATACTATTTCTTCAATTTTGTTTATCAAAGTGTTTCCTGTCACAATTAATTTATATTGGTGGTTTTTTGAGATATTCATGGAGATTACTTCTCTAAAAGAAACATTTACAGAATCTTGTGAAATATGGATTTTTTGGATTAAATTGGATGTGACCATTTGAAATATATGATCTTCTGAAATATCGGAGAAACCTTTCCTAGTGCTTGAATAGGTTCAAATGTAAACATATATAGACACTGATATCGGTGACTTGTTCCTTGCAGATTACATCATACTCCCCTGGCTTGCATGGTCATGATGCTATTTGGCAGTGGCAACAATCAACTGGTATTACATGGTCAAATCTGCCTTCCCCATCAGGAATGATGGAAGGTGGTCTGGTGATTCCCACGCTAAAGCCTCTTTCCTTGCGGTTGCATGATAATCAGGAAATGATCCTTGCAGCTGGGGAACAAGAAGCCGTGGTAATATCACCTGGAGGTAGTTTATTGGCCACAATTGAACTACCTGCTCCACCAACACACGTCTTGATCTGTGAAGACTTTTCAAATGATGGACTCACTGACCTTATTCTTGTCACCTCTAATGGAGTGTACGGCTTTGTTCAGACCAGGCAACCAGGTGCTCTCTTCTTCAGCATGCTGGTTGGTTGTCTCATAGTCGTGATGGGGGTTATATTTGTCACCCAGCACTTGAATTCCACCAAGGGGAAGCCTCGTCCCTCATCCGGTGCTCGGTGAAAAGCTGGACCTGAAATATATACTAGCCAAACTTTGCAGGCGCTATTGAAGAAACAGAAAACTATGAGGTGTGCGCAACCAGTGGAGAATCCAGAGTATTCAAAATGCGTAGAATTTAAGGAAATTTCGAGGAGGTGCCGAACAAGTCTTTAGACTGTTGATTGTAAAATTTGGACAGAATGTAGGAAATTTGATGTTATAATGTTATAAGGAAACTTATACTGTCCGCTTCCGAGATTTTTGACTGCTGTTACTAGGAAGCTGTACTGTACACACTTGTCACCTGTTCAGAATTAGTTGATGCACTAGAGAAACTCACCTTACGGTCTTTTCTCCCAAGGATTTTCTTGCTTCAAGGGCGGCATTTAATTCGCCGCCCCAAAATTCCTCTTCATTTTTGGGCCTAGTTCTTTATAAATAAATCTGCACGGGACTAAGATGTTACACAATTATTGAAAGATGAGTAAAGGATGGTTTGGAGTTGAAATGTGAATTTTTTTAATTTGATAAAAGTTGTCTTAATTTTTGTTTTCAATGTACTCTTTAAGTGTTTTAGGTCTTATTTGGCTAATTTTTTTTAATAATGAATGCAAAATGAATTAAATTTTTCATAAGTTAAAATTAATTTATATGCTTTAACCTTTATAGAAATTTATTTATTTATTTTTTTAAAAATTAATTTCAACTGCCGTACAAGTTAAATTTAATTTATAAAAGAAGTTTAATTTATTTTACTTTTTTATTTTTTTTCTTTTATAAGTATTTATTGTGAAGTTTATTACCAGAATTTAAATCTATTTCAATTTAGTTTTGTAAGACATTTGTATGAAACTGCACGGAAGGATCAAATAGAGAATTTCTCTTTCGACGAACAAAATAGGAAATCTCCCCCTAGGGTGTGTGAATGTATCCATTTAAAAGTAGCATATATTGTAACGTACGTGGATCTTTTGTGGAGAATTTTGCATCAATAATAAACGAAGAATGTATCATGATTTTTAACTAAGGATCTATCCGTTGATAACAATGCTTTTATTCAGAACGGAAGTTATGTTTTACACACCCTTCAGAAAAGGGGGAAAAAAAGGGTAGTGATGGCTTTAATTTTTCTTATGAGTGAGCAAACATGCTTTAGCTTTACCTTGTCAAAAGGAAGAAAAGGATTAGAAAGTAGTATCCAACTCATTGATACTTTTTTTTTTTATTTTCGGTATGTCAACTCATTGATACTTTATTACTGTTACGTTCGGGTAAAGGGAGCATAGACGTGCGCAGCTATTTTCAAGGTATGTCTGGATCATTTTGGGGAATTAATAATTTATTTGAAAGAAGCCTCCTCCCCAAATTTCTTTGAAAGTTTTTTTTAACGAAATTACTTGCTTTTGCTTAAAAATTCAATTCAGTCGGTAAATAATTGAATTCCTTCAACATACTAATTAAGTTTAATTTCTAATCGTGTATAAAAAATGCATTATTAAAAAAGATAAATTTACTTTAATAATCCTTACTTTAGAAACGCAGTGTTACCTAACGCTATTCCTAGCCCACCACAACACATAACCATAGCATGCACGTTTGATCTATTAAAAGTTAAATGTATAAATAGCACATTTTTTTTCTTCTGTGGAAACGGATCCTCTAATTTGGTATAAGAGGATCTATTTTCCTTGTTACATGTTCGATTTTAAAAATGATTATAAGGCATCACAAAAATTGAAAACATGACAGAAGTTTAAATAAGTGTTACTCAATAAATCTTGAGACAATTTTTTTGTCTCACACACAATATTAAGTTATTATTTGTGAGAGTTTTGAATAGTTTATATTATATTAACTATTAAGTCATAGGTATTAGCTAACACGGTGTAATATGGTTGACAAAGAATTTTGTTCCTTAAGCATGTGGTTTGGGATTCAATTCCAAGTCCTTGTACATGAAAAAATATTTGTTGAAAGAGGTTAGTCTCTTATATGAATCTCAATACTTCGAAAGATTATTCCATAACTCTTGGTTAGAGGATACCTTAGTTTCACCCAAAAAATATTAAGTCATATGTTCAAATTTAATTATCACCATTGTATTAGAATACGTTAAGAGTGTGTTTGGATGGAACACTTTAAAATTCTAGAAAATTTAAAATTCAGGAAAATTTAAATGCATTAATTAAATTCCTTGAATTTTTAAAATTATTTGTTTGGATCAAATAATTTACATTTCTTGAACTTTAAATTCTTTGTTTGGATAAAACTATATATTCCTCAATTTTGCTAAACTCTATGAATAATGCTAATTAACCACATAGTAGGTAAAACAAAATGTTATATTTTGAATTAGTTTTTTATATTGTGTTGTGATTATAATATTCTTCAATATGTATCAAAGACACTGACAAAGAAGTACATAAAGTTGGTGTTAGAAACAGTTGGAATGTAATTAACTATAGGGATGTGACTATTCATATATACTTTTGAGAAATTATCTATAATAATATTTTTTTAATTTTCTTTATGCATAATAAAGGCATATGCTAATTGCTAAGGCTCTAAAATCAAAGGCATATATACTTCAACAAATATGAAGTGAAATTTAAGACAAGTATTATAGTTGTTTGTCTCTTTTCACTTTGCGTTTATTTATCATTCACATTATATTTATAATATACCAATGACATTATTACGGGCAAATTTGCAGAGGGAAGGACTGACTACTGAGCCAAACTTCAGTTGATTTAATAAAAAAAAGGCAATACCCCAAAGTTCATAGGCTTATGTTAGTCTTATTCGCATTTTAGAGACGACATTTTAAATTCTAGCAAAAAAATTATCTTCCATAAAATATATGGTTTTATTCATAAATATTGTCAACGCTACTTAAACATTGTGAATAATTATTAGTTATATTATTTGTTGATGTTTACCTATGAGTACAGACCTTAAATCACTTAGACAAATTTATTTACTCATTTTGCACAACCTTTCTTTTCAATCTTGAAAATATTTTATTTCGTTCACGGTTTGAGGGTCAATTCTACTTTTTAGCTACATATCTAGGTAACATAAATCAACCTGTGAGAAAAACTGAATGCGGTAAAAAACTATCCAGTATGATCTTTTGCATCCTAGTCATTTCAAAATGTTAGTATTTTCTTTCTACGTTGATAATGGTGGGAGTTTATATAGATGTAGATATTCTTAATTAAACATCATGAAAACTGACAGTTTGCGTGCTTGGTGATTTCAATATTTTGGATACTTAAGGACGGGTCATAATGTAAATTTCCGACTCCATCCACATTCAACTTCTATACCCAACATTCTAGAGATTTTGTTTTCTCCTAATCTTGTGCAATGCTTTCCCAAATCTATAAGAATATAAAATTAAAGAATTACGTTTTTTCGTCCCTTCTATTTAGGCACATTATGATTTTTCTCATGTCGATAGTTAGGCACAGAATTGAAATTTTAAAGTTATATTTACAAATGACTTAGAAAAGGCAAGATCATGATCGACTTGTCACAAAACTTAGTTCCTCTTTGCCCTAATAAGTATGTTATCTTTCTCTTTGATTATAGTTTGTTCTTTGTTTCTATTTGAATATGACTTGTCATGTTATCTCTCTTTTTTATAGGTGACATATTGTCGTATTTGTTGTATGTTTTTTTAGAGGGAGAATGACAATGTGTTTAAAACTTTAGACTTTCAAAAATTCAAAGACTATTTCAACCACAACAACCATGATGATGTTCGCTTCTACAACATTGTTGTTAACAAGGTGCAAGAAAGATAACATGTGCATTTCCTTCTTTTTTTGTTACACGCGGCAAATGCAAGAAATTAAACTACTACAACAACTAAGAATATTTACATAATTTTTCTTCTTTTTATTTTCGTTTGATTCAATAGAAATCCAATTCCTTCTTCTAATGTAGCTTTTCTTCCTTCTTTTTGGTTCCATATTTCTATTATTTTAAATCTCTCAGTTGACTTATATTCATTCATCTATGATAAAACTATCACTACTACATTGTACACTTTAACACTCATTTTCTACCAATTCCTAAACCCCTTTCCCTTCTCTACTCCATCTTCAAACTTTTATTCTTCTCACTCTTCCTACTCCCTTCCCTCCATCCTCTCTCTCTCTCTCTTTCTCTCTCTCTCTCTATATATATAGGGTGGGGATTAAGTTATTCTAAGAGTAACTCTTGGTAGAGTTACTCCACTCAATAACTTTTGATATATATTAAACTACATAGATCTAATCATTGAATTAAAAGATTTTATTGAGTAGATCAAGTTTACAAATTTGTATGAAGTTTGGAAGTTATTTCATACTTCATTAAATAAATTTAAATCAACATATAGTATACTTTTCTAAATTATAATTAAATATCGACTATAAGATTAACTAGCTACAAATGTTCGATTTACCTAAAATTTGGTGTGCATGATCCTTGACATATTATCAAAATATTCAATGGTTAGATCGTTAAAATTTAATATATATCACAAGTTATTAAGTAGAGTAATACTACCAAGAGTTACTTTTGGAATAACTTGATCTCCAACTATCCATATGTGTGTGTGTGTGTGTGTGTGTACACACACACACACACATACACACACACACACACACACACACATATATACACTTACACATATACATATATACACACATATGTATATATGTATGTATGTGTGTGTATTCACCCTGTATATTAAATTAGGACCTCTATTTGTTACTAGAGTAGCTCACTCTCTTGACTATTCCTCACATTCTTTTTCATTTAAATTCCTTCTCCTAGTGAAATGGTGAATCACACATTCTTCTTTTGCAATGCTCTTTTCCTTCTTTTTCAACAATAACTTTCCTCTAACTCAAAATAAGCAACAACCTATCATTTTCTCCACAATCTTCTCCTTAATCTATAAAATTTTATAGTTTTCTTTTCTCTTATCTTCTATAATTTTCTTTTCTTATCTTTTTCAACTTCCATCCTGATTTGAATTCCTTACCACTTTCATAATTTAATTTTTTTTGCCCCTCATGTTATTTTGGTAGCATGAAAACAAAGATTTTCCTTTCTCCCTTTCCTTATTTGCCTGCCCTATAACAATGACATGTTTTTGTTCCTATTTAGGGCTTTTTATTTCTTCATTTCCTATAGCAATGGATCGTAATTGATTGAAATGTTTTGGTTAATTGGTTTGTTGAGTTTGTTTGTTATAGTGAGGTGGTGTTTTCTATTTTGTGAGTTTTTTTTTTTCAAATTTTGCTTTTCTATTTTTAGGTATGGTTTCTAACCTTCGTTTCAAATTTTGCTTCATGTGCATGATTTATATAAGCTACTGCAATTTCTAAACCCTAACAATATTTCTTTTGGTTTACAATCTTTTCATTTGAGATTTAGGTGATTTCTCTTTATTTATTACTCTTTGTATTCCTCCTAATCAAATCTCTAAGTTTTTGTTTATCATTGTTTTTTGTAAGATTACATTATAAATACAAATTCTAAAAATAGTTTTCATTATAAATTACAAATACAAATTCTAAGTTTGTTCACTTTGCCCAGTCTAATTTAATCTACTAATACTGGCATGGTTTTAATTTGCTAAGAAGGCATTTGAGTGTCCTTTACAAGTACATGAAAATTTTAATGGGTTATATTGCTTCTTATAATTTCATTATTGATGTTTATTTAGCCTCAGTGTGGTTTGTTTTGTGTCTATGGTTTTCATGTGTTGTGTCTAGAAGGTATTTAAGAGTATTAGTGTGGTTTTTGCTCATTTACAAGTGAAGAGTGCATTCTTTCTTGCTATGGTTGTTATGAAGGTTATAATAACGGTGTATGGTAAGTTTGTTGACTTTTACAATAATTACCTTAAAAGTCATAGTAATGGTAAAGGTTATACTAACAGTGTAAAACAATTTTACATTGTCATCCAATCACAAATTGTCATGTATGGTAAGTTTGTTGACTTTTACAATAATTACCTTAAAAGTCATACTAATGGTAAAGGTTATACTAATAGTGTAAAACAATTTTACACTGTCATCCAATCACAAATTGTCATGTATGGTAAGTTTGTTGACTTTTACAATAACTATCTTAAAAGTCATACTAACAATGATTTGTGATTGGTTGATAGTGTAAAAGTTTTACATTGACAGTGCATAGTCATTAAACTCATTCTATAAGAGAAAATATGATATGCACTGACAGTGTAAAATAGTTTTACACTGTCATCCAATCACAAATCACCTTGTATGTTAAGTTTGTTGACTTTTACAATAATTAACTTAAAAATCATACTAACGATGATTTGTGATTGATTGACAATGTAAATGTTTTTACACTGATAGTACATAGTCATTAAATTCATTCTATAAAAGCATTGGTCATACTTTAGACCCTTAGATTAACATTTAACATCATCCACAATAGAGTACCTTTTACTTTTTTTATATGAAATTATTGGAAGTCAAATTACATTTTTTCTTTCCGTTTTTATTGGAATAGCAAAGCATTCATTGACTAGTGTTGACCAATACATTTTTTCCTTATTTTATTTATGAACTAGGTTTTGTGTTGTTTCTTAGTATTTTAACTTTAATTTTTTAGTTGCACCTACGTTTAAGGATTGGATTTTCCACCAATGGTATCTCTGTTTCACAAAAATAACAATAAAAATTCAAAGATAAAATTGAGTGTGTTAGGATAGATTTTGTTATTTCTTTCTTTGAAAATGCATGTAAATTTGAAAATATATATATGATTTTTCTTCTCTTAAAATTAGCAAACAAACAATCAAGAATATATATATATATATATATATATGTATACATGTATACATATATATATACATATATATACATCTCTATATATATATATACATACATATATATATATATACATACATACATGTATGTATGTATGTATGTATGTATGTACATACATGTATATATATATCTACATACATATATATGTATGTATGTATATATATATATGTATGTATGTATATATATATACATATCCGAGTAAAGATAACGAAGTTAAATATAAGACAATTTCTTACTTTTTTTGTTTTCAATTTTTAGATTATTAGTATTTTAACTTGTGTATTACATGGAGTAAATATTTATTTTATATAACTTAAATTTATAAAAAATAATTACTTCTGAATATATAAGTTATATATTAGAATTAACTTTATAATAATAAACATTTATTTATAACTCAATGTCGAACAATTGTAGACAAAGACATTATTTGAGATTGAAAAGATCCTCAAAAGAAATAGGAGAAGTTTAATAGAATTTCCTGGAATACCTTTCCTAGATAGAATATCTATTCAAGAGATAGGGAATGTGCTTATTCACAATGAAATGGGTTATAATGTTATGTCCTTAGATTTGACTTTGAGAAGCCATTTTCTTCTTTGACAGATGAGCAAAGGCATGTTTTTAATACGATAATAGAAGTTGTTGATAATAATAAAGGTGGTGTGTTTTTCCTTAATGGCTATGGAGGAACTGATAAGACATTTGTTTGAAGAACTCTCACTTTTGCCATATGTTCTAGAGGGGATATGGTTCTTACCATAGCTTCTAGCGAAATTGCATCGATCCTTCTCCCAGGTGGTAGGATTGCCCATTCAAGCTTTGGTATTCCTGTTGATGTGAATCAACATTCTACGTGTAAAATAAAGCAAGGTTCAGAGTTGGCTGAATTACTACTTATGACTGAATTAATAATTTGTGATGAAGCACCTATAACGCATAAGTACTGTTTTGAAGCATTAGATAGGTCTCTGAGAGACATTATAAAGTCTTCTTCTTTAAATGACGTATTTAGTGGGGAGACAATTGTATTTGGAAGTGATTTCAGGCAAATTCTTCTAGTAATCCCAAGAGGGGGGGATCAGAAATTATTTTTGCTACAATAAATTCATTCTATTTGTGGGATAACTATCGAGTTTTATCTTTGACAAAAAATATGAGATTGCAAGCAAGTAATATAGATCAAGATGATAATCAATTAAGAGAGTGCCAATTGGATTTTAGAAATTGGAAATTGAGAAGCTGGGGGGCCTACTGATGGTGAGGAAGATATTGAAATACCAGATGATCTCTTTATTGATAAGTACATTGACCCTATCTCAACAATTGTTGAAAGTACATATCTTGGTTTAAAGGAAAATTATAGAGATAAAATGTATTTGGAAGATAGCTATTCTTTGCCCTACATCGCATATAGTGAAGAAGATTAATGATTATATAATGTCCTTAATTCTTAGTGATGAGAAAGTTTATTATAGTGCAAATAGTATTTGCCCAACTGAAAGACAACATTGTGCCCTAAACCATCTAAACCTATTTGAATTCTTAAATAGCTCTCAGGGTTACCAAATCATGAATTGAAGCTCAAAGTTGAAGTACAAATTATGTTACTAAGAAATATAGACCAATCACAAGGTCTTTGTAATGGGACTAGATTGATTGTGACTCAATTAAACAATTCTGTTATTGAAGCTGAGATGATGATAGGAACAAACTTTGGTGATAAAGTCTTTATACCTAGAATGCATATGGTTCCATCTCAAACAAAATGGCCATTTAAACTACAAAGAAGACAATTTCCCATTATTGTGTGTTATGCAATGACTATAAATAAATGTCTAGGGCAATCATTAAACAATGTTGGATTATATCTCCTAAATCTTGTCTTTACTCATGGCCAATTATATGTAGCTATCTCACGAGTAAAGAATAAGAAGAGGTTAAAGATATTAGTTCATGATAAAAATGGAGAGGTATCCAAGTTCATGACTAATGTTGCGTGCAAAGAAGTTTTTCAAAATGTGCATTAGGTATATGTTCTTTGTTTATTATTAGATTGTAGCCAACTATTAATCCTTTGATTTCAAATAAGCATGACTTCAACACTTATCAATATTTTCTTGTGTCTTATTCCTCTTTATTTTGATGTTATCCTTTTTATGTTGTCATGTTTAGGAAAATACTAACATGGCGTGCAAAGTGAACATGATCTCAGAATTAAATGACAAGATGTCAACTTTGAAGCTACAAGTAAGAGTGATGAGCTTATGGGAAGTAAAAAAGTTTAGCAACAACAATGAAATCCAATAATTATAGATGATATTGATTGATGAAGTGACTAGTATTTAATCTTCTTATATATTGTATGTCTTTTATATACAATACCTTATGTGTCACATAAACATTAAATAGGGAGAAAAAATTCAAGCAATTATCAATGATACCACAATGATCAAATATCGATCAAAGATAATTGAAGGACAATGCTATCCAATTGGGAATTTGACTATTTCAAGGAATAATGGAGTATATAGGGCAACCAGACATCAATTTAGTCTATTCGTCTATAATAATACAGCTATGATGGAAATGAATTGTGAAAATATTCCTACCTTTAAATATGATTAGGTTGCATTCAGTGATGCTTTGTCTATAGTTGTTAAAAGAGAATAGATCGTTGGTACTATGAACTTCTTATATTACATTTATTCTCATTATTTTTATTTTTAACAAAGTGATGAGTTTGGATCTCATTTTAAGTTCAATTTTTTTTAGTTTTATAGATGTTCTTGCACAATGGTGAATATTAAGAGTGATAAATATGTTTCTCGAAATGGAAATCAAACTAGGAAGATAGAAGTTGAATTGGAAGATTCAAGTTTAGGTCACCATATTTATTTACATTGATATTTATTTCATTATATGATAGTGATTTGAGTACTACATATGTTATTCAATGCAACGTGAGAATTCTTATACAGCAACATGAAAATTGTTTGTACATTGTGGGGGAAATATGCTGAGGATATATGTTTTGAGTTGAAGAAAAGTGATGTTAATAGCTTGGTGATTACATTACATCTTGCTCTCATACGAGATGTTAGGGGTAAAATTTTTGGAATCAACTTTCACTGTTACAATTTTCAATTTGATCAAGTTTTAGTATTGTTCACATGGGAAGATTTTAACATCAAATGTCATGTAGGGAATATTGAATTATCAAATACTGTGTTTGGTTCTAAGTTATTTATTAATCCTGAATGGGAGGAAGTTGTTGAATTTAAAAAAAGGTATTTCATACATATACTTTAATCTTTATCTTTTTTAATGTATTTAGTATTGTCAATACATCAACACTTTAATAACTTAATTACATTTTTGTTATAGATTACATTTTTTTAGGGTAGTTTATCTTCAAAATCTCATGAACTGTCAACAAGCTCTACATTTAGAGCTAAAGACAATTGGTTGAACTCAATTGATAGAAAAACTATTGCAGAACTTAAACAATTAAGATAAGTATAAACATTGTTAACTGTATATTTGAAGTTTTATTTATTGTTTTTATTGTGATTTGAGTTGATGTGCTAAATGTGTTCTCTTGTGATATAGGTTGGCATGTGGAATGTTTTGGGAATAGTTCAAAAGTTATTAACAGTTTTGGTTGAGTTTGAGCTTGGTATACCCAAATGCAAGTAGTGTTATGATAAAGGACCAGTTTTGGTTGTTGTAAGGTGAACTAATACTCGAAATAGATTTCTAATTGACTAGGTGAAAAAAAACTTCGTCTTCTACTTGACTCATAGATTTAAACGATTGTACTTGTATGTTCTCTTCCCAATAAATATTTTAATATGTCATAATTACTTCACCTTATTATCAATGTTTAAATAAATTAACTTATTATTATTTTTACAATTCTATAATACGAGAACAACAGTATGTTTAATTTAATCATTATTAAATTTGCATATATCATGTGCAACTTGAGGTTAAGGATGATGCTGATATTGATGAATTTATTCTTTGGGATCATGAAGTTTATAAGTGGATCAAAAAGTCAGCTACAAATGTCAAAAAAGAGGCGAATGAAGTATGTATCACAAATATAAAATTCATAGTGAAGAGCAATTATAATATTTGCAAAATATACTACATGAAATGAGCTAATATATTGACATATTTTCTTTCAATCTAACTTTTTTTTATCTCAATTTGTAGGCTGGAGAGTTGCTGGTATTCCCCTTATTGGAATGGATTTTTCCTTAGGAAAATATTTTATCTTTAAAATAAGAACTGAGAATAAAAAGGGTAAAAGATTTTCAAGAACCTTTAATGTTCATAAAATGACTGATGACGAGAATTTAATCAAAGATTTTGTGACAAATGGTGAAATAAAACAGGTATGTCAAATGTATATGTTATTGTTTTATGTATTCAACATTATTTTTCTAAATAGCTATATAAGTATCACATACATATCTAAAATTTTAGGGTTCTGAGGAGAAGAGTTGTAATGATCAATGTGTTGGACAATCACTACAAAAGGATGATGCACCGTAACATCTTAAACATTTCTAAATTTATCGTATATGTACATTTCGATCCATAATAATTTTGAGTTCTTTGAATTGCAAGATTGTATATCTATTACAGGTGAAAATAATTTTGATTTAAACTCATATATGGATGTCACACCTATGAAGAGAACCCTCAATTCAAATCTTGACCACATTGATCAAAATGAAAATCCTCTCATACAAGTTTAATCTATTCACAACTTGAAACGTGTCAAGATAGAGAAGGATCAATGAATTTTAATTTTTTAATTATGTTAGCATATTATGTTGACAATTACTATATTAGGACATATTTAATGTTCTTTCATAAACAAGGTTATTAAATTTTATCGTGGCCATATGATACTTATTTACTTTAAATATATCATATGAATGATTCTATGCATTTTTTAGGATAATTAATAAGAGTCATAAAATTTATATGTTAGATTTCACCTTTATCATTGAGATTCAATGTTTTTGTAAGTATATTTTTTTAAATATTAATATTGATTTTGTTGTGAATAAATTTGTTTTGTAAATCCTCTATATATCTAAGTTGCTTATGAAAGAATTGGTTGAAATGTCCACTTTTATTTTCTAATCATGCGTTTTGATTGTTACAACTATTAAATTTTATGTATTTCATTACGTTAATAATTATTATATTCATATATGTTTAATTCTTTCCACAAATAAAACTATTAAACTTTATCTATATCATTTGATATATATATATATATATATATATATATATATATATATATATATATATTGATTACATGTATTATATGAATAATTTTTCACACCTTTTATGATAATTAATAATAATAATAATATTTATATAATAAATTTGACCTATGCAATGCACGGGCTAAAAAACTAGTTAGATTATGGTTTGTTTATCCTTACAAATATTTTATATCTTTTACTAACAATTATTTTATTTCAGATGTTTCATTTGTTCAATAAGATTGTTAAATACAATTATTTTTTACAATAAAAGGATTAAGCGCAATTAATATTCTATATCATATTATTAACTTTTTTCCATACATGATTTTTAATATGACTATTTTATTTTTATTTTTAGCATATTTTATTTTTTTAATTTATCGTTTAATATATTATATAATATTTAAAATATATCTATTTTTAATTAATTTAATTACTATCTTTTATGATAATTAATTATGATTAAATATAATCATAAAATTTACATAATAAATTTGACTTGTGCAATGCATAGGTTAAAACACTAGTATATATATAAACGTGTAAAACTATTTGCTTTCTCAAACTTCCACTCTTGCCACTCTTCTTCACATTCATTTTCATTTAAATACTTTTCTGTTATGAAGAAGTGGAATTCACTTTCCTAACATGCTTTTAATATCAATTGAATATCAAAAATCAATTTCAAATATATATATATATATATTATCTTCAAAATTCAAATACGCTCCTTACATGTATCTGATATATCCTCTTATACTTTTAATATTAATTGAATGGTTTAACAAGCTGTAACTGAATATCAAAAACCAATTTCAAATATACACACACACACACACACACACATATATACACACACACACACACATATATATATATACATATATATATATATATATATATATATATATATATATATATATACATATATACACACACACACACACATATATATATGCACACACATATATATATATACATACATATATATATGCATATATATGTATATATATGTGTGTGTGTGTGTGTGTGTGTGTGTGTATGTGTGTGTGTAGCCTGTGCATATTATAGAATAAATGTTTGAGACCATACAAATTATATTTTTTGAGATTTATGATAAATACTTTATATTGTGTTACAATATTATTTTTAGTTATTGATAATTTTTTTAAAAAAAATATTGAAAATCAAGTTAAAACTAAAGGTATTGAAAATAATAGATTGAAAGAGTTATGAGATTAAGAAAAATTCCTAAAGGCACTTTCGTTGAAGATAATGGCTAAAAATACTCTCGTTCAAGATAACTTGTTATTTTAATTTATATATAGAGAGAGATACCATATACGTGTTTGGAGCATATTTGAATTTTGAAGATAATATATATATAGACTATTCTTCACCAATAGTATTTTTAAGAGTTTTTCTTTGACGAGAGTGTATTTTAGGTATTTTTCTTAACTTATTTTCTCTTTTAATCTATCTATTTCATCTTTATTTTTAAATTAAATTTCATTATTTTTTCAAAAAAAATTATTAATAATTAAAATAACTTTGTATCACATATCATAAATTTGAAATATAATCTATATGTTCAAAAATATTTCTCTAATTACTATGATTTTAATTATAACATAATTTATATATCGAAAATTATTTATTTACTATAAATTTTAGTTATAAAAATAAACATTTATTTTGTGTATTACACATGCCAAATTACTAGTTGTTATAAAACTCACCAAACCCCTTGCACCCATAAGGCACAAGCAAGGTGAAGGTGCTTTAAATTGAAAGGAGTAATACTAACCCCTTTAAAATCTCTATTTGACACTCTTTGAGATAAACCCATGACCCATCAATCTAGAAATTTATTTTATGAGATAAGTTGATAATGGCTTTTGTGTGTGGGGTGTTGGAAAATTAAACACTAAGATTTTTATAGGTTTCCTAAAAACCCAACCCTCATAAATTAGAGATTTTATTCAATATCTATTTTTCTTATTCTTAATGATTAGATTGATTGGAAAAATACACTGGTTACTCCTCGCTATGACATTGGAAGAGATTGAATTGGTTCCATATGGTTGTGAGTAGCTAGTTAACTTAGTGGTGATCTATTTGAAATATATATTACATTCATGACAATAATTTAGTCGTAGTTTCTATGAATAATTAAAGATGAATGCTCTTGTGAATTATTTATTTTCTCATGAAGTTGAAAACTATATTCTCCGTAATTTTGCTATTGTTGTTGTTGTTGTTGTTGTTATTATTATTATTCCTTGATTGTGAGATAATTTGTGTTAATTTGTAGATTGGTAAATTGGCTTAATTATGTTTTTAGTCCCCCAAATTTGAGAAATATTTTTTTTTTAGTCCCCCAAATTAAAAATTAATCTTTTTAGCCCCTCAAATTTTAAAAATTCTTGTTTTAGTCCTTGAACACTAATGTCGTTTGTAATTTGACTTACATGGCTAACAGAGAACCAATCAGCTTTGTCCACGTGTCATTATCCGTTAGCCACGTAAGTCAAATTACAAACGGCATTAGCGTTCAAGGACCAACAAAATTTTTTAAAATTTGAGGGATTAAAAAGATTAATTTTTAATTTGGGGGGCTAAAAAAATACAGTTCTTAAATTTGGAGGACTAAAAATATAATTAAGCCTTGGTAAATTTTACAAGTTAAGTCAAATAAGTATTAATGAGAAATAATTTGTGAAAAGTTGATGTGAGTTTTGAAAGTTTAAAGAAGGTATTTTTGTGACTTTTTCTAATTTTAGTTTTCATGATCTACTTTTTTTTTAAAATATTGAAATATCCATCATGGGTTCTTTGAAGAAATATCATTTGTTGTAACTATAGGTGAATATATGGGTTAGCCCGATTCATGTTGGTCCACATTTCAATGAAGTAGACTAGGCTGGCCTACTTATTAGATGGACCATGATTTTGCCTAGTTCATGTCTAACTTGCTTAGCCCGCGAGCTAAATAGATTGGTCCATGGGCCAAATAATTAAAAACAATAAAATTATAAAAAATAATCAAATATAATAAATGGACTAGCATTTTGGCTGGTTCTAGCCCACTTGGTCTGTGGGTAAAACGGACTGTCCGCGAGCCCAAACCCATATATCCACCTCTAACTGTAACTAGGGGTGACAAAACGAGCTTGACCCGCCAGGTCGACCAGCCTAACCCGTCATTTTTGGCGAGGTGAGCAAGTCAGTAAGGCCTACCAACCCGTCATAACCCACCCCGCCTAATCAGCTAGCCCGGCGAGCCAACCTGCGGGTTGGGCAGGTTAACCCGTAGCCCGCTTTTTTTTTTTTTTAAATTTCCCTTTTTTTTCATACAGACATTAATAAAAAAAGTAAGTAACACTAAAACTCTAAAAGTCTAAAATGACAAAACGCATAAGGACATAATACGCACGCTGCACGCACTCTTCGTAAGGGTCCTAAGGGAAATTAAAATTCCCAAATCTTTTTCTCTTAGGGTTCCATCTTTATCAAACACTAGTACCGCTTCTCAGCTCCTACACCTACCCACAACCTGCCTGTGCAACCCTAACAAGGCAACAACGTTGTTGACGGGCCAACTGGTATCGGTTTGGCCTCCCTTCCCTTTCCCGGCCACTCAACTTCTCCTGCTTCGTGGTTGATTGACGCTCCTGACGCTGCAACAAATCTTGTCGACAACGATATTCCGTCCGCCGCTGGCCCCAGCCAACCACCCACTCTCGACAACACAATGCCACGCTCTATGCTCGCACTCCTAGTCTCGCACGCATTAGGCAGCGTGCATCCTGTTTCACAACTCTGGTTGGTAACTATTATGTTTCATTTATGGCTGGATTTCATTCTATTCTTATCATTTTGAGTGAAGGTTTAAAAATGATTTTAGAATTATGCATATGGTAACTATTGTTTCTAATTTGATGAACTCTAATTTCCTAATTGGTAGTTTTGTATCTCATTAATATAATGTGAATTGATGATATAATTGTATTTTTGTTTTAATTTCAAACAGGACTTTGATTTAGAATGGATTCTGTTAGTAAACCACCTTCAAATGATGTTGATAATGATGAAATTGAGGCTATTGAAGAAGAATCTCAATCTCTTGAACCTAAGGCCAAAAAGGATAAGTCAACAATATCTAATTGTTGGAAGTTTTTTACTAAGATAAGTGTAGGTGATGATGGAAAGCAAAAGGCAAGATGTAAAGGTTGTAAAAAAGAGTATTGTGTTGGTGGTAAAAGATATGGGACATCATCTTTAAATCGTCATATTGAAAGATGTAAGCAAATTAAATTTGAAGATGTTGGTCAAATGATAATGGACATGCAAGGAAAATTAATGTCTAGAAAGATAGATCAAATGGTATCACGTGATATGTGTGTTGCTTTAATCCTTAAGCATGATTTACCTTTCAAATTTGTTGAGTATGAGGAGCTTAGGAGTTGGATAAAGTATTTGAATCTGGATGTAATTCCAATTTCTGGAAATACTGCTAAAGCCAGTGTCTTGAAAATATATATGAGAGAGCAGGCAAAGCTTAAAGAAGAAATGGCTTCTATTCCCTATAGGATATCTTTAACTTCTAATTTATAGACATCTTGTAATACTGAGGGTTACATTAGTTTGACTGCCTAATTTTGTTAACACA
The DNA here is from genome assembly GCA_004329165.1 of Spatholobus suberectus. NCBI lineage: Eukaryota > Viridiplantae > Streptophyta > Magnoliopsida > Fabales > Fabaceae > Spatholobus > Spatholobus suberectus. The sequence continues at coordinate 80,885,785 of CM014730.1, read as the reverse complement.
AATCGGAAGTTAAATAATAAGATTCTTAACTTTTGTCATATCCCTCCCCCTCATACTAGTTTTAAGTTGTCATATGTCTATATTTGGATGATGAAAATTATACATATTATCCTTCAGTGGAAGAGTGGCAAAGAGCAGAAAAATGTATAGATTCTTGTTGCCTTTTCATGATATTACCACTTTAATGTCTGGCACAAGTTATCCTGCTTTCAACTTGTATTTTTTGCAAGTTTGGAAAATCCAATGCCTTTTAATGGAAAGTGCAAGAGATGAGGATGAGGTCATTAAGCATATAGCTGAAATGATGATGGTGAAATTTAAGAAATATTGGGATGAGTATAGTGTTGTGCTTGCATTTGGTGCAATTTTTGACCAAAGGATGAAGTTGGAGACATTGGGTTATTGTTATGAAACGATAGATCCACTTATTTGGGAAACGAAATTGGAGGAAGTAAAGAAAAAATTGTACATACTATTCTCCCAATATTCTACTAAAAGTTCTACATCTACTTCTAATGCTCCAAAGACTACTCGACCCTCATCATCTGGTGTGCCAAATGAGTCTCTCCCTTATAAACCAAGCCTTTTTGATGTAAGTCCTTATATGTTATGAAAGCAAGGTTCAAAATAATTGCTTTTTTATTTTATTTTTTTGATTATGTTTATTTCTAACTTGCTTTTTTTATTTAATGCTTTGCTTATTTTATTATCTTATTAGGAATTAAAAGTGTGCAAGCATCAAGCAACTAGCAAAACTAGAAAGACTCAACTTGATATTTATTTGGATGAACCGACTTTGGATTTTGATTTTATGAAAGCGAAACAAATGAATGTACTCCAATGGTGGAAAAATAATAAACATCAATATTCAGATCTTTCAATAATGGCTTGAAAGTTGTTAAGCATCCTCATTACCACTATTGTGTCAAAATTTTCATTTAGCATTGGGTCTCGGATACTTAACAAGTATAGAAACTATCTTTTGTCTAAAAATGTGGAAGCATTGATTTGTTCTCGTAGTTGGTTGCATGTCTTTAATGATGGTAATTTATTTAATATGATTGTGATTTTTATTATTTGTTTATATTATTTTGATAACCATTTCTTACTTTAAATTATGTAGATGGAGATAAGGAGGATGAAGATGGAAAAGTGGAGCCGACTTTTTCTAAGGTGTATCTAATGTGCTTGATGTGGAAGATGATGAGTAATTTGAAGTGATGTTTTATGATGTTAAAGGACTCTTTTGTAGTGATTTTAAAGTTGAATGACTCTTTTGTATTATGATATTAAAGGACTAATTTGTAGTGGATTTGTATTGGATTAATATGTATTTTGAACAATTTTTGAATTGTGGTGTTAAATATAATGTTGCCATTGATTTGAAGTTTTGAACAATTTTGTTGAACACTTCCGCGCATAGGTTAGGATAGATTTGAATTTAGAATGAAGACCTTAGACATTCATCTTTGAACTTGGAAGGTGGAATACTTGGTATAAAACCTATTAAGCCAAGGTTATCTTATTGGATTAATATATGGATAGAAATTTATTGAATTTTAATAAAAGTTAGTTTTACTTGTAATTAAATAGGAGTCGTGAATTTGAATGGTATAAGAATGAGAAGTGTTAGAGTTAATTTTGATAAAAACAAATAATTAGTTACTAAATTTGAAGGATGATTACTGTATAAATAATTTTTAAAAATATAATCCTTACACTTTTCACTTTTGAATGAGAAGTGTTATTTATTTTCAAGTAAATTATTCTTATAAGTTATAACTTTTGAATGAAAAAATATAATTCCTCTTTTATATATTTAATGTGTATTAAGATAATAATAAAATTATATGTCAAAAAATCAAAGTGATATAATGTGTATTAAAATAAAATTTATTTAATTCAATTCACATATTCATTTACATGATAACAAAAAATATTCAAATTCAATTAACTTTTTTTAAAAAAAATTGGGTGGGTTGAAAATGGATGGGGCAGGTTAACTTGCCAACCCGCCCTTTTAAAGCCATTTTAGCATCTTGACCCGCCAACCTGCTTTTTCGCCGACTCGTTGACCCAATTATTTTTATTCGCGGGCCAACCCACCATTAAGCGGAGAGGGTTAACTATTCCAACCCACTTCTCGCCGATAGGTCAACCTGTCCCGCCCCACTTTTGGCGAATTGAGGGCGGGGCAGGGTGGGTCGACTTGCATTGCCACCCCTAGCCGTAACACAAAGATAATACAACTTATGGCCTAAGTCTTATAGTATTCTCGTATATGTTAGCATTCTCAGTAACAAAGAGATAACATGACCTATAGGCTAAGTGCTCGTAGTATTCTTATATATGTTACTGTTTGCCGTAACACAAAGATAATACGACTTATGGACTAAGTGCTCATAGTACCCTCAAATAGCCCATTTGCCGTAACGAAGAGATAATACGACCTATGTGCACATAGTATGAGCTAACACCTAGGCCCTTGCTTATAATATGTATGACATGATGGATAAAGACATCTCCCTATTTAATATTTACTTCTTTCTTCATAAGTAACCCATTATAGATATATGCCAAAATTTATAAAAAGTCATTACCTTTTAAACTTTAAGGACTTGATTGATGGCCAGGATATGATAGGATAAGATAGGTTAGGATTATCCTATCCTATTGTAATCCGTTATTTATTGTGCTAGTAAGATATGATAATGCTATGCTATCTCTTATCCTATCTTGTTAGTCCAATGTATTTCTTATCCTAAGGGGAGAGCTGGGTTCAGAAGCAACAGGATAGGATAGGCTCTCTCTTCCTCTCTCTATATATAACAAAATATATATAGGAAAAATATAATATATAGTAATTTATATTAATTTATATATAATAATAATAATAATTTTGACATGTAAATTTAAAGTATATTATTAATTAAAATATTAAAAATTAAATAATTACTATTTAAATATTTTTAAATAAAATTATTTGAATAATAATTATAATTTTTAAAATCTTACATAATTTTTTTATAATTTTAAGAAAAGTAACTATATAAATAAATAAATAATTGTATAGTTTAGTTAAAATTGTAATTTTTTTTTGTAAAAAAATAAAATAAAATTAAAAGTTACTTTTAGAAAATTATATATAATTTTATGAAACAGTAATTTTTTCATTTGAACATAATTTATATTTTATCCTATCGTTATCTAGTTTGTTATTTGGTGTGTACCAAATATTAGATAAGATTATAGCTTATCATACTCTCATCTTATCCTGTTTTTATCCTAGTCTCATATCCTATCCTATTTTTTCTTATCTCGATCACCAAATGAGCCCTAAATGCTTATGTATTTATGGATGAGTTTCTAAACAAAACAAGAACTTAATTTCACAAATAGATATCAATGTAAATGTTACAATTTTCTTCCTTCGTTATGTGTTTTAATTCATATTTGGTTGTAACACACGTCCGAGAACTTGATCTTCCCCCTTCACGCTCACTTTGTTTACTATGCTCTTAGTGAGTCTTTGTAACTCCCCTAGTTCCTTTCCTTTAGATTGCATGTTGTTGAGTAGTAGACTATACCATTAAATCTTTCGCTCCATTCTCCAAGAAGACAAAATTCTCATTGGAGCTTATGGTTTGAATTGTAAGGAATCCTTACATCATATCAGAAACATGAGTTCTACATCCAAAATCAATCCAGCAAGTATTATGTGGAACATCAATTAAGTTTGATTCAAAACATACATAAGCATTAAGCTCACCTTTCTTTTTCAAACCAAGTCTTGCATTTCAGGTAATCCTTTTAGAAGTGTCCAAACTTCCCATAGAAATGACATTTATCACCCCTTGGTTGTTTCTTTGATTTTCACATGTGCCTTATTAATCCATAGTAGCCATTTGCCTTATCAAGTTCTTTAATACTATTTCCCCTAACTCCTTGATGCCCTTGGTGGATTATAAAATGGATAATGATTTCCTTGATTATTAAGTCTTATCTCTTTCTTAATCAGCATACTATGCAGTTCATGCACATTTCATTTGTCTTTCATAGTTTTATGCTCATTTGGAATGGGTGATACTCAATCAGTAATGAGTTAAGAATAAAGTGTACAAGAAAGTTTCATTCACAGCCATTTCCAAGGACTTAAGCCTTACTATAATATTTGTCATCTCAATTAAATGCTTACGTATGGTACGTGAACCATCAAACTTCATGTTGATTGATGTACACATTAGTGTCCCAGCAAAAGATTTATCAACTTTTTAGGAGCGCTTTCCCACTAACTCTCTTTGCCACGGTCATTCTCATGAATCTTAGGCTGAATTTTTTATATCTCTCCCAAACTTTATAATGAGGCTTCTATTCATTTATACCAACATCAATAACAAGGAAGGCTTCTCTTTTAAATGAGTAAGATCAAGATTTGAAACATCGAGGTGAAATTAGACTTGCTCATTCTAGTTAAAAAAAAAGTAAGTCTCTTAAAAAATGAGACATATGATACATAAGAATGCAAAATATTGGAAATAGATACTACATAATAAAATTTCAAACAAGCCTTTTGAGACATAAAGCAAATGCTTTCCTTTGGGTGATACATCAACACACAACATTCAAGCACAATAATACTAATAAAATTTTAACATTATTTGGTAAAGAAATATGCACCAATCAGAATTATCTACTATATTTGGGTATATAAATAAAATAATGGTACACATAAATCATCCACAATTATATTCATTAATTATAAGAACAACTAATCAATCTTTGGACGATCCATAAATGCATTATAACAATGATTTTCAATGTACCCATAAACCAACAATTATACTTTAGCATCCATTATTCAATGAATAATTGAAAGAAATTATCATTACTTCATAATAAAACAAACTCAGAGATTTGACTATTTTGGTGACTAATAAAGCTATCATTAACTGAAAAATAAACACAATTTATAAACACACAAGATTGATTACATTAGACATACATATATAGTTGTGACTTTCTTTGTCTCAATATTAATTTCAATTAACAATATATTATAATAATTAGGATTATTCATAAACCGATCCAATTCAATAAAAATATAAAAAATGATCTAAAAACTCGAAAATCGAATAAATCGAAAACTGAACAAATCGAAAACTGTAAAAAATGAAAATTTATTGGATTAGATCATATTTCGAATTTGATTTTGAAAACTAATCTAATCCAATCCAAACCGAACTTATATATTTGTGTATATTTTTATTATAAATTTATGATATCACTCATATTTATTATGTACCTTATACTTTATGAAAAATATATTTAATCAAAGATAGTTTTTAGTAACAATTTGAATAAAGATATATAAATATAATTATCAAGTTGTATAAATTTATTTTTAATAGTCTATATTTAAAGAGTTGTTGTATTATTAGCTATATAATGGCTTATAGATAATATATTTGATATTTTTAATTATTTTTATTATTTATCTTACTATTTATTTAGTACTTTATCCAAATAAAAATAAAAATAAAACTAAAACCAAAAACCAATCCAATCCAAACTGCTTTAAATTGGATTGGATTGAATCAGATTTAAATCTTAAACCAAACCGATTGGACAGTAAATTAAGAAAACCGAAGTAATTGTATCAAATAATTTTTTTCTTCAAAACTGATCCAATCCAATCTGCAAACACTCCTAATAATAATGATTAATCAATCAATTGAAACGTCAAAGACAATAATGTACTATAACCATTCACGACCTTTTGACGATCACTTCCAATTATATACATAATGTTATATATCATTTCAATTCCCTCAATAAAGCTAAATAAAGACCTCCCTTGATTTATATATGGAAATCACGCCAAAAGCCTTTACAATTAATGAAAGTCATAAAAAAATCTTTACAATTGGAAGTCATACCAAAAGTCTTTGTACATAATTCCAAAACAATTCATAAAGCCAAATAAAAATCACACAAAATTATGTAAGTCATTCACAATCCCAAATTAAATAACATCATTGAAACACAACTTTAATTTGTCATGCAACGAAAATGAATGAAAGCTTTAAATTTCATAATTAGGGTTTGTAAAATTGAGGAAAAACTATCATTAATGAAAAATCATATAGTTCACAACCGTCTCTAATATACTCCATGTAAGTCACAATTTTTTAGGGTTCTCAATAATAAGAAACTATCAGGATCTAAGAAATTCATAAGTCTCACCATCATTAAGAATTAAAACAAATTTTTTTCCATAATGAGAGTTTTGCATAATCTCTGATATGCTTTTAATTTGCTTGAAAGATCAAGAAACAATATTTCACTTCCTTAACTTGTCCTTTCATGCTCTCTTCATAAGTGATGGAGAGGTTATTTTACGTAAGAGGAAATTAACCCCTTTAAAATACTACACCTACCAAATAGCATTTACTTTCATAAACTACTCCATATTTTATCCATTTATTATTTAGCCTTTTTAATTATTTAACTATTTCTTTATTATTGTCTTTGATAAATCACATACCTTTCAATTGAGACATTTAAAAACTCACAGTTATGACTTTGGTATTAAGTTAATAAAAAATTAATTATAAGTCGTACATAATAGATACAATTTCTATTTTTTTTAAGTAAAGTTGTAAATGAATATTACAATTTATGTATTTTATTATTAAAAAATAAATGTAAAAATAAAGTTATTGATCTTATTAACGACTTCGTTTATTTTATTATTATTTTATCTTTTCACACTTATTTTATATTCAAAATAATAAGTTGTTACTCATGATTTTACTTTAAAAGTCACAAATATAAGTAACGACTTACCCTATTTTAAAAATTTATTCAAATTCTACATCATTTTAGTAAGTTTAAAATAACCTTTCCTAAATAAAATAGTAAGTTTAATAAAATTACCCCTCCGCATGAAGAAAATCTCCACCAAAACTTTAACCGTTGCTAGAACGTAGTCATATCATATATTTGATTTGTTAAAAAATAAGCCCCACCAAAATCATATTTTAATAACACTTGTTGCATGGGAAAATATCCTCTAATTTAACATGAAATGATACATTTTCTCTTGTTTTGTATAGGAGAAAATAGGTTATGCACTAATGGTGTAAAATAGTTTTATATTGTCATTGAATCATAAACTATCATGTACGATAAGTTTATTAACTTTTATAATAATTATCTTAAAAGTCATATTAATAATAATTTCTGATTGATAAATAGTGTAAAACTTTTTACACTAGTAATACATAACCTTTAAAATCTTTATAAATTTGATTATAAAAATAGTTATAACACACAAAATGTTGAAAAATATGACTAAATTTAAATATTTATTATTTAACCAATCATGCGACAGCTTTTATGTTCCACACACTACACCACCAAAATGATAATGCTATTCATCAATTAATCCAAATTCCATCAATTCTAATCCACCCCATCGCTAAGTAGCTACTTGTGTCGTATGTGCTATACTTCCACATGTATCAAATGCACCTACCAAGAACTACGCAAACATCACAACACACACACATGATCAAAACAATATCACTACTAGTGGCCACACAGCAGACAATTCATTTTATATCATGAAATTCATCAAACACAAATTAATACGAGGGTTGGTTCCATATATACGTGCACTATTTACGACCTCAATATCAAGCCGTACTCCTCTCCCCATTCCTTCCTTTGTAACAGCACATGCTTGGGATTTCTTACTGAGAAGGACATGGACACAGACACCTTCCTTATCTCACTGACCCAAAAGACACACAAAAATAGACTTTGAAGAAGAAAGACCTGCCTGATCAATCATCCCTAACCAACCAGCACAAGTCTTGATGGGACCACCAAAACTGCTATGCCACAGAGCTGAGACCACCATTCCATTATGGTGCACACTAGGCTCCTATGCGTCTGGGCTCACCCTATGGTACTGCTATGCTGCCGCTGAAGCAGTACGAAAACATCACCCACCCATTATTCTGCAAGAAGCCCTAGTAGTGTTCAATAGATTTGGGATGCTTTGGTCCTGCTTTACAAATAAACCTGCTCAACTCAGACTACGAATTGCTTACACCTCCATCATATGCCTTCCTTCAATTATACTACAATAATGATGGACACGTGAACTGTGAAGTCCATTTCAAACCAGGAATGCCAGTGGCATCTGTTTCAAAAACCAATGGACCTTTATACACAATATATAGTTCTGGAAAACCAGCACTCACAGCAACAGTACACAAGACCACAAACCACTGAGGCCTAGAACCGGGCAGAATTTGAGCTATTGTTGCCTTGTGACACCGACGAGCTGTTTTCATTAGTATTTTCGAACGAACAGGGTAGAAGGAAGGCTATGAAATCAAGGTGTGTATACGCTATTCCCTCAAATGTCAGTTTTAATACTTTTAACTTCATTTTTACACATTTGTGATGCGTGTGTGATAAACAGAAACTTTCATTTCCACAAAAAACCCAGGGCTAAAAAGCACGTTAGGTACAGAAGCTGGCTTTTGGGGTTATTTTGAATAGAGCTGAGTATGCTAGCTAGGGCTAAACCAAAGGCTATGAAATTGAAATAATTTGTTAATCAAAGCAATGGATACAGTTGAATTGTAATATAGACCCCAAGATTTATCAATGAACCGATTCGAGTTTATTCCTTTGCTTTCGCGTTGGCACTGGCACAAGTCCACTATGCAATTTACTTTTTATTGCATGATAAAGAATATGATTCCAAGAAAGAAGGAAAAAATATAAAGCGGGTTGATCCTGGGAGTCGCCACTATCATCCACATCTGTGGGAATTGGTAAAGTGGTCTGAGTATTTTACAGTTGGGAAATAAAAGAATCCAGAAATTCTTATTTCTTTGGGCTTCATTTTGTGCCCAAGACATATACATACCTACAGGAGGTCATTTAATTGCTAAATAGAGCTGTCCCACATGACACAACAATTTTCCATCCACATTAACGCTTGTGGTTTTATTTTTCTAAAGTAAATTATGCGAAGAAAAAAAAAATCATAACAAGAAATAAAAGACTTCATTCGACAAAAGACGAGGAGGCAGCATCTCTCGTTAATTAGAAACCGAAGCAAACATACTTTTCATTGCGAAATAAAGAGCTGTCCCACATGATACAACCGTTTTGCATCCAACATGAACCTATTTGAATAAAACTCTCCATAAATATTTATAAGAGACAAAAAAATGTTTTTTCAAAAATTAAAATTAATTTATACATAAACTAATTTGTAAAAAAACTTATATTAACTTCTCCAAAAACTGATTTTAACTTTTAAAATTTTTTTTTATTTTATTATTTTTTTTCTTAAAAATACTTATAAAAAAATTTATTCAAACAGACCCTATCGTTGGTGATTTTATTTTTCTAAAGTAAATTTTGCAAAAACAAAAATAAAAAATCATCACATGAGATAAAAGACTTCGTACGACAAAAACTGGGAGGCAGCATCCCTTGTCAGAAACCGTAGAAAACATGCTTTTTTCTACCGCTCAATACACAACTGCGTAAATTTTTAATATGAAAAAGTAGTGTTTAAATTTTGTATTTATTTCTTTTATTGTACACAATAAATGTATTAGATGGACATATTGATAATTTATAATTTATTAGAGATAAAATACAATATTTAAACATAATGAATCCTATACAAAAGAGGATCCATTCCAACAATAACATGGAAGCACGAATCAATTGCGTCAACACATTATATAGGTGAAGTCGAATACCGATGTTAGTTCGTAGTGGTGATTACGGTATGTATAGACATTTAGTTTGATCATAAATTGCGTACTAAACACGCATTTTGCAATGAAGCAGGACACCACCAAATTATCAATAATGATGTTCGTGCAATTGACTGATGTGCTACATACGCAACCAAGACTGGAAAATGAAATTACGGACAAGTTCGTATGAGGTATTTGAAATTACACTATTTTCAGACCAGATATGCATTTTACTTGAATACATGTGGTAACTTCTGATTGAGAACAGTAGCAAATCACTATTTGAATAAGGCATTCAGGCATAAACATGAATCCTGCATGGTAATTGGCATCACATGTATTTACATTAAGGATAGGCTTCAAACTCAAGTTCGTGAAAAACAAAAAAAAAATGAATAGGTATGATGACAATGTGAAATCCGCAGTACATGAAGAGAGATTCTACTCTCTTTTTTTCCCCAGCATATAAGTTATAATTACTAAACCAAATGGCAAATTGAATGCAGATAATCTTGGGCTAAAATGCTTATACATGTGCCAACATTAATGAAGACTACCGTCTCCATCCATTGAATGAATTTTTTTCTCGTAGATATATTCTTAACATTATCCTCTAAAATTGCTGTCACAGCAACATATTTTAACATTTACAGTCAAAATATATCCCAAGCATTGATAATGTCTAGACAGATAGATTCTTTACTTGATTCATTACGTTTTGCGTATACAATCAAGGAAACCATAATAATTCCACAACGCAAAGCTCTTAGATAACAATAAACAGTTCTGACATTTCATTATCATTCCCGTGAACCTTGACCAACAACACAAAAAACATTCAAACTCAAGACCGCATGCTCTTTAAGTAGAAGAGAAAACTCAAGATCACATGCTCTTAGATTTTTAGCACTTTATATGAATTCCAAACTTCATGCAACCAAGGAAGGCTAAAGGCGAATGTAGTGTCAAATCCCCGAGATATTAAACACAAAATCCATAAGTAGTCAAATGCAAACAGAAATTTTCGCAGAAACCAGAGACAAATTAAAAGAATCAAGAAGATCAGAATTGTCAGTTAGATTCCTATACTTTCACGCATCATTATTCATAGGTGGCTTTTTATAACTGCAGATGTATCCTTAATTATCATAGTCCAAAGTCATGATGCACAAGAAAAATGAAGAATGTATAATATTGTTTTTCTACAGTGTTATTTATTTAGAAGCAATTTTATTACCATGTTTTCCATTATAAATTATAAATAAAAGTTTACATTACGTTACTCATATTTGACACATCTATAAATAACTCCCTAATTAAGGGTGAAAATTGCAAAAGCGTTGGAATATTTAAATAGGGAGAGGAGAATTAATTAGAATAGATCTTTGTCTATGTTAGCCATGCTTGCATGATTCGGAGTAGGAATTGAAACCTACATAACTTAAAATCAAGCCATATAGAGTGCGCAACATCTTCATCAAATCGATGTAAAATTTTTGGTTAAAAATTAAATATTATCGTTAGAATTAAAGCTTGCTTTAATGCTTTTCCATGTACAGCTTGCTATGATAAGACAAGTTCGTCAAAAACATTGAAATGTATAATAAAGAAATGATACTCTTGTCTCTATCCTCAATTTTTCCATCTTATCTCTCCTAAGTCAAACCTTAAAATCTGAAATATATTAAATAAAATAAAATAAAACAAAATATTCTATAAAATAAGAATATATTTTGTGGTTCACAATATTATAAGAAGTTGACTATTGATGCTAGTTAGTTATTATCTATAGGTTATGTAATTGTCACTATAAAATGTATTAGTAATTAGAACATACGCTAGCACACATCTCATGGAAAAACTGATTTATATGATACTGATCAGAAAGTACAGGGGTAACCAGTCATGAGATGGAGAGAGCATGTTGCATCACAAGTTCTCGAAGCATGCTGACATCTTAACCTTTCCTTCTGTTTTACTTATTTTAGTGTTTTAGGAGGAAGCATCATTTTGTATTATGCCATATGCTATACTCCTTAGACATAAAATGGAGTGTTCCCCTATATACGTATAGTTTCCTGCATGTGCATTCAATATGAGCATATTGATTAGCAATATTTCCTCTTTAGTAATCAGCGTCACATCTATGCAAAGTTAGATTGAATAAGATGTTAGAATTACCGTAGCACATGGGAAAGAGGGAGAGAGATCTTTCACCTTTTAAACTTGAATGCTCATGCATGGTCGGACCGACCGCCCATACCAAAACATGAAAAATTTTAAAAAATTAAAAAAATAAAAAGAAAGGAAAGAAGAAATCATCGTGGAGAATTAGTCCAAATGAATACCAAAACCGTGTTTCTAGTTCAATTTCAAACCGGCACACATACGGATAAACAGGGAAAAAGCAGCTTCGAAGTTGAGAACCAACCAGACAGCGTGATATAATTCAACAAAGAAGGGAAAAACCAACCCCTAAAAATAACATAAAAAAACACAAAGACGCAGTACAACACAATATTAGAAGCAGATGTCCATTAATATCGTGCAGAGAAAGAAACAAATTAAATAGCTTTAGGTAGCTACCTAATTATATATCCCTAATTACCAAGAGAAAAGACAAGAATCGAAGAATGATACATTTTTAACTGATTAAGCATTGATAATTTGCATTTGCATTAAAAACAAAACACGGCACGTCTGCATTTTCTCTTGTTCTCTTTTCCTTCTTGTTTTTTTTCCCTTTCTCTCCTACTTGAATGCGTATCAAATTTACTACTACAATGTCATAAAATAGTGGAAAGACAAAGTTGGCGGAAATGCAGTAAATTAAACCATAAAAACGAAGATAAAATTCTGTTTGTTTGCTTTGTTTGGCGTTTGTTTGTTCAAGATCGTGGGTGAGGGAAGAATTGCGTACCGCTACCAGGCATGAAGGTGTTAAGAGGAGCTGGATACAAAGAAGAAGGATCAACGAGTGGCCCAGACACAACAGCACCAGTACCAGTAGTGAGGTTCAACCCACCAACACCGGTGGAGGAGCTTTCTCCAGCACCCATGTAATTACTGTTACCTTCTGGACCATAGTCATATAAAATTCCTTTGAACAAATGCCCTCCAATGTTCACAGCGGTTGAGTAAGCATACTCCTCCTCCGCCTCGTCCATGGAGCTCACACGTACGCATCGGAACTCCGCAGCAGACCTCACCACAGCAGGGAAATTCACCTCCTCTAACCCTTTTTATGTAGAGTATAATATAATATTATGAGAAAAAAAAAAAAAAAAAAAGGATTAGCTAGATGATAGATGCACATGTATGATCCATGTTGGGAGAGTTGACAAAAGAAATAGAATCTAAGCATAGAGACCGAGACAAATACATATGATAGAAGGAGTGATGTGTTGGTATGCGCCAGTGAGTGTTAGCAAAGAAAGAAAGAAAGAGGACAGTCAGTCACGCAGAGAAAGAGAGAGAGAAAGAACAGCTTCTTCTCCACTGTCAATCTAATGGTCGGGTCAGGGCTCTACTAAAACAACAGTGTTTGGGAAAAGAAAAAGGCGAGAGAAAGAGAAATTTTGCTTGACACACGCAACCGATACCGTCCTTGCGTTCGGGGTCAGTCGCTCCATATCTTTTCAGAGAATTTCTCTCGACGCGTCTCTCCGTTATTCTTTTTCTTTCTTTTCTTTTCTTTTCTTTTCCCCCCTCAATAGTCAATCACGCAAACTGTGAGGTGCTTGCGCTAGCGCATGTAGTGTGACAAGACAAAACAATAGCAACAGCATGAACATGTATTATTATTAGTATTAGTATATAGAATATACCTGAGGGGGAGGGGTTTGAAGGCAAGCGAGTGCAGGCTAGAGGGGAAGAGGAGGTTGGGTTATGATCTCTCTCTCTCTGCCTTTTGGGAACGTCTCCGGAAATTTCTTGCTGTTGTTGTTGTTGTTGTAAGGCAGCGAGTTGTTGTTGTCTTTCGCGACGCCGGGAAGCTGGGACCCAAGTGCTTTTGAGATGGGTTTGGCAATCGAAGCCGCGACTCTTGCAGCACGTTCTGCACCGCATGTGAGGGCAATCCTTCTTCGCTTGGTTCCCGCAGTCCTGGCAGCTAATCGATCCTCCGCTTGCGCTTGCTCCCAACATGAACCCGGATCTCGACGACGACTGATCATCGGAGATGGGCCTGCTGGGCCCAACTCCTAACGCGGAGTAGAGATCTTGGTGGAAGAGAGGCCGCGGTTGAGGAGGAGCCTGGCCCATGAGCTGCTGCTGGTTCCATAGCTCAAACCCGCTGCTGCCACCTCGGTAAGAGGAAACGTCGTCATTCTTGTTATACCAGAATAAGCTATCCGGAGGAGGAGGAGGAGGAGGAGGAATTTCCTCTTGGCTGTCGCTGTTCCCTCTCCCTCTTAGTGAGAATAAACCCGCCATTCTTCTGCCTCCTCTACTGTCCTCCGAAAATCCATATCAAGAATACCTCGATGGCCAACCAAACAACCCCACACTCTACACACACCAATATAAATAAATAATAATATTATTAATTAATTAATTAATTAATTACTAAAAAACTCCAATCCGGGACAACTGCTTCTGCTTCAATTAATTCCCTGCGTTCTCAATTTGGGGGGGAGAGAGAGACAACCACACATCAACTAGGGATAATTTTTTTTTCTTCTTCTTAAATTCTTTAGCTTTTGTGTGCGTGTGTCTCCTTTTCTCTCTCTGGATGGAAATCCACTGTCCGTAACTTGTACAAGTAGTAGTAGTAGTAGCTGTTGTGTTGTGGATGGTTAAAGAGTGAATTGATTTGAAGGGTTGTTGGTTGAGGACAGACGAGGAACAGTGTCGGGGCAGACTTAATCGCGCCTTCGGTTCACCTCATTCTCTCTCGGCCAGCGCCAAGGTGCATTAATAAAAAGAGGAGCCACAATCACAAAAGCACGGTTTACAGCACTGCAAACGCCGCCATGCCCTTCTCTGCTGTGCTGCCCTCTAATTTAAGTTTCCCAACCCATTCTCCTTTTCCTTGTCTCTCTCTATATCTGATTCTTCGCCAGAGTTTATGAGCCCTTTTTTTGGCTCTGACCACTTCCCCTTTTGTGTCTGTGGCCTGTGGTGTGGTTAAGTTAGCAACTTAGCACTATCACAAAACAAAACCACTCCGCAGTAAGTATTACTAGACTAGTCCTCTCTTTCTTTTTTATCAAAATTCTAATGGAATGGATGTCATTCATCTCATCTCCACGGCCCACACTAATTCCCAAGCCCATCCTACGTTCCATCACCTTCCACGTGTCAACACCAACAGCTTTCTGCGCCCCTCGTCCTTTCCTACCGGAAAACCCGCTGCTTTTCGTGACACATTGCCCCTTTTATCTTCCTTAATTTTTATTCCTTTCATTTCTATTAAAATGCTTCTGTCCCTCCTCCTTATCCATTATTAATTATTAATTCCGATAAATAACTACCTGTTAAATTATGAAATAGATATGGTTTTAGGGATTTTCTGCAAAATTATGGACAAAACTTATATATAATTTTATAAATTTTATTTTTACTGTATTTCAATTAGAATTAGAGTTTTATTTCAATAATCTGTATAATTTTTAATCCTAGATTACTAAGCTGAAATTCTAATTCTGATTGAAAAATAATAAAAACATTACCTATAAAATTAAATGTAAATTTTGTCCTAAAATTATTCGGAGACAATGTCACAATGACATATAGGAGTATTCAATTAAAATAGACATTAATAATTTGTTTTAGATAAATTCGACTAGGAAGAAATTTCTCGCGTTTGCCTCATCGAGGGTTTCGTTTTCCCTATTGCAATGAACGAATCAACTTTGGTGTAAATAGTTTATTGAGGTAGAGAGATTTTGGATGGTGAAAAAGAGGTTAATTGATCGGGTTTCCATAAAGATAATCATGTGGCCTCAAACATTATGTGCCGATGAAGGGGAGCACAGCGCCACCACATCGTGATCGTATTTCTATTCTTTTAGTATTAAATTTTTATTTTCCCCACGGAATTTTGTAGTTGTATTTTTTTTGTTTTACAATAAAAACCAGCTTGAGCTGATAGGTTTTTCGTCTTCAAACTTACAGTAGCAGTGAATGTAGATTGTACTTTCTTCGTTTCTTTTTATTTGTTAATTTTTTAGAAATTATTTATTTTATTTATCTGTCACTTTTAAAATTAAAAATAATATTAATTATTTTTTTATTAATTATATTCTTATTTTTGTTTAATTTTAATTTATATATTTATAACTAGTATGTATTTATTAAAAAATAATAAAAAATATAATAAAAAATTTTAAACTGTTTTATAAAAAATGAGAAAATTTTTATATTATTTTAATTTGTATATAAAAATCTTAAATGATAGATAAAATGGAAGTAATAGAATAATAGCAGTATAATATTATTTAAGTGACTCTTAGGTTTATGTGACTGTTTACTTAAACAATGTGCAATTAGGAAAGGAAAGGGGCTGAATGGACATAAAATTGAAGTAGGGTTGACTCTATATGGAGGAGGGCATTGGTGTCATTGAACAAGGGTATGAAGCATGATGAATTCTTTAATGAAATAATGAGTAAAAAATGCGTTGGGACAGTGATGATTAATATGGTTAGAGAATTGAGATAAAGGAAAGGCGCCGACCTGCAATATCAGCGCATGAGCATGAGCCTTATGGCAGAGACTTCGAGCCGTACGGTGTATGCTCACAGAAATGCCATTGCCACCCGTTGCAGCATGCATCACTGCACTCTTCAGTCTTCACCACACCCCAAAACTAATACTGTGTTTGGTAGACAAAAAATAGAAAGAAAATAACATACAGAATAAAAAAATGTTTAAAATTTTGACAATTTTTATAAACTAGTACATGAGAGATATAGTGAACAAATTTTAAAAGTAGTAGATGTTATTAATTTTTTTACTCTATTTTTTATTTATTTTTATTCACTTATTTATTTTTCTTTTATTTATTATTTAATTTTTTCTTAAACCAAACATTTTTATTTTTATTTATTTTTTCTATTTAAATATACTTTATTTATTATTTATTTATCTATTTCTACCACACTCTAGAAGTGCTTACATTTACATTTTCCTGTCTATGTCACCCAGTTACAATTTTTATACTTATAGCATAATATTACCCAAAAACTAATTATTATAAAAAAAAGTGGATTGACAAGACTTTTGAATTATAACGCAATGATTAAATTAATGATCAATTATTACTAAATTAAACAATATCATAAAAATAATCTAACTATTTTTTTCTCTTACATACCTTATTTTGAAGGCAATTTTGTTTCAGACATTATCACGTTTTACTTGTGTGTATTTCTTCTAGTAAGAATTCAAAACTTAATTTACTACATTGTGAAGAAGTAATTCCTTTCACTAGGCTACACTTTCATTGGTGATCAAATTGATTTTGTTACTCTCCAGTATGTGTAGGTTCAGTAGCAATATTATTTTTTTTACTAAAAAAAAAATGTGAGTCAAAATTTTGACACCTCTAAATTTATCATGGGGAGATCCAACAAAATTTTGTATAAATTTTTCATTCTGGTGTAATCTTTCATATCTTGCACTTTGTTTGATTATATTAAAATTAGGAAGACGAAAATAGAAAGGGAGAAAAAAAGAACGAAAGAAGTAATTTCTATTGTTTGGTTACACCCTAAATAAGATGTAAGAATGTGAATTTTCCATAGGCCTCACAAAAATTTGTGTTCCCTTCTCTTAAGGGATGAACTTCGATCAATTTTTGAGCAAAAAAGGTCATTTACACTTATAGTGTTGCCCACTATAATATATAAAATGAATTGAAATTGTGATAACATCTTTTGATTTGATCGTAATAAAAGTTTATCGTGAAGGCATCAAGTGAAGAGAAATGACAATCCTCCTAAGCCTAAGGCCAACCTGGCAAAAGGAGATGATGTAATTGTTATGATCGTTTCTCAAGTCAATATTGTGACCAATGTGAGCAAATGGTGGTAGACTCTAGGGCTACCCGACACATCTGTGCAAGCAGAAATGGGTGGTAGTCCTCTTTTTGTTGGACATTATTTCGTAGATGGCAGGATCACGTCCACACCATAATAGATATGCACGGAGTAGCTTTGTGCTTACATCTCCGAAACCAAACACCTCTGCAACCATTGAACAGATTAAAGAGTGGACCCATGCAACAAGGTATATTGCCACACCTTAATTAGTGTCTTATCTAAGGATTTGTTCGATGTGTACTGTTCTTATAAGCAAGCAAAGGAGATATGGGGCCCGATGATTCTAAAGTATATGACTGAGGACGTGGTCAGAGAAAGGTTTATCATCGGCAATTACTACCGCTAGGAAATGGTTGAAGATAAAGAGATCAAAGTCCAAATAAACGAGTATCACAAGTTTCTTGAAAACCTGAAGGTAGAAAATATAAAACTCCTTAATGAATTCGTATCAGAGCTGCTGATCGAGAAGCTGCCAAAATCATAGACCGACTACAAGCAACAACTAAAGCACAGGTACAAACAGATGTCCTTATCAGACCTTATTACCTATATCATCATTGAAGATACCAACAAGAAAGAGTGTGTTACTGCAAGGGTGAAAGCCTTGCTTGCCAAAGCTAATATGGTGCAACACAAACAAAACCTAAAACGGTAAGATCAAAGGTCTGATCACAATAAGAAAAATAATTTTAAATCTAAATTTAATAATTTCCCTCATGCTTCTAACCCCACCTTTAAGAAGAAGGGCAATTGCTATGTCTGTGGAAACCCAAGATATCATGCACTTCAGTGCAAGCATCAAGTGAAGAAAAACGACAATCCTCTTAAGCCTAAGGCCAACCTGGCAAAAGGAGATGATGTAATTGTTGCGGTTGTTTCTCAAGTCAATATTGTGACCAATGTGAGCAAATAGGTGGTAGACTCTAGGGTTACCCAACACATCTGTGCAAGCAAAAATGCTTTTACCTCCTACACTACTATGCGGCATGGAGAAGAACAAGTTTATCTAGGTGATTCTAGGACTACTCCAGTTCTAGGATGTGTTGCATGTGTCCTCAATTTGATTTTTGTAGCACTATTGGGAAAGGTTGGGGTTAAAGTGTTATTCGAGTCTAACAAGATTGTAATGACAAAAAATAATGTGTTTGTAGGAAGGGGTATTGTGATCAGGGACTTTTTGTACTTAATGTTTCTAAAATTTTGAATGAATCTACATCATCTTTTGCTTATGTAATTGGTTCGTATGATATGTGGCATGCTAGATTAGGACATATAAATTCCTCGTATGTTATCAATTTCCAACGACAAGGACTAATTAATTTGCATGATAAACAAGTTAAAAAATGTGGTATATGTGTTGAATCAAAATTAACTAAAAAAACATGTTATTATGTGCGACATGAATCTAAACCACTTACTTTAATTCATTCTGATCTAGCAGATTTAAAACAAACTATGACCAGAGGTTGTAAAAGATATTTTGTACCTTTTATAGATGATTTTTCTAAATATACTAAAGTTTAACTAATCACACATAAAGATGAAGCGTTTGATATGTTTTTATCATATAAAATAGAAGTAGAAAATCAATTAAATAAAAAGATTAAAAGAGTAAAATTAGATAGTGGTGGTGACTACACTTTGTTTAATGACTTTTATGAGAAGGAAGGTACAATACATGAGGTAATCCCACCATATTCACCTGAATCCAATGGAGTAGCTGAGAGAAAAAATAAACCCTTAAAGAAATGATGAATGCCTTACTGATTAGTTCTTCTGCACCTGAAAACCTTTGCGGAGAAGCCATTTTAATTGCATGTTTTCTACAAAATAAGATACCACATAAGAAAACTAGTTAGACACCCTATGAGTTGTGGAAAGGATATCAACCTAATTTTAAGTATTTAAGAGTGGGGGGGTGCCTCACTAAAGTAATGCTATCTGATCCTAAGAAGAGGAAGATAGGGTCTAAGACTTTTGATTGCATGTTTATAGGTTATGCTGAACATAGTGCTGCTTATAGGTTTCTTGTCCTTAAAAATGATGTGATTGGTTGTAATACCATAGTGGAGACTAAAAATGCTGAATTATTTGAGGACATATTCCCTTTAAAGTCTAGTACTAGTTCTTCACAACCTTTAGAAGCCTTTAATGAAACTATGGTTGAGGATTTGAGGAGAAGTAAAAGGCAAAGGAAAAAGACATCTGTTGGAGATTATTTTTACACCTATCTAGAGGAGAATGATCTTATGAGTTATTTGGAAGCCGTTAGTTCTTCTGATGCAAAATTGTGGGAAGAAGCTATCAAGATTGAAATTGATTCAATTAATCAAAATAATACATGGACTTTAGTAGATCTACCTGAAGGAGCAAAACCAATTGGATGTAAGTGGATCTTTAAGAGAAAGTACAACCCTGATGGATCTATCGAGAAATATAAGCTAAGATTAGTAGCTAAAGGGTTTACACAAACACAAAAGGTAAACCACTTTGATACCTTTGCTCCTGTGACTAGGAGTTCCTTTATCCAAGTGTTAATAGCATTAGCGTCTATCCATAAGCTTGTAATTCATCAGATGGATGTAAAAACTGCTTTCTTAAATGGTGACCTAGAAGAAGAGATATATATGACTCAATCTGAAGGGTGTGTGCTTCCCGGTCAAGAGAACAAAGTGTGCAAACTTTTGAAGTCCCTATATAGTTTAAAACAAGCACCAAAAGAATGGCACGAGAAATTTGATCAGGTTTTACTTAGTGATGGCTTTTCTTCTAGTAATGTTGATAAATGTGTGTACACCAAGTCTGTGACTGGTAATTGTGTGATTATATGCTTATATGTGGATGACATGCTAATATTTGGTACATGCAATGATATAGTTTTTAAAATTAAATCTTGCCTAGCTTCTAAATTTGATATGAAAGATATGGGTGAATCAAGTGTAATTTTGGGAGTTAGAGTCGTAAAGAAGGGTGATGGTATATTACTATCCTAAAGGCATTATGTTGAGAAACTTCTTAGGAAGTTTGGTTACTATGACTGTAAGTCAGTGAGTACCCATTACGATGGTAACTCTTAACTAAAGAAAAATAGTGGAGATTTTATTACTCAATCTCAGTATGCCCAAATCATTGGGAGCCTACTACATTTAATGAATTTTCCTTGACCTAATATAGCATATACAATAGATAGAGTGAGCAAATATACTCAGAGTCTTATTTAGAACCATTGGGATGCAATTGCGAGACTCGTGAGATACTTAAGAGGCACCATTGATTATGGTATTGAGTGTAATGGATTTCTTGCTGTATTGGAAGGGTATAGTAATGCTAATTAGATCTCAGATTTAGATGAAACAAAATCCACTAATGGGTATGTGTTTACACTTAGTTGTGGTGCAGTTTCTTGGAGATCAACTAGACAAACAATTATTGCTAGATTAAAATGGAGTCAGAGTTTACAGCTGTGAAAATGACTGGTAGTGAGATTGAGTAGTTGAAAAACTTCTTAATAAACATTCCTTTGGGAATGAAACCAACCCCATCAATGTCAATACATTGTGATTTCCAATCGGCAATAGCTATAGCTAAAAACAAAACTTATAATGGAAAAAATAGACATATATAACAAAGACATAATATGGTAAAGCAGATACTAAAGGATGGAACAATTTCCACTGATTATGTGAAGTCAGAAGGAAATTTAGCAGATCCTCTGACAAAACCCCTAAGGAGGAAAATGATATTTGCAACATCGAGGGGAATGGGACTAAGCCACTTGACAACAAATAAATGATGGTAACCTAGCCTTTGTGATTGGAGATCCCATGAAGAAGGTTCATATGGGTAAAAACAAATCACTTGCCAGTTCTGCTAGCACTTAATATATCAATTTATCAATTTTGATTGATTTTTTATTTTCTAGTCTCCTTATGTGGTGTGAGAAAGTGCTAAACACTGCATTAATGAGAGGTTAAGTTTTGTGGTAAAGCTTTATGTGGTTGAGAAAGCTTTGCAGTTTGTAAAGCTTTTAAATGATTTTCATATCTCTTATGGGTAGTGTATGATTTGCAGCATACACTTGATGAAATCACCTATATGAGCATCAAGTGGGGTCGCTTGTTTGGGATCCTGGCAAAATCTCTAGAGCACTCATGAATACTGGGCACGTGATGGCCTAATAGCTCAAAACAACAATAATGGCAAGGATTATGAAGGTGTAATGTGAGTGATAGACCGCTAACACACACCAAGCATTTTTGGTTCATATAGCTTGCTACATCAACTATGGTGTGTGTTAAGTTTTATCAATCTAGGTCTGGTTCATATAGCTTGCTACACCAGGTCCGATGCTTTACATCCTATGTGAGAACTCAGGTTTTTCTTCTTCTTCTTCTTTTAAAAAAATGTGTTTTTATCCTTTTGAAATATGTGGGAGATTATTGTATGTAATGGGGTATTTCAAAAGGCAAAAGTTCAACATTACTTGAATTGGTTTTCTATCAAGTGTTTATATTTCAAAATATATTAATAGCTTTCAAAGTCGCTAGTAAAAAGGAGAAGGCTCACACGCATGAGAATGAGCCTCGTGGGCCTGTTGTAGTGCAAATCTATCAATTTGCCCCCTGCCCATGCGAGTATGAGCCTCATAAATTTTTTTAGTTTCAGATTTGTTTAACTATCTTTTCAAAATTTAAATTTAAATTTCAAATGAGCTTATCCGAAAACTAGTGTTTTTATGACTTTTTTTTTTAAGCTGGATCTTGTCCGAAAAATCAAGGATTTTATAACATCTTTTTACATTAATTAGGGAATTAATCAGATATTTTATTTTTTGAACGTTTTCTTATTTAACTTTTTTTTTAACTTTTGACGCTTTGGGTTTCTAAAATTGTTCCTGCTTGTTCTGTGCTTTGGAATAAGTCCTTTAGGACAGTGCTATCCCACGCCTCAAGAAGTTTGATCGTGTTTTCGTCATTAGCAACAACATTTCTACCTAGATCATGAGGAGTAAAAAAAAGTTGGCCCCTACTTACCTTTTTATCTTCCTTTCTTTCACAAGATAAAACCAAATTTTCGACCACAAGTTATTCCATTGACATTCCTTCGTTCCAAACACAATGTGAGCTCCCATGTCCAGCTTATTGTTCCCAGCTTATGTCTTGAATCCTATCGTCCTTGTATTTTTCACTCGATTTAAGGATGTGGCTGCCTCAAGGCCATTGACGTGACAACCTTAACTCTCCATCAAGCTTTTAATTATTTTTTTTGTATTCTTAAAAATTAATCTAAGTTTAAATTATTATGTGATAAATTTTATTATGTCATGTAGTTAATTTGTTAGTAAGATTATGCAATTTAGAAATATGTACATAGATAGATATTATTGTAGATTATTTAAGAAGTTTTAGTACTCATTTAAAAAGTTAAAGGAAATATTATTTTACATGTGCTTTGAAGTCAAACAAAAAAAATGGCATTGAAATGAATATAGAGCCTAGATTTCATAAAAATGGTATGATCCTTAAAAAATATTTTGATGAAAATGATTATGATAAGATCATACATGCAATTGAAGATTAATTCTTTTAGTTTTTATAAAATAATTATTTTTTTTTGGTTTTAAATATTTTATATACATATCAAATTAACTTATTCTTTCATTCATAATTTATTTGAACAAATTTTAAAATATGAAATAAGTTTTGTGACTTTTTTATTTGAAACCTGATAGTTAAAAATTTAAGGAGAATGAATTGAAAACTAATTTTATTCTTATTCAATGACCGTTTTTATTTGTATGTATATCATCTTAATTTTAATATTCTAAATCAAATTTATAATGTATAAACTAATTATATTCTTATTCAATTACTTGCTCTATTTTATTGTGACTAAAAAACGTCATTTGGCATTTAATAATCTCATAACCATCATTTTTATTAAAAGTGTGAATGAATTAAACTATTCATAAATTATTTAAGTTTAGTTCATTAAACGCCCCTTTAAACTTGTCTGTTTACTTAACAAACAAGTGTAAACTAAAAAATTAGAGTTGATTATTTACGCGTGTTAAGTCTAAGTTCTGTAGACTGAGATTAATAACTTGTAAATAACTCATATCTTTGTACAACTTAGTTAATTATATTTTTATAATTTAATTTTCAAAGGTCAAATTTTAACTAAGGTTATGTTTGATAAAAGTAGTTGAAAATTTAACTAGTAGCTTAAAGTTGTTAGTTCTGAAAATTGTTAAACTAATTTAATGAATTATAGGTGTTTAATAAAATTATTTGTTGAAGTAGTTGATAAACGTAAAATGATAGAAATGAACATGTTTATGTGATATTTTTATATAAACATCAATTCTATTTTATAGATAAAAGTAATTTTTGAGTATTTATAACTAATTTATAATTAATTTTTAACTCATATAACTTTTTTATTTAAAGATCAATTCTTTAATTGCATTTTTTAGTTACAATTTTTTTTTCATATTGTGCATTTTACAATAAATCTTACGTTGTATGTTAAAAGATTCTTAACTAAGTTTAAAACAAAATAAAAATAACGTACACTTAAGTAAACTTTACACTTTAATTATGTTGATTAGTATAGTAATACTACTACATAGTTTTAAATATCATTGCATATTAGTATCATCATACTAATCGACTACCAATATCTTGAAGTACAATACTAAAATAATAAAATAAATAATATAAATAGTGTAAGGATTAAAATGAACATTGTAATATAAAAATATAAAAAAATAATAACAAAAAGAAGTAATAAAACTCTATATATTAGGTAAACATAGTAAAAAGTAAATTTAATAAATATTTTAAGAGTAAAGAAAAATGAAATATAAGAAACTCAAAGCTTTAGCTAGTATATCGACAAGTAACGTCTCAAAAAATGTTACAAGCTAGTAAAAAAAAACTTGTTTACTAAACATTACTTAATATATGTTTGGCATGTCATTTCAACTAGTTTTTAGCTTTTTTTTTGGCTAAAACACTTATTTAACCTTATTAGTAGTGTTTGGTAAACAAGTTTTTTTAATAACTTATAGCAATCTTTGAGACACTACTTCCAGTAACATCTTTTAAAATGTTAGCCTCTAGCTTCTTATATTTCATTCCCTTTTATCCTTAAAATATTTATTAAATTTCATTTTTACCCTTTTCTACATAAGGTAATATTTATTATTTTTACCTCTCCCCTGTGGGTTTGCAACCTCTTCTAAGTGTTGATACAATGGGAATTGCGTTTCCTCGTGTTTAATCCTGTCTTCTGCTTGTTTTGTTTGTTTTCATCCAATATACTAAAAAAAAATATTTATTATTTTTACCTTTTTTTACATAAAGTTGGATTTTCTTATTTTTACCCCTTTTTTAATAAGATATTGAAAATAATAGATATTAAGTTTATTTTATTTTTATTTCTTTTTTTTAGCTATTTTTATGTTACACTATTATTTTTACATTATTTTAAAATTGATTAGAAATATTTTATGATATAGTATAGGATTAATAGTAGAATACACAATATGAAAAATAATATAATAATTGAAACTAAAAAATGTAATTAAAATAATTGATACATAATTAAAAATTACAAGAGTTTGAAATTAATTAAAAAACTAAAATTATAAATACTTCAAAATATATTTTTATCAATAAAATAAAATTAAAATTTATATAAAAATACCATATAAACATTTATATTTTTGTCATTTTACCTTTTTTAGCTACTTAAACAGATAATTTTACTGAGCACTTATAATTCAATAAGTTATCTTAATAGTTTTCAGCTACCAGCTAACTTTTCAGTTTTAGCTAGTTTTTTAGTTATTTTTGCCAAACATGGCCAATAGAGAGAAAAAGAGAGAAGAGAGAAAAATACAATAGTAATAAATGATGTGATAAACAGAGATATATAGACACAAAAAAATATTGTTGTATGAGTTATTATAAAAATAACACAACTCTTTTTAAAATGTTAGTTTCTAGCTTCTTATACTTTATTCCCTTTTTGTCCTTAAATATTTATCAAGTTTCCTTTTTACCCTTTTCTACACAAGGTAAGATTATATATATATATGTATATAATTGTTTCTCTTCTTCCACTTTTTTACATAAGGTAGAGTTTTCTTATTGTTACCCTTTTATTAGATAAGATATTAATAGTGATAGATAATAAGTTTATTTTATTTTATTTATTATCTTTTTGATTTTTTTATAGTAGACTGTTTGTTTTAACTATTATACTATTTACAATACTTATTTTATTATTTCAACATTGTAGTTCAACATATTTATATTGATAGACGATAGATTTATTTTTTAATTATTTTTTTAAATATTCTTATATTATCTTGTTTATTTTAACTATTATACTATTTATATTATTATTCTATTATTTTAATATTATATTTCAAAATATTTTAACCGTTAGACTAATTAACATAATGAAAATATTACGTGTATATAATTAAAAAAGGTCGACAAAGGACAAGCCTACTTTCACAAAGAGACACAATAATTTAAGAAGAGAAATATATATGTATATATATATATATATGGACCACTCATATTTTTTGAATTGTGTACGTGTATCATGTGCCGTAACGTGAAAATGAAAGAGCATGAACGATTTGTACCACAAAAGAGGACTATGAACTAGCAATGCCAGTGGCTCAAGTGTTATCTACAAGGATGGTAACCTGTAACTGATCTGAAAGGTAGTTCATACACATATATATAGTTCGTGTTCAAACTTATATAAATAAATGAATTATGCATGTAGTAAGGATCAGGGAAGCCAGCTAGCTAGCTAAAGCTAGGATGGTCCTATGCAAAATACAAAATTTACCGAGACCAAGAACGGAAATACACTTCACAATAATTAATAAACTTGGTTTTTCTTTGCATGCAGATGAGCGTGTCTATGACTTTGCTCCAGGTTCTGTTTCTTTGTTGTTGTTACCTGACTCCGCTGGAGTTTCTTTTGTTAGGGGTTGTTGGGTGGGCTGTGGGCGTTGGCTCCTTTCGTCCACAAAAAAATAAAATAAAATAAATTCACAATAACCTTTCGGTCTCAAATTTCTTACTCAGACGATGGTGCAGATAATTAATACGTTGTCACATTATTGTACTGATGATGCGTGCATGGCTATAGTTTCTACTGATTATCACGTACTATTACCTACTATTACTAATTCCTATCTAATCTACTGTATGCCATTTTTTTTGTTTGGAGGGTCTAAATTTTCATCAACTCTCAACTTTATATGTGTGTGGCTGTCAGCGCGAGGTTAGCCTTAATAATAGTCAGCCTTAATAATGAATGTATAAGAGGAAGAATCAGTTTACACTCCTATAAGTTATATAAGTTGATCACTCCTCTTTCTATATTAACAAATTTATTGCTTGACCTTGCCCCCCGCCACAAAATGGTTTAATTGGTTATTTCAATTTTCTTTTATGCTAAGCGTTGAACCTCAAATTTTTTGTTTGATTAAAAAAAATCCCCCCATGACTAATATTTTATATTGATAATAGGAGTTTTTCTGGGTGTATGAATCATATTAGAGCTCAAACAGCTCAAGCATTAATTCATGTATCTTTTCCTCGAGGGGTTTGAAAGAACGAAAAACAATTGACCTATTAAAGGTAGTTAAGCTATAATTGATTCGTTACATAAAAAGATGTGTTTGGAAGAACTTAGTTAGCCTTTTATGAAACTTAGTGTGATCACCTAGTGAATATTCTCTTCTAATCTCTTTTAATTTATGTCAAAACAAATTCATTATTAAATTAAGTATGTATGATATAAATCCTCAAGTGATAAATACTGGATTGAATTGTTTGATTAAATATGCCTTAAAGTGTAATTGAATTTTCTTTCATGAATTTCTCTCTCTCACACACACACACAAGTGAAGTGAGTGTACATTAGCTTTTACATTGAATAAAATCTTTTAAAGCGAATTACACTGACACTGCTAAAGTCTCTTGAGATTGAACATAATATCATGCGTTTTTAACATTTATGATAATCTCCCTTATAAGGGTGTACGGTATAATGTTTTTTAAATAATTAAGTGATATCAATGTAACATTTTTCAAACGATTAAGGGAAGTTAGTGTAGGTAAAAAAAAGAGGAGTATCAAGAGAAATTTGATGAAATCTCATGGAGTATCAGTGTAATTTACTCAAACTTTTATATCAACTTTTATTTCTAACTTGTTTTAAGTATAAAAATATTTAATCCTATATTATAAATTAGAATAATAAATGTTCTCTTTTATTTTCTCTTTTAAATGTGCATTTCAAACGCTATACTCGCAAAAAGCCAAAAAGTATTTCTTTCTCGATCACCTCAAATTAAATTACCTTTTTTTTTTATTTGTATGCTAGACTGTCTTAACCATCTATCTTTTTCAATCTACCATCTTTTATCTATATTTCTAAATTGAATTTCAATAATTTTTTTTTAAGAAATCAATAGTTAAAAATAATCTTATATCATAATTTAAATTATTCATTATAAATCATAAATATAATTTATATATTTAAAGATATTTATTTATTATAAATTTTAAGTATAGTATAATTATATGTTCAAAAATATTTATTTAGTATGAATTTTAATTATATAAAAATAAATATTTATGCTGTACAATGTGCACATTAAAATACAAGTTAAAACATAAATCACTCTACTGATCAAAACCAAATTTTCAAATTAAATCAATTTATCAAATGCTCTCACCCGAACCCACTGAAAAGAAATATTCAAGTGAATAATTCCAGATTTATGTTAAGCTTGATCCAAAGTATGTTTATAGTCGACTTTCGTAGATCTGAAGGTGTAAATAACAATACTTTTTTGGTTTGTTTGGTTAGAAAAGGAAAAGTACAGGAGAGAGAGAATCAAAGGAGAGAAGAAGTGTTTCACATATTTGTTTGGATAGATATAATAGTAAATATATAACAGAAAATAATGAGTGAAGGTCATAAGCTAAAATCTTTTTCGAAAATTTACGCTCTATTTGGTATCATAAAAGTAGTGAAGGGAAGAGATATAAAAGGAGAGGTATGGACTTATCTTGTGTGTTACACGAGAAATAGAGAGAAAGTTTTTCAAAAACGTGTGAAGTCCACATAGAAATACTTCCATGCTCAAATACGAAGAAATGTGTGAAACTGTACTTTGTTTTTTATGTGACTACCCTCGTTATTCTCGACTAATCTTACTTTTTCGCATTTTTCTCTGCTACTCGTGTTTTGCGTTCACACTCTCACAAATTTGCTATTGCTCGTGCTCTTGATTAGTCTACAATATACATAATCAATTATGTTTTACATAATTGATTATGTTTTTGCATCATGGCCAAACCCAAGTACCAAAAATTAGGTAGTGAGTGAAAAAAAAAAAAAAAAAAAGAATTATATGTTACAAGGGTAAAATGGTAATTTTGATAACAATCTTATTTCTTTTCTTTCTTTCTTTTAAATTAAATAACTTCAAAAAGTTAATTTTTATTTTATTTCTCTTCAACTAAACAATCTCTATTTTATTTTATTTCTTATTTATTTCTCTTTCTTTGTTTTCTCACCTACCCATTTTTACTCTCTTTATTTTTTTTCTCTCTACCAAACACAACGTTAAGGAGAGAGGGGCTTTTTTTTTTTTTGTTATTTATTTTCAAAGTAATCACTTTTAATATGAGTCTATGCCATTAGAAAGTTTAAAATTAAAAGTAAATCGTTGGTTAATAAAAATATTATAGTAAAATATTTAATTTTTTCATTAAATTAAATATATTATTATAATATATATATATATATATATATATATATATATAATTTATTCATGTTTAAAATTAAAAGTAAATCGTTTGTTAATAAAAATATTATAGTAAAATATTTAATTTTTTTATTAAATTAAATATATTATTATAATAAAAAATATATATATATAATTTATTCATTTCTTTTACTCTTCTTTTCACTTATCTAAATAAATAGAAAACAAATTGTCTCTTATTTCTATTTATTCAAAATTACATATTTTTTTTCTTCTTTATTTCATCCGTAGTCTAATCAGAATCTTTAAAGATGTGTTTGGTAGAGAGGAAAGAAATAGAGAGAAGAGAAGAGAAGAGAAATAGGTGAAAAATAGAGTGAAAGTTAAGGTTGTTTGGTTGAAGAGAAATAGAGAACAAGTTAACTTTTTGAGATTATTTTTCATTTTAATCATTATTATTATTAATATTATTTTTTTTTATTTTTTTTATTTTTTTATTATAAATATTTTATTTTTATTTATTTTTATTATTTTAATAATAATAATAATAATAATAATTTTTATTATTATTATAAAAACACAGCAGCAAAGCAAACCGATTTATAGCAAGTAAATCGATTTACAAAACTTGTAAATCGATTTACTTGCAGGTAACAACAACCGGCGCACGTTTTGCACAGAAACTTCCACTCTTTTCTTCTCTAAACAGCAAAGAAATATTTAAAGGTGAATCCCACATGTTTTTTTAAAAAATTCTTCACACTTCCACTCTACCAAACAACCAACTTATTCTCACTTCCACTCTCCCCCTTTATTTCCACTCTACCAAACGAACCCTAAGATTTGGCACATATTTTGTTTTCTAACTTTGGAATTGGACAAAGTACGATATCCCTCCAAGGCTTCAACAGTAAAACCACCTAGCTTCTAAAGACATACAGGTGAAGGCTAAGAGGCCAGCAATAAGGGTCTGTTTGGTAGGGGCCGAAGAAAAGAAGAGAAAGGGAGGAAAGAGGTGAGAAAAGAAAAGAGGAGAAATAGGTGAGAAATATAGTAGAAATTAAGGTTGTTTGGTTGAAGAGAAATAGAGAATAAATAGAGTGGAAATAAATGTGTGGAGTTGCTTGGTTTGAAAGAAAAGAAAAAAAAAGGAAATTAGATTATTAACATTATACCCTTGAACACATATTTTGTCAATATTTTTTTCGGTTAAATCGATTTGGAGTAATGAAAATCGATTTTGTTGGTTCTGTTGCATCATTTATTTTTTATTTTTTATTTTAATAATAATAATTATTATTTATTATTAAAATTATTTTTAATATTATCATATTATATATATATATATATATATATATATATATATATATATAACAAAAGCATGCATAATTGAAACAAGGGAGCTTCAAGTCATGAAAATCAATTTCATACAACTAAAATTGATTTCATATGTTAAAAATCGATTTTACGGTGAAAATATTAAAAAAAAGCAGCAAACTGATTTATTGGATATGTAAAAATCGATTTACACATCCAAGTAAACGGAAGAAGAGTAAACTACAAAATCAATTTTCAGAAGCGTAAATCAATTTTGCAATTACTTGGTTTACTATTTCGAACATTGCAAATCAATTTGCAATTGTACCAAAATCGATTTTTTTGAACCAGCACACTCCCACATCTGCTTTACCACGAGCAACAAAGCAACTTTGTACGATTTCTTTGTAAATCGTCGCATTTTTTTGGTGGAAGATTTTCAACATGGGGCCCACTACTTTTTAAAAAAACTTCGTCACACTTTCACTCTTCCAAATGTGCATGATTTTGGTGTTTCTCTCCAATTCCGTGCTCTTCTCTGCTCGTCTCTCTTATTTTGTCGCAACCAAATGGAGCCTAAAGAAAAGGAAGAGAAGGATATTTTAAGCAACAAATGTTATCGTCTCCATCTCGTTCATGACAGTGTCCCCATTTAATCTAAATTAAGCATTAGAATAGAGAACATGCCAACATGGGATGCGATCTCATTCAAATACAATTTTTAACTTCTTGTGTAGTTATAAATTAAATTGGACAGAAAAGTTTTCTTGTAAACGTACAACACGTTTTTGTTCATTGTTTGCCTATCATTTTCCAAAATCTTATTTTCGTAACTATATATGATGAACTTTTAAGTTTACGATCAATTTAATTAAGATGGATAATAAAACATTTTTTCCTCCTATCACTTTTTCTTGTTTTTCAATGTTCCTTAGTTACGTAGACTAAGTTGATTAAGGTTATGTACTTATTATTGGTTTTTATGTCTCTGAAAAGTATGTTGCTGTGAGATAAACCTTGTATGTGGTTCATTATTTCTGACAAAAAAGTTTTACGATAAGTACTTATTCATATGTTGGAACTTTGGTCCGTGTCCAAACCCTTGGTAGCTACTTTTTTTTTATTCGATGGCATATATATTTCTGGGCATAAATGCAGTAAAACCTTATTCCTGTGGCGGAATTGATGGAGCGATTACTCGATTAGGCAACAGCAACTTACTGTTATGTCGAAAATAGTATTGATCGATCTGACAAGCTCACGTCTTGTACTACTGCTTCCCTGATTGGTGGTACAAAGTTAATTACTCCAAAGACAAGTAGACACCTATACTTTGCCACATATTATTGATGGACTCGTTACTTTTATCAGTTTATGGACGTACGAATACTTGGGATTGTCATTAGAAGTTGTCCCATGGCCACGGATCAAGCAATGCATTTGTATCGTTCTTATGTTCGAAGACATCAACAACGCCACACATATGATATTTGGTTTACGAGACCAAGGCAGTTTGATTTTTTTTAAAAGAAAAAGAAGAAAATAAAAAGATAAAGTGAGTTAAACTTTTTCTATAAGTTAATATATTAATTTATATATCTTTAATTTTTGGAAAAGTTAAATAAGAGAATTTCTAAAATATTAAAATACATAAATTGATTTTAACTTAAAGAATAAGATTGATTTCTCTTTCTCTGGCTGTCCACAGTTCATAGGCTTTGTAATGAGTGTTTAGTTATAGTTAACAATACCTAACTAATTAAATTTAATACCTTACCTAATGGGATGGATAAAGTTTTGTTGTTATTGTATTTAAATGCGGTGGTAATTTACCATTTATGTATAATTTTTTTACATCTTAATTTTTACATTACCGTACACCTTATTTTATTTCTTTTTTTATTACATTATTTATTATATTTATCACTTTCTCTCTTTCTCTCTTTCTCCCTTTTGATGAAGTTTCTTTCTCTCCTTCATATTTCTCTTTTCTCTTCCAACATGTATATATACTCAAGAAATGTGTATACATCTTTTCATAAGCAATATTATTTACACAAATTAATAATACTTTTTATGAATTCAATAAGGTTTATTTGAAAAAAAATAATTCATAATTTTATTTAAATAAAAAATATTCATCATATAATAAAGCTAATTTTTTTAATAATTTTCTTCATACATAAGACTTAAATCCGATATGTTACTTGGAGAGATTAATGCCTTGGACCTTTTATCGTTGGTTGCCCTTCTCATTCACCAAAAAAAAAACACCATGGACCTTTACCATTCACGAGTTTCCAATCCCTTTTTAACAAAATTTCAATATCTAAAATTAACGGTAACATTGCCAAACTGACGATTTTTTGTGCATTTTTCTACGTATTTATGAATTTCCTTTAAAAAAAAGCTCCCTGATTTTTTCCTTTGGTTTTAAATTTTACCTTTTTATATTATTTTTATATTTTATTTCTCTTTTATCTCTTTTTCACTCTCTTTGGTACGCCATGAAAGAAAGGAAAAGAAGGGGAAGAAAAGGATAGAAGAGAGTGAAAACGAAAAAATGCTGATTGTTTGGTAACATGAAAATACTATTCAAAAAAATAAGTAGGACCTACAGGGAAAATTTTCCGCTTAAAACAACAACGATTTACGAGAAAGTTGTCCGAATATGTTGCAATATTATCGTTATTTTTTGCTAGATAATCTGTTATATTGCAACATAACATTATCGATTATTATGTTGCAAAACATAATTAATAATGTTATTTTTTTAATTTTTCTCTTTTCAATTTCTCTTATATTTCTTCTTTATTTTTTTTAAACAAAACACACTTACTTTCTACTTTATTTTTCTTCTCTTCTTTTCTTACTTATCTATTTTATTTCTTTCTATCAAACACACCATTATTACATTATTTAACACATTTTTTACTTTTTTTTATCTTATATTTTTTTTCCTATCTCATATCGTATGAAAGGATGCGAGACGACTTGGTACGGAATCGAAGACAGGTTAAAATAATTATATATAACTTATATATTTTATATTCAAAAAAGTAAAAGAAAATTTTGGTCAATTTTACGAGATGGATTGACATGTATGCACTATGTAGTTGTTTTGGTTAGAGGAGAATGTATTTGGAATTTATTTTTTGCATTCAACTAATTCTTCATCCTATTGGGTCGGCTCTTCTAAGGATAAAATGATATTTTCAGTTGTGATTCTATATCCAAGTTAGGGATCAAGTTTCAAACCTGAATTCAAAAACTCAAACGCAAAACTACTTGAACCAGCACCCTTTGAAATGCACTACGTAGCTGTAGTTAGATAACAATCGCTTTTAAATGTTTTCATTTTACATGTTCCCTCATCCGTCCATCTCTGAATCTGTGTCAAGTGTCACCCACATATGTCCATCGTCCAGGCAACACTTTTGGTACGTAACAGAAGACGATGTCTCTTGATGTCTGTTTTATGACTAATTTGGCCTTGTATACATACTCTTCATTCATAAGTTTCAATTTCAACCAGGGAAATATGCATGTCGCTGTCAACTTTACAAATAATCACAGCTGGCTTGCTACAGCTGCGAAATAGTAATTCAACTCTAGAGTGCGGAGTTGGAGACCAATCCTCGAGATCTTATATAGCAATAAAGATCTATAAATTAAAATTGTGATAACATCTTTTGATTTGATCGTAATAAAAATTTATAGTTAGAAAAATATTAATTAATAAAACATTATTTGATAATTTATTTTTAATATTTTTATTATTATGTAAAATTTGGTATAAACTCTATTGATTGAAAATGAGCTTAAATTATTCAGTGAAAATAATGTAGAATCTAATCAATAATTAAAAACATTTTATAAATTCAAGAAATATATTAATAACATTTCTCTTCCTCACATTTTTTTTTTAAATATTGATAGGCTCCTTTTGAGATGCGCTCAAATATACAAAAAAAAAAAAAGCACGTTAATCTTCCTTTTAATGAATTATGTAACAAACATTAACGTGTTTCCACTTAATTGGATAAGCTTTTCTATAAATATTTATAGGAGAAAAAATATAAAATAAAATAAACATATCTCATAAGCTAAAATTAATTTATGTATAAGTTAAAATTAGCTTTTTAGATAAGCCAAATGGAATAAGTTTATCCAAAAAATTAATTTTAATTTATACATAAACTAATTTTAACTTATAAAAAGAATTTTTTTATTTTTTTTATTTTTTTTTCTATAAGTATTTATGAAAAAACTTATCTAAACAGAGCCTAAAACGACATTTGGATCAATTTAAATACACTTGTCTCACCAATAAATAGGAATAAATTGCAATATTCTTTTTGATAATTTTTTTGGGGTAAAAGTATCTTCAATACTTTAATTTAGATGCATTGCCTTATTTTCTATCAATAGTTGACGTAGTTTAGTAATTTTATTTACCGAACGAATCAGTACTAAAAGAACGTGGATTAAAATATAAAAGTAAAAGGTAAACTACCTACGTTCCACACATGCTAGCTTGGGCGATACGCAACATTGATCTCTTTAAACGAAAATAACATATTGAATTTTAGAAATTGTGAAAAACTAACTTACATTCTATGGAGAAAGAGAAAAACTACGACGACAGAAAAGAAGACAAACAAAAAAGCGGATTTCAGCGCATTTATAATATGTTCGGATGAAAAAAAAAATAGTATGGAAAAGAAGTAAAAGAAAAAATAATTAAAAATAAAGAAAAAGTTGAATCCTCTCATTTCTTAACTAATTAAAAAAATTAAAATTGTATTAAATGACATTCAAGTTTGGTTGATGATCCTTTGTAGTCTCTAGTTTAAAATGGGTAAAATGAGTAGAAAAGTAAAAAAATAATTTAATTAGAATATATGTTATCTTTTTTTTAGTACACAGAATATATGTTATCTAATTATTAATTATCATATTATTGAATATAGTTAATTTTTATAACAATCATTTTAATATTTATATCTATAATAATTTTTAATTAATTGATAATATAAAAGTTTTTATATTAAAAATATATCAAAATAAAACTCATAAAAGAAATACAACAGAAATCATACATAAAAACTCTACAAATAATGAATAAAAATTATATTTCTATTATAAGAATGAAAATATCTTCTCTTTCTCATACTTTTAATATAATTAAATAAATAAAGATAATATATATACAACTCAATTTTTTTCTTTTTTCTTTTCTTTTTCAAAATAACGTGACTCATAATATTATTATAATCTAATTAAATTAACACCTTTATCTTTTGCCTTTTGGTGGTACGCATAACTATTAGATTTTCACATTTCAAAGTTTCAATTCATTTTATATATTATTCTATATCTCTCTTTTTTATCACATTTTTCACCTTTTCTGTTTACCTCCCGACGATAATATACGTCCACTAGTCGTAAAATAACACTTTCCATAAGTATTTGGCTCATAGGCTATGTTTGCGATAAAGTAACAGAGAAGAGGTAGTCAACCGCGGCGAGCACACACTGGGCTCGAGGAGGAGCCTGAGGCACAACAATTATTGGGACTCGCGCGCAGAGAAATTCACGTATTACTCCCCTCTGTCCTCATTCACGCAATCGTGCCCATGAGTTAACCACCGCCAAAATTTGAAAAGAATGTGTAGTAAGAGTGTAAATCTAATTGCAATTTCAATTTGTTAATCATTATTTTTAGGATGGTAGTTAAAAAGTTAAAAACAATAAGTTTGTTAAAATGTCTAATATATAATATTATTAATGTATTTTTTAAATATTTTTAAAATTTGATCAGTTATTGAACTAATAAAGACATTGGTTTAAGATTTAATGGTTTAATCATGGTTAAGCTGACATTAATAAAATAATAATTAGATAATACATGATATAATATTAAAGAAATAAAATATCATAATTTTATAACATTAAAAACTATAAAAATCATAATTTTATAGGTTTTTAGCATTCAATATACACACAAAAGTTTAAATCAAATATATCATAATACCTAAGTCTAAGTTTCAATACTGTACACATTAATGTCTATCCTTAAGGTGTATGAGATTGCTTCAAGGCAAGTCATTAATCTTAATAAATCTGAGATCCTGTTTAGTACGAACACAACTGAGGCCAAGCGTGTTGTTCTTTCATCCAAGTTGGGAGTGCAAGCTATGTTAGGTACGAGGAAATATTTAGGCATGCCTTCTATGATTGGGAGAAAATAAAAGCTACTTTCAATTTTATAAAGGACCAGGTCTGGAAGAAAATTAATTCCATGAGTGGCAAATTTTTATCAAAAGCAGATTGTGAGGTAATGATTAAATCAGTCCTTCAATCCAGTCCCACCTATGATATGAGTGCCTATCTTATTCCTTAGACTATTTGTGATGAAATCCAACACATGCTTAATTCTTATTGGTGGGGTACTAATGGTAAAGGCATACGATGGTTGTCTTGGGATAAATTGTCTGTCAATAAAGAAGATGGTGGATTAAGTCGTAATCTTCATGGCTTTAATCTAGCTAGACTAGGGAAACAAGGTTGGAAATTTATTTCTAACCCCAATGCTATGGTTTCAAGGCTTTTCAAAGCAAAATATTTCCCTAGAGGGGATTTCTTGGATTCCAACATTGGTCATAATCCTAGTTGCACATGGCGTAGCATTTGGAGTTCCCGAGTTTTGTTAAAAGAAGGCTATAGATGGCGAATTGGTGATGGTTCCAAAATAAATATTTAGCAACAACCTTGGTTAAGGAATTCTCATAACAGATTCATTGGAGAATTACCTGATCCTAGTTTATCTCTTTTGACAGTGCATAATTTGATGGTGTCAAGGACGAAGGCTTGGGATCCAATTCTGATCCATGCCTTGGTATATACACAAGTTGCTGCATAAATATTGTGAATACGTCTTTTGGAAGCAGTTTCTAAGGACAAACAGATTTGGAGGCAAAGTCATAGAGGACTCTATACTGTAAAATCAGCCTACAACTTAGCTATGGCCTTTTTTGGAGATCTTGATCAACATAAGGTGGAGGAGGATTAGTCTTTGTTGTGGAATATTCATGTACCACCTAAAATAAAATTGTTTTTGTGGAAAGCATGTAGAGATTGTCTTCCAACCAGGCTGCGTCTATAGAATAAAGGTATTCCTATCCAGCTACATGTGTTTTTTTTGTGAGGATGCTTTGGAAAACTATTGGCACACTTTTATTACTTGCCTAAGTAGTATGGCTGTTTGGAAATATAATGGATTATGGTATTGGATGGATCCTTTATTGCATGAGGTTGAGTCATGTAAAAGACAAGCAAATGGTGTGGCTCATATTTTGGCTGGGAGATCTATTGTTTATTCTAGTCATAATATTTTTTATTTCATTCCTTAATGTATCCACAACAATGTTATAGTGGAAATGAATTGAGTTTGCTGATGCCAAAAAAAATAAGAATAACAAGTTTACATCTAAAAAAAGTGATAGTTACTTTAGGTTGATTTTTTTTTTTTTTTTAAGAAAAGCAATCAAAATGACATTATATTAAACATTTTTATTGACTCATGGAGAATCAATTTTTTGCCGATTTTTTTTTTACCAATTTTATCAGTTTTTTTGGTTCTTTGACCGAATTTTTTACACGCTAGTTCTATGGTTTATTTGAGTTGAACACTTCACCGATTTTTCGGTTCGACCAAGGTAGTTTAGTCTAATTTTCAAAACAATGTTAAAGACTTACTCTTGAAGTAAGTAGACCCCTTCTCATTTTTAAAATGAGTTGATTTGATATCATTTTTAAATAATTATTTGCAAAATATCATTATGTTGTGTTGATTGAAAACAATTTAAATAATGGTTGTATAAATTTAAATAATTAAAATGATTTTTAAGAGATAATTAAATACAGAAGTAAAACGTTGATTTGAGATTTTTTAAATAATGAAGTGCAAATTTATTATTGTATCCAATGTTGATTGAAAGGACCATTCAATTTTTAAGGAAATTAATGAAAGTATCTTTTCAAAAATAACAAAATATAATTACTTTTAAAATTATATATATATATATATATATATATATATATATATATATATATATATATGTATGTATATGTATATGTATATGTATATGTGTGTGTGTGTGTGTGTGTGTGAGAGAGAGAGAGAGAGAGAGAGAGAGATTTGCTAACGTACACACACTTATTTTTTAGTTAAAGTACGTTACCAAGTTATAACTACAATATATCTTAAACTACACCATGGTGTAGCTTGTTAACATACTCCAACTAAAAAATAAGTGTGTGTACATTAGCAAGTGCTTGTGGGGTTTACTAACGTACATACATTTGTTTTTTAGTTAGAGTACATTAGTAAGCTATAACTATAATGTATCTTAAAATATACCTACGGTGTAACTTACTAATGTACTCCAACTACAAAACAGGTGTGTATACGTTAGAAAGTCCCTATACATATATAAGAGACATGATCAATTGATACTAGGTATCAAAGTTTTATCCTTACACTACTTAATAACTTTATGTATAATAAGAAATTAATCAATCTAATAGTTAAATGATTCAATACTATCTTTTTGATTATGTGTATCAAATTTCACATAAATTGAACATTTGTTTATATTCTATGTATTAATAAAAATTTACTTATATTTTAAATAGCATATTGCCTGTCAAAATAAAGTAGTGCAAATGCAGTAATAATTAGTTTTTGATTTACATGATTTTTTATAAATTTGGTATATTTTATAAGAACTTTCAAATCAATAGTTTGATTGATCAATTTCATATTATATACAAGGGTCAGGATCCGTTAACACTAGGTGATGCGTGCATTTATAACGCATTTGGTATAGTTATTTTTACTAGATTGCATGCATTTTATTGAGATTTAGGATTAGTTAGGTATCTCATTGCATGATTTTTTCCTCTTGTATCATGTTACGCCATTTTCCTTGTTTGTTTTTGTTTTTAGGAAAATCTTGTAGGTTGATTAAGTTTGGACAGTAAAAGATTTACAATTGAAAGTCCTCAAGATGATTTGAAGACTTTTGAGCACTTGGAAATCCTTTTGGAAGGCAATGGAGTCATCCCAAAGCATTTGGAAAGCAAAATATTGGAGAAAAAGCTTTGGAGACCTCACCACCATCTGGTGGCACTCACCACCACCTAGTAGTGCCTCTCCTGATGCCCCAAAATCCCATGTGGGCGTCTGCCACCATTTGGTGTCAATCGCCACCACCTAGTGGCACATCTCCTATAGCACATTTTCATACCTGTGCATTTACCATCGTCTGGTGGTGCCTATCATCGCGCGGTGGGCGGAGCTATCTAAAGGATTTTACAAGTTTTTAATTTTATTTTGAGGATTAGCTGAGGACCAATTGTAATTTAGATATAAATAGACCTTTATAGGGATTTTATTTTTAATCTTTTGAACTCTATTGGAAGCACGAAGAATTGGGGATTGTTCTTCTTCTTCAATTATCTCCGGGTTTGTTTTATGTTTTCTTTCTTTTTCTTTTTGGTGTTCTCTCATGACTATGTGTGAGTAGAACCCTATCTTTTTAGGATGGGGTGTAACCTTATAATTGTCTTAATGAATTGATTTTCGTTTGTCTATGTGTGATCTTGTTTCTCTTTTGATTTCTCTTCTATTGCTTAATCTATGTGAAACGAATTGGCCAGAGTTTTTCATAACTTTAGGGATTTAGGGAGGTACTGAGAGGTGAACCCAAACATTGAACCCATAGGAAAGGAACTTAGGTTTAAGCCACGAAAGTAGGTTAAATCCTTCGAAGAATAATTAAATTAACAAAGAACTTAATGGGTCTAATTGAACACAGCCATCACGACAATAGGTGGTAAATTTGGTTAGATACCCATTCGTATCTTGAAAGAGAACGAATGGTACCTTAAGACCTTCAATGAGAACAAGCAAAACACATAGGTAGTGAAATTAAGACATTAAGCATTATAGTGTGAAACCCCAATCTTGGAAGTCTTCCTTATTGAACTACATCCAATTTTAATTGCAGCTTTATTTAATTTCTAAATTACATTTTCTCTCAATTGCTCTACCCTAAATATTTCCAATCAAAGTTGTTTTTATTTAATTTTATTTATTTAGCGATAATCACTAAACATGCAGTCTTTGTGGAGACGATCTTTTAATTATTACTTAACGACAACCGTGCACTTGCAGTTTTTACACACCACCAGGTGTCAAAATTGGTCAAAATACACCTTCAATAACTTTTGTTAGAATGCAATTTTAACTAATCCAACCGTTGAATTATGTGATATTATCTTTATGATCATGTATATCAACTTTTACATAATTTGGACTTTTCTAGATATGTTACCTAACAATGAATATTTACATATATTTTATTATCACAGTATATGTTAAAATAAAGTGATGTGATGAACTACTAAATAATTTTAGAATTGTATGAAATTTTGTATACTTAATCTAATTAATAAGAACAAATTCAATGATTGAATTAGTTAAATTTGCATTATACGAAAAAGTTATTAAAGTATAATTTGACTAATTTTGACACCTTGTATCAACAGATCTTGACCCTATATTCAAAGTTATTAGCTAGTATAAGCACAAAAGTTTGACTCATAATATCATGTATGTATCCTCTCCAGTACTAAAAATTCCCAGTAGGAAAGAGATACACACAAATAGGTGAAATGGTTAGAAAATTTAATAAACACGTCTCCTCGTTATGTGTATCTCTCTCCTACTAAAAAATTATAGTACTAGAAAGGATACGAACACCATAATATCAATTGATTTTATACACACATTTAGGGAGCTTATCTAGTGAGAGATTGAGAAGAATACATATTAACTATTAAACCTTATACCATGAATGGTGAAGATTAAAACAACTAAGTCATGTGAGATTTTTAAAAAATATATGACTTTTTTAAACAATCACATGATATTACATCTTAACCATCCATGTATGATTGTGTAGTCCATATTTATTCATTTCACTTTTATAAAAAAAACTCCTTTACACTATATATGCCCCCCTCTCTCTTTCTCCCTCTCTCTCTCTCTCTCTCTATATATATATACATATATATATATATATACATACATATATATATATACATAATATATATATATATTCCATTGTGTTGATTTTGACTCTCTTCTACTATGTGAATTTTGAGTTTATCATTCTATAAAATTATAATGTTTCTAAAATTTTCAACACCATTATCCATAAAAAAAAATATTATTGTCTCTTTCCTTAAATACTTCTTAATTTTTATCTATTTCATTCTTTTTAGTATATTATTCATTATATTTATTATTTACCCCTTGCCATCTTTTATCACTATCTTAAATTATAGAGTAAATTACAGTTGTATCCCCTCAGTTTTTTCAAAAATACACATGATA
The DNA here is from genome assembly GCA_004329165.1 of Spatholobus suberectus. Taxonomy (NCBI): domain Eukaryota; kingdom Viridiplantae; phylum Streptophyta; class Magnoliopsida; order Fabales; family Fabaceae; genus Spatholobus; species Spatholobus suberectus. Next base: position 80,843,344 of record CM014730.1, on the reverse strand, counting down.
TCCCTCCATTTTGGTGCACTATAATAAACTCCTTAAAAGTATGTGAAATGTAATACCGATCCCCCTGGCCATTGGATGTCATCCAAAATGTTTACAAAAGGTGAGCATGTACTGCTCACATGACCTTTAATGATTTTTTTTCTAAAAATATCCTCACATTCAATCTTTAAACTTCACAATCAAGGTCAATGAGGTTCATACACATAGTTAAGGTTTTATGCAACATGATTAAAATAGAAAGTAATTGGGTATATGGTAGTTTTCGAAAATTCAAATATATTTTTGAAGAGTATATGGTACAGGAGAAATGCAGTAAAAGAGCTAACACTAACTTAGCTTGAGATACTAAGATAATGAAACTACTAAAGCAAAATTCTTGAAAATTATTATAAATACTAGATTTGGTTTAAGGAAATCAACGACCATAATTTGAACTGCTGCACCTTGTGTCAGGAGAGGAGAAGAAGGTGTCTCCAATGAGGTTGTCATTCGTGTATGGTATGACAATGATTGGAAGAGATAGGGAATAGAGAGAGAAAGGTAAGGAAACAAAGTTTAAAGGATGAAAGTGAGGGTATTTTTGGAAGAAAATTTCATTAAAGGTCATATGGGCAACACATACTCATTTTTTGTAAACGTTTTGGACTACATCCAACGGGCAGGGGTGTCATTAAAGGTCATGGGACCAAACTCCTGTAAATTGGTCGAGTGTGATCGCACTTGATAATTAAAATAATTGATTTGCAAATAAAAATTTACAAAAGTTGAAAATTAATTGGAAAAGTAAAATTATAATTACTTAAAAAAAAAACTTTATTCTCAAAAAAATAAAATTTATATAAAAATATCATATAAAACATCTTCATTTCTATCATTTGAACATTTAAATTTATCAAATATTTGTAATTTAATAAATTTCCTTAACAACTTTAAACTTTAACTAACAAATTAGTAACTTTTTAGTATAAAAAAAAATAGCAACTTTTTATCAGTTACTTTTTACCGAACACAATCTTAATTACACAATACCACACTTCTAGTTATATATAAAATGAATAAATAAATAGAACAACTGAGCAAATAAATAAATAGAAATGGGTTATAAACTTATAATCCTGTAATGCTGTGTCGAATATAGACGTTTTCTGGGTCCCAAAAGATGCCACCAATCCCGAAGTTAACTAACTCCCTTCTAGTGACACCAAACCAATTGCAGCAAAATAACACAATAAGTGTCATGCATTTGCCTCGTTTGTTTGTATTACAAAAAATTCTATTTTTGGCAATCTCATATCTCATTCCAACAGAGACAGATGTATGTATGTATGCGTGCCGTAACTTTCTTCTTCGCTCACTGCAGAGCTGTTTAGGAATGGTGTGCTTTCCGTTTGCAGTTCTGAGTCCCCCCACCCCACTCACATTTTTCCATAAACAATGAGAGAAAGAGTAATGGCAATGGCAACTGTAATAAAGAGACGAAAGAGGTCACAATCGGAGCCATAAATGAAGGGGGGGCTTTTGATGGGAACAGCCGAACAGGCACGTGATGTGTGGAGAAGTCAAAAATATGCCCAAAAGATTTGGTTGCTTCCTAATTCCTCCTTTGTCTTTCTTACATTCTCATCACTGTCTCTACCCCAAGGCCAAAGTCACTCTCCTCAAAGACCCCTTAAAAATATTTCCTGTAAAGAAAAAAAAAAAGTAAAAGAGAAAATGTCACGCGTTCCTTCGAATTCGATTCGGTTTCAGATCAAAGAGATCTTTCTTGAGCGCCAGGAAATCTAGCAAATCGTTAATAAACCCGACGGGGACAAATAGTCCAAAGCACTGATTCCTCACCATAATAATAAATAAAATCCAAAATACGGTGGGTCTTTGGTCCCACCGGTCCTCGTCTTAACTCGTGCGATACAAACGCCGTACCATCTCTGTTGAACATTAATAAGCAAATTCTCTTTAACATAGAGTTGCCGCGTGGAAACGGATTGAAGGAATTCTCTTGCTCGTGGTAAAGCACGCTTGTATATTTGGCTTATGAAAGAAAAGAAAAAGAAAATAAAATAAGGTTGTTTTATAAGGAATAAAAAGAAAAGAAAGTAAGATAATCTTATAAGTTATTCGATAAGAAAAAAAAAGTTAATTTTTTTCTTGTTTAAATATGTAAAAAATAAAAAGAAATTATATATATATATATATATATATATGGGTCAGGATCCATTGATACCAACTATCAAAATTAGTCAAATTACATTTTCAATAGCTTTTTGTAAAGTGTAAATTTAACCAATCCAACCGTTAATTTGTGTGATATTATCTTCATGATCATGTATGTCAAATTTCACATCATTTGAATCTTTTTAGATATGTTATCTAACATTAAATATTTACATATATTTTAATATCATATTATACGTTAAAATAAGTGATATGATGAATTATTAAATAATTTTAGAATTATATGAAATTTTGTATACGTAATGTAATTAATAAGAACATCAAATGCAACAATTGAATTGGTTAAATTTGTATTCTACAAAAAGTTATTGAAGGTGTAATTTGACTAATTTTGACACCTAGTGTCAACAGTTCCTGACCATATATATATATATATATATATATATATAATGACAAAAATATCTTTAATAAAAAAGTATGTAAAAAATAATCATTTTATTTCACAAAACTACTTTTTCCTCTCCCTTCCACCCCAAAGTAGACAAATTAAAAAGCCTATGAGCCTTTCATTGTATTAAAATGAAAAATTTAGATTTTATTATACATATGTTTGATTTTATCACAAATTTTACTTGCTAAATTTTGTAGAGTTTAATGATCATGCATTGTCAGTGTAAAAAATTTTACATTGTCAACCAATTGGAATTCACCGTTGGTATGACTTTTAAAGTATTTATTATAAAAGTCAACAAATTTACAATAAATGGTGGTTTGTGATTGGATGACAGTGTAAAACTACTTTACACTGTCAGTGCATGACTTGTTTTCTCATTTTTTTTAATCATTGAAAGCATATTTTATCTTTTAAATTGTATTTCTTTGCTTTAGAAAATTCATATCCTCATTTTAAATTCTATTTTTCGCTTTAGAACATTCATATCGCTTTAGAACTAAGGTTGTCTACTTGTTTTTACTTAAAATAATACTTTTATTTTACCTTTTTTTATTTTTAATTATTAAAATGTTATTTTATTTTTAAAATTTAATATAGAAAAATGAAAGCAGTAAATTATTAATATCATGAGTATGTTATTTGAGCACTCACTTTGGTGAGTAAGACTCTTGCTGTCACCATTCTCTTTATATAACTCATTTTTTATATATTTTTTTCTTATTATATAGTGATATCCATACACAACTTATAAAATTATTTTTTTAAAATTATAATAATTATTTTTTAAATAGTAATTAACATTGAAAATTAAAATTAAAAATAAAAAATATTTTCTTAAACTTCATGCCGTAGACTTTTTTTAGTTCCTCCTTAAACTATAATTGAGACTCAAAATTATAATATATTTTACAATATCATTGTAGATATAACAATTGAGTTTAATTGTTATAAACTGTTAGTGTAAAAAGTTTTATACTGTCAACTAATTAAAAATCATAATAAGTATAACTTTAAAGGTTTTTTTTTTTGTGTGTGTACAATAGTAAGATTAAAACTTATGACCTTATGCATACTACCCAAATTTCCCACCATTAAGCCGACCATAATAAGTATGACTTTAAAGTTAATTATTATAAAAGTTATCAAGTCTATCATATATTACAATTTTTTATTGAATAACAGTGTAAATTTTTTTTTATATTGTTGATACATGACCTATTTACTCATAACAATTTTGTTCTTATGTCTATAAAATATAGAGATTTTTGTTTTTAGTTTTAGTAAATATAATAATTTTTACTTTTAATCACTACTTTTATTTTATACTAAATATAACAGTTATTATTTTTAGTTTTGTATTATTGCAGCTATGACTAAAACAAATAACAACAAATATTGTAGAAATTGAAATAAAAATAAAAATCACTATATTTACACTAACGCAAAATATATTTAAACCTATTATTTTAATGAAACTCAAGTTGCGATCTCCAAAGTAAAATCTGGGCTGTACAATTCAAACGTGCACATTGTGGCGTTGCGCATTACAGCTTTTGTCGGTTAAAATTATTTCTGGCGAATCACCGGCGTTTTCGGTGTTTTAGTTAAAAGTTGTTAGGATTATAACATTGATCTAATTGTTTACTTTTAGCCAGTGATGCGGTGTCTTTGTCTTTTCATCAGGTCATATTTGGATTCATGAAAATATTCGTAATGAAAAGAAACAAAATAATACTTTTAAATTACTTAAAATAATATATCATAAAATAAAATTTAATGAAATGTGTCTTATTACATTTAATTAATTTTTCAAAATAATTCAGGATATGAGATAAAATAAAAGATAATTAATTTATTATTTATTAAATGTCTTACAAATTCTTTATTTCATAAATAATAAAATCAATATTTTATTTCATTTCATTAAAATATCTAAAAATGATATAATATTTTATTTTACATGCTCCAACTTTATTGGTGGATGTCTATTTGTCTATTGCTCTGTATATAATGTATGCTGCTCAGATTGCATATTGAGTTGAAAGTAACCGCTCATGGATATGGACATATACAGTTTTTCTAATATTCAAAAACTGATAATTCAGGGAGAGTACAATTAATATGTTAATCAAGTTAGGGAAGCCTAATTATATATTGGTTAACATGTTAAACCATATAAAGGAAATTACAAAATTAGTTTTCAATTAACATTCTACTGTTTGTGCAGCCAATTAACTCAATTAATATATAATTAAACAGCATTGATAAAAAGTATTTGAATTAATTTATTCTTCAAAGGTAGATATCTTGTTGGTAAATTAATTATAATTACAATTGTAGGATTTTTTTTTTTTTAAATTGTAATATGATTCGAGTTTAGAATAAAATATTGTAATATGATCCAACTGTATGTTCATCTTTTCATCAAAATCGCGTGTTACTTGTACCCCCCCAAAAATTGGATGTTACTAATATGTAAAGTCAAAACAGCCGACGTCGGATCACAACATAAACTAGGTGTTTATGTGGCTGACTTATACCATAGCATAACTTAGGTTGGCCCACAATCTGATATATAATTGGATATGGAGAAGCAATGAAGCAAAAACTGTATTTTTGTTTAAGAAATATTGCAACAATTCATTAATGTCGAATAATAACAATTCAAGGAAGCTGAAGTAATTCTATTTATGTATAAATTAAAATAAATATCCTGAATGAAAACCTTTTTAGGATTTACTTTTTAACGAGAGCGTTTTTAAAAAATTTTATTCAATGAAAACGTTTTTAAGAATTTTTTTAATCACTTATATCTTCTTCAATCTATCTTTTTTCATCTTTATTTTTAAATTAAATTTCAATATATTTTTAAAAAATTATCAATAGTTAAAAATAATTTTGTATCATTATATAAATGATTTATCATAAATTTTAAAAATAATTTATATATTCAAAAATATTTATTTATTATGAATTTTAATTATAATATAAATTATAAGAATTTGCTAATGTACACTCACTTGATTTTTAGTTGAAGTACATTAGCAAGTTATAACTAGGATTATCTTAAAATATACCTACAATGTAGCTTGTTAACGTACTTCAACTAAAAAACAAGTGGGTGTACATTAGTAAATGCTTATAGGATTTGCTAACGTATACATATTTGTTTTTTAATTGGAGTACATTAGTAAGTTATAACTAAGATTACCTTAAAATACACTAATGGTGTAGCTTGCTAACGTACTTTAACTAAAAAATAAGTAGGTGTACGTTAATAAATTCTTAATTTATATATTTAAAAATATTTATTTATTATAAATTTTAATTATATAAATAAATATTTATCTTGTGCATTGCACATGATAAAATACTAGTAAGTTGTTAATTTTCAAATTTAAGAATGAATAGAAAAACCTCTTGTGCTTGTTTATTTCATATGCGCAGATCATGGCCGGTGCATGGATTCAAAAACCACATTATAATGATATATGGACATCACAATATGGCGAATCAATTAACTCAAATATTATTCCAACAGAACGGACCTCAACTTTGAGGAAAAAAGTTATGTGATTTTTGATTTAATCTATTTTTTGGTTCATGACAATTTTGAAATTCATTTCTCTAACTTCTTGTGGAAAATTAGTTTTCCAATCAAAATTATTTAAAGATGGAATCAAATTGACTTGTCAAGATGAATATTGATACATGAATACCAAATATTACAAACAATGATTTGACATTATAGATGAATATTGATATATGAATATCCAAATGCCTAGCAACATATTCCATTTGTGACTTTTATCGATATAGATGAGAAAGAGAAAGAGAAATCCATTTATATTCAAAGAAAACAAGTAACAGGAATAAGTTGTTAATCGCTCCAACTAACTAATTAATTAAGAAAGACCAATTTCATAAAACGGTTTGCGTATTCGCTTCACATCTTGCAGGTGCTTGTGACTTTCATAAACGTTCAATTATTTAGTGCCTTGTAAGCATAGCTTACCTAAAATTTCACGATAACTTTATTGGCAGGTTTTGAAAATTGCAGTTTTACTTGCGTTACTTGTAGGCTAAGACGTAATTATTTGCGTGGGGACATAAAAATGTTGAGTTTTGACCTAATATCTTAACCTTATACGAAATTAGTCATCCATATAGTATGATTATGTGAATTTATTAGGTTGGTGAACTCGTAGAATGAAACATATTAAATATAAAATTATTTATAAACTTTTCATTCAATTAGTAACTTTAAAGGAGAATTGTCCTGTTTCTGTCAACAAGGAGTGCCGACAATACTAAATATTAATGAAGCTTAAAGTCTTGTTGGCGTCACCATTGACTTTCAAAAGTTTGAACTAATTAACTAAACTACTAACTAATTTTTGGACCAATTATGGTTTTGTGGACTCGAAGATTTACCTTTTAGCTTTATGAAGACCAGCTCATTACTAGACTGATCATGCGGGAAGCAAGTTAAGAAAGTCGATGCTAATGTCACTGCAGCAACCAGGCTTTAGTCAAAAGAACAAGAAGAGGAACTCGCCCTTTAATTTCAATGATTCTTCCTACTTTGGAACATTGTTGCGCAGATCTGCCAAGGGGTGGCGTATTTGTTAGCACAAGCATGAAATATATTATAGGAGAATAATTAGCTATTTGCACTTTCACTCCATTTAAATCGTGTCTTAAGCCCATTTTGAAGAAAAGAAATAAGTATACTTGTAGTGACAAACGTAAATATAAACTCCTGATGAAAACCCTAACTATAACAAACCAAGCTACAAACATATACAAATAGGTATTTACCTTGTTTTAAAATGCACATTGACAATAAGATATTAATACTATGATATGGTCTATTTTTGCTATATACTTCTTAGAGTAAATTACACTGATACTTCCTAAGTTTTTTTTTTTAGATTGCATATGATATCCCTTATTTTTCTATCCCTACACTAACTCCCTTAATTGTTTAAAAAACATTACACTAATACCTCTTATACATTACACTATCCCCCTTAATTGTTTAAAAAACATTACATTGTATACTCTTATAAAAAAAATTGTTGTAAACGTTAAAAAAAATGAAAATTATGTGCAATCTAAAAAAATTTCAAGAAATGTCAGTATAATTTACTCTACTTCTGATCTTTGTTAATTCACTCTCTAGCATAAGTTACTTTTTCTCTCATTCCAAAACATATTGGTTACATATAGGGATGGCAATTCTACCCAGACCCTATGGGTACCCGCAAAAATATCCGCAATGGGTAGGGTAAATACCCGCTCAATGGGGATGGGGGCGGGGGCGGGGGCGGGGATTTACCCACAAAATATAATGGGGATGGGTGCGGGTATGGGTACTATAGTACCCAACCCGCCCCATACCCGCACACACACACACAAATATATATATATATATATATATATATATATATATATATATATATATCATATAATATACTAAAAAAATAAGTTCTAGTGAGTATTAAAATATTAAAAATCTTGATTCATTAAAAAAAAAAGATATTGCCAGAAATATAAACAAAAATAAGAGTTTAATTTATATGCATTGTTATTGTAAATTTTTTTTACATATATGTAAGTTAGAAATTCACTATACTGCTGCATCATATTAATAAATGGGATAATATGATGAAATAATTAAATTTTATTAAACATCTGTGTAAAAATGTTTTGCACTACAATTGTATATAAATTAAATATCAAAAATAATTTATACTCCTTTAAAAATAAATTATATGAAAAGATTATATTCTTTTCAAATGTACACATGCTTCTAAATATTATTGAAATACTTGTAATTATTCTTATCGTTAAATGTAGATTTTTTAAAAGTAAGATTATTCAAATTTTATTAGTTAATAACTATGTTAAAGGATGGATTAAATGAATTTTCCTTATATATTGAAAGTGAAATATTAAAAAAACTTAATTATAAAAATTTGATCAATACTTTCATAATTGCTACAAAAATAAAATGAGATTTGTCAAACTGTATTAAATTAAATTTTGAATTTCGCCTAAGGCTACAATTTTTTTTTCATGGCACTACACTTAAGTAAAGTGCGGGTAGCGGGTACGGGTATGGGTATATAGGTACCTAGCGGGTACGGAAATGGGAATTAAAGTTGCTACCTACACAGGTATGGGGGCGGGTACGGGGATTTTTTTCAAACGCGGGTATTGGGACGGGTACCATAGTACCCTACCCAGACCCTACCCAGACCCTACCCCTTGCCATCCCTAGTTACGTAATGCAGCAATTAGTTGGGGTCATTTCGGGGTTGAATAGCAAGAAGGAATGGAGTAATACTTTTCAGAATGTCGTGACCTAGCTAGCTCTTTGTGTAGTTTATTACTAGAGGCCATTCGATTTATAATGAGCCAAAAGAATAATTAAGATAATATTTTTGGTTTGGCCGTTAATCAAGAATTGGAAAAAAAAAAAAGATCGAATAAGCAATTTGTAATCTCCTGACCCAATGATTGTTAAGATTTGAGCTACTATCAGACCAAACCCAGATAAAGCCGTTTCCAAAAGGAACATACATGACTTAAGGGCCTTGTGCCCCATTCTTTTTCTGCATCACAGTTCTTGTGTCCTGCCCCAAAACCTGCAGATTTGCGAAACCAAGGTCAGATTTAGTGTGCATATATTGTCTATATATATTTTAAGAAGAAAAATACACTAACTAAAGCATGTCAGGTCTTCGAATCAAGATTCAAGTCCCTATTCAGTATCCACTACATTCAATTTGGTGGCACGCGTACGTACACATACATCACATTAGCAGGCCTAATAAATACTGTAATAGTAATACATCCATCCTATGCACGAAAGGGGAGAAAATCATTTTAGATCATCAAATTGATTGTTATGGTTCCAAAATTATATAGTATCATTTTCGTTATTAATTGCCTTAAAGATTATCTTCAACTTTGTGTAGGGTCTCTATTATCTACAATCAGCAAAGTGTCGCCACTCGAGCTTGTTCCAGGATATTTTAAGACCCCTCCAATCATAAAGTTTGATTATGTTTCTCATCAGCAAAAATGATTTAATTAACAAATGAAAAATATAAAGGAAGAAATTTATAGTTGGTTGGGAACGTGGTTTATGTGTTTATTTATGTGACCGTTCGGAATTTCCATCAATTTGAAGTTGCCTCGATTGGACAAGCAGCTTATTAGTACGATCCGTATATACTCTGGTCTAATGCAAGGTGAAAGTGATGCACCGCCCAAAATAGTAACAAGGCAACATCAATCTTTTGCATGTATGCTGCTTTTGATTATTTTATAAGATGTGCTCACTCGTCATAATGCCAATATGAAAGTTCTGTATCTCTTTGGCGTTCTTTTTTTAATAATTATATTCCTTTATTTAACCCGCTTATTTAAAGAGTGCACAGTTGCATAGAGCAAATTATTGGAAGGCTTTAAGGACAAATCAATGTTCAAATGTAGAATGAATTTAAGAGATGTATGTGTCTCCCACTAACTGCTTGTTGGGACTATGATCAAGTTTCGGGATAGAAAAAGAAAAGGAGGCTAGCTAGCTCGGAGAACCTAGCTAATAATAAGTTAATGACTGAACAATTTGGTGTAGGTACCTTTCCAATTATTATTTTCCTTTAACTTCCTCCTTTGTGTCCTTTCAAATTAAACTTTGACTTATAGTCAAGCAAATTCGGGGTTCAAAGTAAGATGCTATCTATGCACGTAGCTGCTTTGCACTAAGTAAATACATTATTCACAGTAACTGAGTAACATTTCAGTTTCGGTAATGAGTGACCCCAACGTCAGTCATATATAGGTCTCGTTGATTAACATTAGGTCAGTAACCATTGTTATTATTATTAAATCTTCATTTAAAAAAGTTATATTCTTATAAAACATTTTTCTACAATATTTTCAATATTAACATGATTATTATTATTTTTATCTTTTTCCATCCCTTTTTTTTTCCTATTTCTTTCTTTATTATAAAAAAATTAGACAAATATAATTTCTCCGTGTGAAAAAGAAGGAAAAAGAATTAAAGGGGAAGAATCTGCACAACCTTTGCATTGGATCAAGTTGGGAACCAGTTCATAGAGAGCACAGGATGTGGTTGTCACAATTCAAAACAGCACAATGAATTAAGTTCTCGTATTGGTCGTGGGCCATAAGATAGGAGCCTTTCTTTAAATCGATCATACGATATGACCCTTGAAAGTGAAACGAGTACTGACCTCGCCTCACCAGGCCTTTATATGCCCACTCTGCTGCTCGCAGAATTCTGGAAAGTTTTCAACTCTTCAAATTAAAAAACAAGTTAAGGATCAGATGTGAGATATTATACCATGTGTCTTGACACAAACTTTAAAGATTACTTTGTCATAGTCTACATGCCCGCACAACTTTAAAAAATTAATTAGAATCATAAGATATCGGTGCCTAGTGGCTAGCACTACTTCATGCAGGCGAATCAACTCTTTGTACATAGCTCATACATAGAGATAACTACGTAGCATTACTCTCTAATTAAAAATGTAATTCACTAGCTGCATGTAATATATCTTTCTATCGTGTACATAGGTAGCCTAATTTAAAAAGTAATTTTTTTACCCTATTCACTAGGTGTATTAGTTAAAAAACAAAAAATAAAAAAGTTGACAAAAAATATTTATTTACTAAAAGATATTTATCATCTTAAAAACATAAAAATATTTAATATATATTTTAAGTAATTAAAAATATTCAAGAGAATTATGCAATGCATCTTAACTTGTAAGCCGAAAAACTGATTTGTAGCTAAAAGCTACTAGTTAATAGCTGAAAAATATTTAGTTAATTTATTGAATTAAAAATATTTAATAAAGTTAGCTGTTGAATCAACTGATAAATGTAAAAAAAATAAAATAAAATAAAAAAGATGATTATATGAATTTTTATGAATTTTTTTATTTTTAAACACATATATATTGTTATGTAATCATTATAGTTTTTTAAGATTTATAGTTAATTTTGAACTCATTTTATTTTTTTATTTATACACAAAAAAAATTAATATAATAAATAAAACAAATAGCGTAATTACTATAATGATTAAAATAAATAATGTAATATTAGGAGGTGTTGTTCAAAACATATTAAGTGATGAATTTTATCAAAATAAAAAGTGTGATATTACACGAGGAAGTAGATGAAAAATTTTATTAACATAGTTGAGGGTAAAAAAGAAAAAAAAACACAACTCTAGGTTATTAGTGAAAAAAGTTTACTTATTTAACATTTTTATTTTGTTCAAATAAATTTATAAGTTAGTCATATGAACTGATTAATTCAAATGATTAACCAAATGCATTAAGATAAATTAATCATTTTTTTTGTATAGATCACAGATATCAACCACTGTAGGCTTGCTCAAATTGGGTAGGAGTAAGACTACTATGGGCGACAAAACTTTTCCTCTGAGTATTTAAAATTACATATCTAGGACTCAAACTCAAGATCACTGGTTAAATTGAAATAATCCTACACCATTTAATCCAAGCGCTCGGTGGTAAAACTAAATCATTTGAAAAAATATTGGGTGAAACAACATACGATCAAATAATAATAATAATAATAAATTCTTAACTTCAGGCCTAGGATATACTAATTAATTAATTTATGCACTCCTGTAATACTCTTTCGTAGTTAATTTTCTTCATTCGATAATTTTTTATGTTTAATTCAAAAATATTTTTAGATTAGGAAAAAAATCATTCAAAACGAGTATTGCTATTTAAATGAAAAGAGTATCTAGTGTGGGATGATTGAGAAAATTTCCCCACTAATAGATAGTAAAAATTACGAGTGTTATGGCCACAAGTTAACGCATGTGAAGACATATATATAGCAAGACATTTTATGGCGAATAAAAAAAAAAGATGAAGGAAATATACAGGACACTCAAGTTCTAATTTATAGGATATTATTGGAAATAAATCTGGGAATGATAAAAGAAATAAAAATGAAAGTAATGCATATAGTTCTGTTTGGATAAATTTCGTCATAAACACTTACAAAAAAATAAAAAGGTAAGATAAATTGAGTTTCTCTCATAAGTTAAAATCAACTTGTGTACTAAACTTTTATAAAAGCTCTCTCATTTAACTTCTTCTAATGCTGAGATACATAAGTTGATTTTAACTTATGAGAAAAATTAAATTTATTTTACCTCCTTATTTTCTTCTCATATAAGTGTTTATAAAAAAATTTATCCTAACAAGATCAAAGTCTATAAAGTATGGATAAGCATTTTTTTTTAATTAAGCTTAGACTTCCTTAACCAATACTAAGACTTGATACAATTTTGATTGATAGCAACTTATTTTTCTTAAGAATATAACCAAAATTTAAACTATAACAACAATGGTGTTTGCATAATGGTAATTTTGTTTTAAGGTCTACTAAAGGTAAGACAAATAAATTTATAACTGTATTAAGAGAATAGGACGAAATAGAGTGAAATTGAATAAGAATCATGTACGAAAAATATTCCTATTTATATATAGACACTTTGTGTCTATTAATAAAGCGATACTTTAATCCAATTAATATATTTATACTTTTCCTACTAGTGTTAAATCTATGAATAGTGACATCATTTCATTTGATGTTTTACATGGAGAATCATTTCATTCTAATTTGTCTTTTCCGTCAGTAGTCATATTATTTCAATTGATATTTATTCATGCTTTTATATTTCTTGAATATATAGTCATGTTATTTTACTTTATGGTTATTCATGTAAAAATATTATTCTTAATTCACATGTTTATAATTAACTAGTATGAAACATTGTAATTTATAACCATTGGATTGAAGAAGGACGAGTCTTCAATTGGAATGAAGTAAAACAATTTTACAAATTGAATAAATTAACACAACTCATGTTTTAAATAAGACAATTATTGGATTGAAAGCAACAATACAACCTTTTATAATTTGAAAATATCTTACATAGGGCCCATAATCAATTAATAGAATATTACGTGGTTTCTGCAATTAGTTTTTTTTTTAGTTGATTGAAATTATAATAGTTGAGTGTAAGAACGTACTAAATGTATGAATATCCTTTTGGTGACGTCTTAATACCACTATTACTTAATCAAAGCGAAAATCAAAATGAATTCATTCTGTGGCTACGGCAACTTTGTGCATGTGGTTTCTTTTCCTTCTTGATTTATTTAATTTATTGGATGAATGAAAATAAGGACGACCCACTACTGAAGTAGCACTGGCTTCGGAAAGAGAAAGGTAGGAATAACCAGATACAGGAAGGGAGGAATGGCTCACATTCAATTGTTCATTATTATTCAATTTGAACACAAAAGGCTAGATTAAGCTAGATAGTGCACTTGGTTCGCAGTTGGTTAGTCCATCATCTTCATGTCTGGGACAAATCACTCTTTTTGTCCCTATGCATATTCCTGGGTCCTGACCTCCACATTCAAAGATTCAGTTTGTGTTCTTCGCCACTCCGGTTTTCACTCTTTGCATATTTTTTAATTTTTTTTATGAAAATACTTTCTATGGAAACTAGTTTTCACAACGTCAAATTACATGGAAACTAGTTTTCGTATACATACGAAAACTAGTTTTCATGTAGTTTAATGTTATAGAAAGTAGTTTTTGTGAAAGATATTTTCGTCAAAAAAATTATAAAAAAAAGAATGCCAAGGAGTGCAAATAGGAAGAAAGACTAGGCCTATAACTAATTAAAACCACATGATTTTGTAAACTTCTACTTTGAGATTGAATTTGAATAGTAACACATAACCTCGAAATCCAATCCATCCATATCTAAACTTGGGCTCAATTGAATTAAGATGGGTTCTTGACATTTACACCTTTCTTAATTAACAAGTATATCCTCTCTCTTTTTTCCTATATTTTTTATTGTTAAATACCCTTTTATATAAAAACAATATAAAATCTATTTTTGCACTCTTCATTATTCTTTAAACCGATTTTTATACTCTCATCTTCATTATTCTATAAATCCTATTTTTGCACCTCATCTTCATCATTCTTTAAATCTTATTTTTACACCCATCTTCTTTATTCTTTAAACTCTTACATCTATTTTCTCTCATTTTTTTCTCTAAATAATTGAATTTTACTATAATTCTATTCCCTACATTAAATACAACGTTTTGTATTAAACTCATACCATACTTTTTTCATCAAAGTGATACTTTGCGAGAATGGAAAAATGTTTATACCTGTCTTCTTGGAGAAAGAAGACCAGAGAAGTCGGAGAAGAAATACCAAAAGGAAATGAAAAAAAATGGAACTATGGTGAGAGAAATTAAGGAACTAAACTTAAAACGCAAGAAAGAAGAATCAATGCAAAGTGACTGAAGAGTGACAAAAGAAGAGAGGGTGACGAAGAGGAGCAGGAGGGTGAGTGAAAAAGAACAATTTCAGAAATAAAGGTTCCTAGATGAGATAGAGAAATTATTTGAGAACGAAAAATAAATTAATAAGAATATTTTGAAAATTTTACTAAAAAAAAAAAGAGAAGGAAGGGGAAGTATTTATTAATAAGGGAGTGTAAATATCATTTCCCATTAAGATGTCCCTAGTCATTTGGGTTTGGAATCCTAATATAAACTACAGTGTTACGGTCCATTATATTTAAGAAGCTTCTATTGCTTATTCACCAATTTTCTCTCTTCTCTCAATAATTAGAAAGTTTAATTAGCAAACCTTACTCTCAAGTCTGAAATAATAGTAGTTTGGTATTGCATGGTTGGCATGGGCTGAAAACGCCTCCAGCAAGTACATTAAAAGATAATATAATAGAAGGAGAGTATCCTTCTCGCACACTTAAGCATTAAAAAAATGAAATAAAATATCAAATAAGAAATTGAACAATGATTTAGATTCTTTCCCTAATGATCAAATAGGACCAGTGTTTGATTTCACTGATTGTTCAAGTAACAAGTTAACCTCTACCTAATTCAAGCGATTTTACTGTTCCTCAATTCATTGCATCAGTACCAACTTCATACAAAACAATAAATTTAGATTTAAAGACGAAAGTGTAAACAATTTGCTTGAATAAGAAAAAAAAAATCAACTACATCACCATTCCAATTAGATCCTTCGAACCCTAACTACATCACCATTCCAATTAGATCCCTCATAATGGCATAACCTGTTGCTGCTCTAGTCCTGCACTAAGGAACAGTGTAAACATTGGGCTAAAGTCTTGGTTTTTATGGGGTGTACCATTAACAAGGAAAGTGAAAAGGACATGCAATGACATAATTGGGTTTGGTATTAAGGTAGAGGAGTGCTAGGAACATACTCTTTAACACACTTCTCCTAACACACCCTATTATTAGTTGAAATTTATTGAAAACTACAAAATTATGAGAGAAAATCATTCAATAAGATATGAAACTCACAAACTTTTGTAATTTCCAAAAAATTTCAACCAATAAGAGAGGGTATGTTCAAAAGAGTGCGTTAGAAAGTGTATTGCTAACATTTCTCTTGTAGGAGGAGTGAAATGTGTACTTGGTTTATGTTGTTGACATATGTGTGTAAATTGTAATTGTGGTGGACGCATCATGGTTTTGTTATTGAGTTTTGTTTTGTTTTTTTTTTCTTTTCATTTTTGTCAGTTTTTAAATTTAATGATTTCTCTCTCAAAATAATTATAGTGGTTTGATTGTTTAAATTTAACTCTTTTTTATCCCTTTTGCAATTTGTGCTTAAACAACAACAAAAAAAATGAATGGACCCAAAATAGTCTATCTTAAAAAGGATAGAAGTGAAAAAAAAAAGGGTCAAAAACCAAAAAAGGTTAAAATTTTAATTTGACTGAACAAAATTAAATGTGTCATAATTAGGCCCATGCCTATGCCACACCCGCCAAAAAAATTCTACATTGGGGTTGAAACTTGCCTATTCCATGTAGCCCAAAAGTTGATGCAATTTAAGTTTTTTTGCCCCGAAACCAATCGAACTTGATTGCTGAGTTTCTTGTTATACTAGAGGATACTTAAGAATAAGAATTGAAGTGATGAGTCAAAATTAATTTTCACGATTTTTTTGATTCTATTTATGTATTATTCATTAATTTAAATTTAATTCTTTATTTTTATTATTTATTTGTTTAAAAGAGTAAAATAAATATTTTCAAAATTATTTTAATTTTACTTATTTAATTAAAGATAATTAATTTTATGACAAACATTGTAGAGTACCAAATGCTAATATCTTCCTACACTTAACTGACTCCTAAACTCTAGTCTAATTTAGTGTCAAAAGACTATCTCCTTTTTTTGCAATATTTTTCCAAAATAAACCTTGCTAGCTAACTCCATGTTTTAAAGTGGTCCGGTTAATTTTCAATAAAAAAATATGGGACCGCCCTCAATCATTTATAAATTAATATAAGCCTTTATTCCTTTTCGATTATCTTTGATATGTCTATTTGGTGTGTCTGAGTGTTTCTTTTGTTTCCTTTCACGTAGTTTTATTACTATTTGTTAAGGTGTGGTTTTTTTTTTGGGGGTCTTACATGTTTTAGCAATCTAATAAAGTTCGTTATTGTTTTCTGACCGGCTCTTGAAACTATCTTCATTTTTCAATCATGAAATGAAGCTACATAATCTTTCAAAAAAAAAATTATTAATTTAAAAACTTCAGTTTATTTTGAAACTAAAGTTTAATTAGTTTTCTGTCAAAAAGTAAAAAACTCCTGAAACAAAGGCTAGAGTATGGTGGAAATGTAAGAAGAGACTGAAGCCTCATGTCATTTCTTTATGTTGTCAAATTCCTAACATAGCAACCAAACTGTCTTAACAAATTCCCTACTCCTACTCTTTTGGATCATCCCTACATTCCAACTTCCAATTAGAAATATTTCCTACTCTCTCTCACCATCTTCAGTTCGCATCTCCCCACGAAAACTTCACTTTCAATCTCTCTCTAACGCCATGCAGAGTCACTCTCATAATCTATAACAATTTTGGACCTTAATTCGCCTCTGATCACAGACACACCACACTGCTATGGCACTGTTTAAGTCACCGAAAAAGAGGTCATCATCCCCGTCTTACGTATCAACCTTGACAATAATAGTATTCATCGCATTATGTGTTTTGGGCGCGTGGATGCTAACCTCAAACTCGGTAGTTACACCTCAAACACAGAGCGATGAAGACACCGCAACCCGAACGGCCATTGACACCTCTGCAACCACCAATGATGAACTCTCTTCCTCCGAAGACTCCCATGAAACCACCGCGAAAAGCAAAGGAAACCGAAAGGACACTCCTACTGCTGCCTTTGGAGACAACCCTGGTCACCTTCCCGATGATGCCATTAAATCCGATGATAAAAATTCCAACAATGAGTCACAAAAGCAGCACATTGCCATCAGTGACTCACAGCTTTCTGAGGAAAGCTCCTTAACTCAAAAAGAACAAGCCTCCGTGATACACGAAGCCGGTTCGGATAGTGACGTGAAAATTTCTGAGCCTGAGAAAGTTCAGCAAAGTAGCACCGAAGCTTCTGATGGAAACAAAAAGGATGGAGAAAAACAAACCATTGGACAGCAACAATATGTTCAAAGTTTTGACACTCAAGGGTCTAAAACGGGGGAAGATGAAGCAAATAAAGAACAGCTACGAGAGGATAAAGGTGAGGTTGAAATCACAAAGAAAGACGAAAAGGTAATATCACAAGAAGAGCAACGAGACATGTCACAACAGGATTCTGATGCGGCTTCAAAGGGCACAAGCTCTCGGGAAGTGTCAGAGAAGAATGAAAACCAGAAGAAAGCAAAAGCAGGGAAGAAAGGCGGCAAGGCTAAGAAGCCGTGGTCAACACAAGCTGCTCAGTCACAGAAAGAAAACAAGAGACAGAAGGGGGAATCAAACAGTGCCGAAAAACTTGAAGATCACACGTGGTATCTCTGCAATGTCACCGCAGGTTCTGATTATATACCATGTTTGGACAACGAAAAGGCTTTGAAACAGTTGCGTACCACAAAACACTACGAACACAGGGAAAGGCATTGTCCTGAGGACCCTCCTACTTGCCTGGTGCCACTTCCCCCAGGTTACAAAACACCCATCCAGTGGCCTAGCAGCAGAGATAAGGTGATTTTTGATTTATAGATACATCTAATCTAACACATTTTAGTAGTGGGGCCTTTTATATATCTTCAAGGTTAATAACTTTTATGTTATTGTATTTCAAAACAGATATGGTACCACAACGTACCACACACAAAGCTAGCAGAGGTGAAGGGACACCAGAACTGGGTGAAGGTGACCGGAGAGTTCTTGACATTCCCTGGAGGTGGCACCCAGTTCATTCATGGAGCTCTCCACTATATTGATTTTGTTCAACAGGTAATCACAACTTTAATTTCTTAACTAGAAGGCAAAGGTCAGAATGTGAATTTCATACTGATACTGCTAATCATAATTTCCACTAAGTAGTTTTATAATTTCACTGACGCAGGCTGAACCTAGCATTGCATGGGGAAAGCACACCCGGGTGATCTTGGATGTTGGGTGTGGGGTTGGTAGTTTTGGAGGTTTTCTATTCGAAAGAGATGTTATTGCAATGTCTTTTGCACCTAAAGACGAACATGAAGCACAGGTGCAATTTGCCCTTGAAAGAGGGATTCCTGCCATATCTGCTGTTATGGGTTCCCAAAGGCTGCCATTCCCCAGCCGTGTCTTTGATCTTGTACATTGTGCACGTTGTCGAGTACCTTGGCATGCAGATGGTTAGTATTAGTAACACTTTTCTTGAACTAGAATTTTTCATTCCATATTCATTGTTCATGATGACTCAACTTTGCGTTAACCATGCTTACTGAGAAATGTGAAACTGTTTTTCCAGGTGGCATGTTGCTTTTGGAATTGAATCGGGTTTTGCGACCTGGTGGTTATTTTGTTTGGTCTGCTACTCCTGTGTACCAGAAGCTTGAAGAAGATGTCGAGATATGGAAGGGTAGGATTACATATCATATCTTTGATTTTGAGAAGATAATTAACTCAACAATTTATACAGTCACTGACATCTTGTAATTTTCTTCTAGAAATGACCTCACTAACGAAGTCCATTTGTTGGGAGCTTGTGACTATCAACAAGGATGAATTGAATCGTGTTGGTGCCGCCATTTACCGCAAACCCACTTCCAACGAATGCTACGAGCAAAGGGAGCAAAATGAACCTCCAATGTGTAAGGATGATGATGATCCAAATGCTGCCTGGTAAATCTCTATTAATTGTTTTGGCATGTTTTGTATGGTTGATTTGAGCAGTAAAATACATAACAATATTTCTAACCTTGGTTTGTCAAATATATTATATTTCAGGTATGTACCTCTGCAGGCATGCATACACAGGATGCCTGTAGACAAGGCCGAGAGAGGAGCCAAATGGCCTGAAGCTTGGCCTCGTCGACTACAGAAAGCCCCATATTGGTTAAACAGCTCGCAGATTGGGATCTATGGAAAACCAGCTCCTCAGGATTTTGCAGCAGACAATGAACGTTGGAAAAACGTTGTGGACGAGTTGAGCAACATTGGTATAACTTGGTCTAACGTGAGAAATGTCATGGACATGCGAGCTGTCTATGGGGGGTATTGATTCAACTTGGGGTACAACTACTGTATACTTTTTATTTGATATGCGATACTCAATCTTAGTCACGTGCGTGCAGATTTGCGGCAGCTCTGAAGGATCTTCCCGTCTGGGTATTCAACGTGGTGAACGTACATTCTCCGGACACGCTTCCCATCATCTATGAGAGAGGTCTTTTTGGGATATACCATGACTGGTGTGAATCCTTTAGCACATATCCACGATCTTATGATCTACTGCATGCAGATAATCTTTTCTCAAAGCTAAAAGATAGGTATGGAAGGAAGTAGTGTGACCCTTCAACAATTTTCACTTATACTAGAGAAATTGCATTATGTTGATCCGGTTCTGTTGCTTTGGCTCCCCAGGTGCAAACTAGTTGCTGTTATGGCAGAGGTGGATAGAATAATCAGACCAGGAGGTAAATTGATTGTCCGCGATGAATCTACCACCCTCAGCGAAGTGGAAATTTTGTTAAAGTCTCTACATTGGGAAATAATCTTTAACAAAATACAAGAGGGTATGCTCTGTGCAAAGAGAGGCAAATGGCAGCCAGACTCTCTAGCTTCGTCCTGATGATGTGATAGTGGACAAAACACTAGCGGTTTAATTCAAGGTGTGCTTCGAAACAAAGCTGTGCAGTGGCAGTAACGTGTATTTGGCCTCTTATCCACCCTCTATGGCACAACAATTGTCCAGAAAACGTCACAGTATTATTTTATTGATTTTCATAGCATGCGTATCGGTGTATATCAGTTTAATTGCCGCGAGATATACATTTCACATATACCACAGAACCAGTCATAGATGATGCACCTACCCGTAGAGTTAGATTTTTAGTTGTCAATATAACCTGTCTTGTTATTCATTTTGTGCTTACATTTCAGGACTAGTAATTTCGCACTTCATTAAATTATTCAGAAAAGCACTGTTTGGTTGAACAGTAGTTCATAAGAGTGTAACTGTGTAAGACAGGGCAATTTGATCTTGGTTAATTCATAGGCCCATTATTTTCCTGTTGGAAACAATATTTCAGACATCTTGATGATGTCATCATGCCATGATTTGAGATCGATTCATCAAAACAATAATTAAGGAGAAATATTGCTTAACAAACAGGTTGTGGTGGTCGGGGTCTAAAATTATAAATAGGCATTCTCTTTTTTCCAATTAGAGCTCGAACTCTACGTTTTATAGCTCATCCTTTCAAGAGTCCTACATTTTTTTATGAAGAATTCAAGCGGATTCAAGCAGAATGACATGCAATTCCTCTAAAGAATACGCGCTGCCGCCTAAATACCCAGAAAACTCAAAAAATAAAATAAAATTAAAACATATTATGCTGCTAGAAGCTTGAGAACTTCAATATCCATTAAAGATGTCAGTCCCTACATACCGACAAATGGTTGATTCTAGTGCCCGTAAATCTCTAGTACACCATCAACTTGCACTGAGAAGTTTCTGCAATTCACCACTTTGTACTGCAGCTCTGAGATCTGAATTGCAAAAACAGCAAGACTTTGTTAATGAAAAATGAAAACAAAATGAGAGTCGTAATAACTAATAAGTCATAAAAGTAGTAAAGCTAAGAACTAACCATCTGATCCGCCAATATGCTTGCCATTCACAAATATTTGTGGGACTGTCCTTCTACCTATCAAATCCAGAAGAACACTCTGAATTTGATACCCATCATCTACAGGAGGAAAAGAAAAAAAAAAAAAAACACCGTGACTCACGTGAAAAGTTAGAACAATGATAACATTTTAACACGACACCAGAAATTGGGCAGCTATGAATACCTCGCAAATCGAGCTCCACCACAAACGGCTGCTCATTTAGTTCAGCAAGCACGCGTTTGGCGCGCAAACAATAACTGCCAACACGAAAAACAGAGAGTGGCAAAACCCTA
Organism: Spatholobus suberectus; assembly: GCA_004329165.1. NCBI lineage: Eukaryota > Viridiplantae > Streptophyta > Magnoliopsida > Fabales > Fabaceae > Spatholobus > Spatholobus suberectus. The sequence goes on along the minus strand of CM014730.1, from coordinate 80,821,109 downwards.
ATTATTGAGGTACTATTAATTTAATTTAAATGAAATGAAATGAAATGAAGGAAAGGAAGTGATATTTGATAAAAAGGGGGAATTAGAAGAAGGAACGCACGGGCAATAGGATTTGGAGAAGACGGCGATTCTGTTGGAGTAGATGACGTTTTGAACTAAGGCGGAAACTGAATTGGAGGCCTGGACTTGCAGTGGCCCAACCCAAAACAGCAAAACAGCCAACGTGACCGTTACGACTATACTCCAACGTAACACCATCATCCTTCTCTTCCTCCTCGCTGCCTTGTTCGTTCCTCGACTAATTTCTGCGTTTCCCCGTTAAATACAAGAACATGCTCCTCACGCCGAGGGATTTCGTATAACAGAAGAAAATGTTCCCCCGTAAAACGAAACGCAAACCCGCGTTTTGAATAAAAACACACATGCTCAAATGTACCATTCAGCTTAATTTTATTAAATTCAAGTATGTAAGTTTAAATTCAATTTTATTAGAATTAATTATATAAAAAAATCTAAACTAAGGGGAAAATAAATTAATGTTGTCGATCACTTTGCTGTGTTTGGTTTGAGGGAGAGAGAGGGAGAGGTGAATAAATTATTAAAGTTTGTGTAAATTTCTCTTGTTTGAGATAAGAGAAATAGATGAGAAATTTTATATTATAAGGGTGGGTCTCACTAGGTCTCATTACTTATTTCTACTTTATTTTTTACTTACTTTCATTCACCTCTTTATTTTTTTCTTATTTCTCATCTATTTCTTTCTTACCAAACAACCTAAAATTTCAAATTATTTTTTATCTATTTCTCACCTTCTAACTTATTTCTCACCTATTTCTTTTTTATCTATTTCTCTCCTCTCTACCAAACTGAGGCTTAGTGTGTGCTTTTAATTTTTACCTCCCAGTTGTTGTACAATGATTTAAAAAAAAAACCTTATTAAATATGCATATTATAAAAGTTTTATGTGAATAGATATAATGCTCAAACAAACAAAAGTTTAAAATTTTCCTTCTATTTTCTATTGCCTTAAATATATTTTAATCCTTTTGAACATCTTAATTTTCATATATAATATTTTATTTTTAAAAAATATGATTTATTCCTTATAGGTTATTTTTATATATAATTTCTTTCTTTGTTTTCTATTTATTTTATCTAGTAAGTATTTATATGTCTCTTACAAATAAAAGATCAAATAAAAAAAATTGTGATATTTAAAGTGATCAAATGAACAACAAATAATATTTTGAAGGATCAAATGAATAAGAAAAATAACACTCAATGGATGAAATAAATATAAAAGTAATAAAAATATTAAATGAGAACGAAAAAATTATAAAAATTAAAACACAACCTTTTATAAATAAGAGATCAAATAAAAAAATTATAACATTTAAAAATATATATAAAATATATATTTTAGAAATAGTTATTTATTTGCAAAAACTCTCTTAAAAAACTAATGAAAACAAATAATTATTTCTTTTAAATAAGTTATAAGTAGGCTTAATTATACTTTTCGTTTCCTACTTTCAAATTTTCGCTTATTTTATCCCTAAAGTTTTTTTGTGCATTTTGTCCCTAAATTAACTTAATTTTGCAAATTTTGTCCATTCATTAGTTGACCAACTATTTTTGTTAGTTGACTTTGATGTGATAGTGTTGACTTTTGATGTGACACTTTAATGTTAACGTTGATTACTGATGTGATATTTTGATGCTCACATGACAGCATACATGACTATTGACACTATCACTAATGTGGCAAGAAAATATAATGTTTAGAAAAGGATTAATTGCACTTTTCTCCCTATTTTCAAAATTTCACTCATTTCGTTACTAAAGTGCAATCAAGCCTGTGGAAAATGGTAAAAATGTTGGATATGTGGGGTTTGAAACTTTGATCCTTTCCTTCCCCACTACCACCAAAGGCATTACTAGTGTGTTTGTTTTTACGTTTGAAATACTCAAATTGACATTTGACCTAATCCAACAAGACACATGTTTTTTCTTTGAAGTGTCTCGAAAGTTGTGACAAATACAAACCAAACACACACCAAGCTATTTGGATTGTTTGATTTACATACTAAAATACATTATTATATATACCATTGCTGCATTTGGAGACATGTTTTCTCATCTTTTTTTTACATCTTGTTCAACATCTCCATCATTATGTTCTTTACCTTGAACTAATCTCCACCAACTATTTGAGCAATCTTGTTTAGTTATACTTTGAAAACTAAAAACAACTTTTGAGAATAAAAATCAAACCTACACTTATTTTTCTAGAATTAATTTTTCTCAAACATTTACTAAGTATTTCAAACGAAAAAGTAAACGTAAGAATGAGTAATTATAAAGATGAACTAATAAATCATGATAGATGTAACATGTTAAAAAATTAAGGACATTATTCACTTTTATCAAAAAAAATAATTATCATGAATTTGAAATAGATGGTGAGAAATCTCTTTTCAAAACTATAAATATAAAAATATCTTTGAGAGTATGTCACATCAAAGTTCATATTGCTATATCATAAGCAATTATATTGTATTAAACAAAATAAAAATATAATTAATTATTAACTAAAGTTCAATTTACTATACAACTCTTGTATATACATAACTTAGACACTCAAGTGAATCCACTAAAAAAATACAATCTGACTTGACTTAACAAAAAGATCTTCCTCATTGGTATGGACTATCAAGCATCCCAAAATGCTATACAGCACTTAGTGCCACATTAGAGACTTGAAATTGTTAGAAAATCCCAAAATGAGTAAAACTCAGTGACAATAGGAAATTTAACTAAAATATTTCAAAATATAACAATTTCGATCATACCCAATATGGCAACTATGGAAAATCCTCATTTTTTAATTATTATATATAAAAATATAACACATATAATAAGATATCAACTTGATTCAACAAGCAACATCATATTAATAGTAGTCGCATTCAACAATCTACCAAAATAAAAGAGCAATAATACATTATAATTATCAACGACTATCATGAGATACAAATAACAAGCATGTATGCCCCTAACAATAGGAGCAACATGCGACTGATGTGTGGTATGCAACTCATATGATCTATTCATCTACTCCATGGAGAGATCTTATAATCGGAGGAGCAATCAAAAGATCATGTTCTGTATTCATTAGCTTTAATCATAGTGCAAAGCCATATTGTGCACCAATTGGTTGTATCGAAACACTCTACCACTAATCTTAAGTAAGGCCGTGTTTCGTCGAGATTGCCATGCTGAATTTCACATACCACAACATAGGGAAGCTACCCACTTGACCACTTGTGAAGTTTTGTACAACGTGTGTCCCCAAGGTCTATTGTGACCTTCACTATTGTACTCTTAACTGCACTAAGGCGTAGCTCTTTCCTCAACATCAATCCAAAAATCCAAATTCACATGCATATGCCATATATGATTTCTAATAGAGACATCATTCATATTTATCTATTAAATTGTTAAGTTTGAGTCATTCCATTTTTTTAGTATTCTTAACGTAAAATTTCTTCAATTTCTACATATATCTCAAAATCAATCAGTATTCATAATTTTGGGTATACTTTAATCATTCATTAAATTTATTCTAAATTATAAAAATTTGGACTTAACAGTATAAAATTATTATATATCTCCTTTCAATATCAATTGGTCTCACTAAAAAATGATAGCTCTAACCCAAGTTATAATTTTTTTAACAAAGTTATATCGTAAAATTTTAGTAAAACTATTATAATTATGAATTTAATTGCTATGCACTGTCAATGTAAAAACTTTTACCCTGTCAACTAATCGAAAATCATCTTTAGTGTGACTTTTAGGGTGATTATCATCAAAGTCAAGAAACTTACCATACCTAATGAGTTGTGATTGGATGACGGTGTAAAACTACTTTACATTGTCATTACATAACTTATTTTCTCTATAATTATTCTACTTTCAAAGTCTACAAACCTTCTCAATTTTTAACAAAGGATTTCATATCTCAAAACAAACTAAATATACTTAAGTAAAGATTTATCAAATTATTTAATGCTTAAAGAAAATAATTTATCAATTTTAAACTAACTCATAATAACATCTACACCAACACAAAGGTTTCCAAGTTTTAGGGACATCAATTATCAGCCGGTAGTTTCCTAAGGAAAAGACATCTCCAATTCAAAGCTTTTGAGCTTAATTCCCAATTAAAAGTTTCTCCTTTTCTTTTTTTTCTTATTTAATTTAACCATCTCTTGTACTCTTTTTCCTTATATTTTTAACTATGGGTAACTTAACACTCTCGTTCAACCTTTTTTAACGCCATATAAGTCACGAGAAACAAAAGGAGAGAAGAAGACGCATGGGAGGCAAAGGGCTTTGGCTTCCTTTTCTTTTTCCTCTTTTCGTGTGGCAAAATTTGGAAGCTTATAAATATGAATTTGGTTTCCTTTGAAAACTTATAAATATAAACTTGGCGTCAAGTTTATAATATATATTTATATTTATGCTTTATGGGTGTATGAGTAGAAAGCTTTTAAAAGAAGCTGAGCATCTTACTCTAACTATTTTTTTTTTCATATATATACATTAAAATAAATTATGTTTATTATAATAATATTAATTTTAACTTTTTTAGAATTTTAATATTTAAGTGCACTTTTAAACTTATGAAATCACGTAAAAATTCTATGATTACTAATAAACTAGTAAACTAATTTATTTAAATTTTAAATTATATTTCAAAAATTAGAGGTGTTATAATATACAATTTCCATGATCTTTTACCATATAATATTTTGATAGATTAAAAAACACGTTATATAAACCATTGATATCATGAATTGAGTTGACATTCATATTTGACGATAAATAATAAGAATTGTTATCAAATAAAGATTTACTCTAATTGATTATAAGATTTGTTAATTATGTTTAATAAAAATTGTATCTTTCTAAGGCGATTATATCTTATTACTTAATAATGAGAAAAGATCCAATTTATGGTGAATTATTGATATTAAATCGTCAATTTAAGACTTACTTTTAATGAAAAGAAATTATATTCATATATATTTTTACAATAGAGAGATAGAAAAAATATGAAGTTAAGATAATTAACATGACAGCAAAAATAAAAAAATATTGTAGAAATATTATATAAATAATATAATTCTTTAATGAATGAAAGTTCAAAAAGACTAGTACATATACTCTTTTTTTTTCTTTCATTTTCACAATTACATATAAAATAATGATATAGAAACACTTAATTACTCTAAATATTTCATTAACACTTTTTATTTTTTTTCTATCATATCTTATTACTTAAGATTATCTACATTTTTCTTTCTTATTTCACTTTATATCTCAAGGTGCCATCTAAATTTTGATACTCACTTATCATTTTCCTTACATATAAAACTTTGACTACATCTACCGTCCAAAAATCCTTCGGTCATAATTCATTTAATTTTACCTATTTAGTGACTGCCGAAGAACATTATCTAAAAATAAAAATAAAATAAGAGGGGTTGGCAAGCTAAATGAAAAGAACAACTACTTGTAGAACAGCATATCACCCCTGATCCCAGGAAGAAGATACTTAACAATATGAACATACTTTTCAATATGGGTTAAAATTTATTAGAATAAATTACACTAATTTTTCTTGAAATTTCATCACATTCTTCTTGATATTTTTACTCTTTTTATGCCTACACTAATCTCTCTCAATTATTTAAAAAATATTATACCGACACTTTTTATATATTACACAAACCTTCTTTAATTGTATAAATAACATTATATTGTATATCTTTATAAAGAATTGTTGTAAACGTAAAAAATATATATATATAAACTTATGTCTAATCTCAAAAAACTTAAAAAAAATAGTGTAATTTACTCAATTTATTAAATTTAATATTGATTAGTGTTTTTTGAAAATTACAAAAAATATAAACGAGATTTATTAAATAAAAAATAAGATACATAAAATTTTCTAATTTTTAATAAATTTTAATTAGCAATAAAGAAAATATTCAAAAGAGTACGCGAATAACCTTTGTCTGATAAACATCTTCAAAAAGAAAAAAAAAAAAAACGTTGTCTGATAAACGGTTAATCGACAAGTCAAACTGCTAGGAAAAAAATTAAGAAAGGCACTGTTGGTTGAAGGAAGCTTCTCATCACCACACACGAAAGAAGTGGAACAGAAAGCCCCCATTTGCAGAAGGTCTAGTCTCCTCCTCTTGTTGGGAGAGGAAGCCAGCAGCAGAGAAGATAGGAATCACAGGATGGCTGAGGTCGCTGTGTCAACGGTTGTTACGAAGCTGACGGAGCTGCTGGTGGAACAAGCGGCGGTGGCGGTTTCGCAGCTGGCGGGAGTAAGCGAGAAAGTGGAGAATTTGAAGAACGAATTGGGGTGGATGCAGAGCTTTCTGTGGGACGCGGATGCCAAACAAGAAGGAAACGAGCGGGTTCGCATGTGGGTGTCCGAGATCAGAGACGTGGCTTTCGAAGCAGAGGAACTCATAGAAACCTACGTGTACAAGGCAACCGTGGAAAGCAGGTTAGACAAGGTGTTCAGACCCTTACATCTGTACAAGGTTAGAACGAGGATCGACAAGATCCTGTCTAAGATCAAGAGTATGTCCGACAGGCGCGAAACGTACGGCGTCGTAATGACCGGTGATGACAGCAACAACCGCAGCGAGAGGTTGAGGCACTGGAGACAACCTTCGCCTTATTCCGAGGAAGAGTATGTTATTGAGCTTGAAGATGACATGGGGCTACTCCTTTCCCAGTTGCTTTCCGTGGAGCCAACGCCTCATGTAGTTTCTATTGTTGGTATGGGTGGTTTGGGGAAAACCACTTTGGCCAAGAAGCTCTACAATCACACCAAGATCACCAACCATTTTGAGTGCAAAGCGTGGGTGTATGTCTCTAAAGAGTACAGGAGGAGGGACGTTCTGCAAGGGATTCTCAGGGATGTGGATCCTCTCACCAGAGACGAGGTGGAGAAAATACCCGAGGAAGAGTTGGTCAACAAGCTGCGCAATGTGTTGAGTGAGAAGAGGTATTTGGTGGTGCTTGATGACATTTGGGGGATGGAGGTTTGGGATGGTTTAAAATCTGCCTTTCCCAGAGGGAAGATGGGAAGTAAGATATTGCTCACCACAAGGAACTGGGATGTTGCTTTACATGCTGATGCCTGTAGCAATCCTCATCAGTTGCGGCCGTTGACAGAAGATGAGAGTTTCAGATTGCTCTGCAACAAGGCGTTCCCCGGAGCGAATGGAATCCCCTTGGGGTTGGAGAATCTTGCGAGGGAGATTGTGGTCAAATGCGGAGGTCTGCCTTTGGCTGTGGTGGTGGTTGGTGGTTTGCTGTCAAGGAAACTCAAGTCAAGTGGGGAGTGGAAACGGGTGCTGCAAAATATCAGCTGGCACTTGCTAGAAGAGCAAGAGAAGATAGCAAGAATTTTGGCCCTAAGCTACAATGATTTGCCTTCTCATTTAAAGTCATGCTTTCTGTATTTGGGTCTTTTCCCAGAGGGCGTGAACATTCAGACAAAAAAATTGATCAGACTATGGGTGGCGGAAGGATTTCTACCGCAAGAAGGAGAAGAAACTGCGGAAGGTGTTGCTCAGAAATGCTTAAATGAGTTGATTGGTAGGTGCATGATTCAAGTGGGAACGGTGAGCTCGTTAGGCAGGGTCAAAACAATTCGCATCCACCATCTTCTTAGAGATCTTTCACTCTCTAAAGGAAAAGAGGAATATTTTCTCAAAATATTTCAAGGTGATGTGGCAGGTCCATCAACCAAAGCCCGCCGCCATTCCATACATTCTTGCCATGACCGGTATGACTTCTTAAAACACAATGCTGATCATTCACGTTCCCTGCTGTTCTTCAATAGAGAATATAATGCAGATGTAGTGAGGACATTATGGCTTCCTTTGAATTTTCAGCATGAAAAGAAATTGAATGTCATCTACAGGAAATTTAAGCTACTCAGGGTATTAGAATTAGATGGTGTTCGGGTAGTTAGCCTTCCAAGCAACACAGGGGACTTGATTCAATTGAGGTATCTAGGATTGAGGAAGACTAATCTAGAAGAAGAGCTTCCACTTTCCATTGGAAACTTGCAAAACCTACAGACACTTGATTTAAGGTATTGTTGTTTTTTGAAGAAAATACCAAATGTAATTTGGAAGATGGTGAACTTGAGACATCTGCTCCTGTACACTCCATTTGATTCTCCAGATAGCAGCCATCTTAAGTTGGATACATTAGTCAATCTACAAACCCTACCACACATTGAGGCTGGAAACTGGATAGTAGATGGTGGTTTAGCAAATATGATCAACCTTAGGCAATTGGGGATTTGTGAATTATCGGGACAAATGGTGAATTCTGTACTTTCCACTGTACAAGGATTACACAACCTTCATTCACTGTCTCTATCACTTCAATCTGAAGAGGATGAATTTCCAATCTTTATGCAGCTGTCTCAATGTACTCATCTTCAGAAGCTCTCTTTAAATGGAAAGATCAAGAAGCTGCCTGATCCACACGAGTTCCCGCCAAACCTCTTAAAACTAACTCTACATAACTCCCACCTACAGAAAGAGTCTATTGCCAAACTGGAAAGATTGCCAAACCTTAAAATGCTCATTTTGGGTAAAGGGGCATACAATTGGCCGGAACTGACCTTCAATGCTGAAGGGTTTTCACAATTGCATATTTTGCGACTCGTTCTTTTGAAAGAATTGGAGGAGTGGACAGTTGAGGAAAGTGCAATGCCAAGGCTTGAGAACATGATTATTGATCGCTGTGAGAAGCTGAAAAAGATCCCAGAAGGACTGAAAGCTATCACTTCTCTGAAGAAGTTAAAAATTGTAGGAATGCCAGTAGAATTTGAACATAGACTACGGACTAAAGATTTGTTTGAGTTCACAAATACTCCGGTAATTGAATCGACTACAGACATTTTGGCAATTGGTAGGCTACTGTATTCACCAATCTGATACAAGATTTGATATAAAGTACATTACTACATTGTATGTAAAAACAAGAATTTAGAAAACTTACTTTCATTATTGCATATCATACTGCAGATTAGTTGCTGGCACAATGTTGGTGGGTGACACATGCCTTCAGCTATGGAATGGAAGCATTTTCAAGTTCTGGCTCCATTGTTCAGCATACCAGCTTCAGTTTATTGTTGACAGTGTACATGTTGCTTGATAAAGTGTCCAGCGCTGATCAGCTTTTCCACTTCTATGCGCACAGGATCTTACTCCCTTTCATCCATTGGGAATGACTTCCAATAACTAATTGTGAATGCCATAATACGTGGAACTTATGTGAGCAGTAGTGGGGTTTGCCACAATAGAGCATTTTTCTGAGATTGAACAGCTATGGCAAATTCAACAGGTACCTTTTGCTCACAAACGGATATCTCAGTTACACGTAAATGGCCAACATTTATTTCAATTTTTTTAATTTCTGGTTTAAATTTTAAATGTGGCCAGAAAAGGGTCCTGGATATTCATTATCCTGTATTTTGTTTCTTTCCCATATATTTGATTCCAACACAGCTGAACATCATTATCCACATACCAAGTTTTGCAATACCTACTAGATTTTGTTATATATCTTGCAATCCTTCTTCATTTACAGCAAATGTTTATGTGGTAGAAAGAATTTCATTCTTATGCAGTGCAACACAGTGCATTACGGTATAGTAAACCCCTGTCGCAGTAACTACAACTACCCAAAAAAGAAAGATAGAAATAAAGAACTTATCATTATTAATGTCAGTAATCAAGTTCTGTACCTCATTCCGCAACCTCATTCGTTTTGGCATAACGGGAAGCCACCCCTTTAATTTAGAAAACTATTAATTTTTATTTTATGAGAAAAGTATTAAAATTACTTTTCTTATAAGTTAATGTTTTTCGAAACTTTATTTAACCATCCTTAATTTTTTTAGATAATATATTCATTTATCTGATTAGTATTGTGCATCATAAATATATTTTACATCCAAATAAAGGTATAATTTAAAAAAAATGCAAATTTTAAAATAAATATGTATTATTAATTCAAAAGAAAAAAATTTAAATTTTAAAATAAAATAAATTAATAATGACATATTTTATTTTTATGAGAGAGTTTATTAAGAGATTAAATCACTCTTAAAAGAATAAACTCTAATTTTTGGTAGGGACATAGGTATCTCTTACGGGAGTCAATTTTGGTTGAGTTGAATAAACTCTATTTTAAAATATAAAATATATATTTAACACTTTCTTAAAAGCATATAAACAAATGAGATTGAGAAAAAAGAGAGAATTTTAACGTAAAAAACATTTCAAAATAATTTATTTATCAGTATATTAAACTAAGGTTGGGAGAAATAAAAATTGACAAAGAATTTGGCAACTTTTGGAAAATGTTAAAAATTTTTTTTTAAACAGCTATATATCAAACGTTTAATAGAGTGAATAAACGAGATGAACAAAACATTTAATTTTTGTTTTATGATTAATATATTTTAAAATAAAACATAATTAGACATGAGATTAAAATGCAATATACTTTGATTTCATCGAAAAGATAAAATCAAAGAAAACATAGCACAGCGTTTTATTTTACACGTCAAACATAACTTCAAAGAAAAAGGGAGTTCAATAAAAATTTATTTCAATTCCACTTTATTCCCCACGAAAGGTTATATAAATTTCATTTAAATTTCAATACCTACTTAAATTCCAACTACTTGAACAATTAATTCAAATTTCAAGACTGACCTTGAAATATCTAATTACATAAATTTAATTTAAACACACAACAACTCTATCAAAAGGATATTCAAGGCACATCACGACACTGCTAATGACTTCCTCAACTCATCACAGAATAGATCAATTGACTCTCCTGTTTTTTAATGCAGTAAACAAAGGAAAGAAAAGTAAAATGTAGGTGCAATTTTCATATGTGCGACATGACAACGACATTACTTCATCTGGTGTTAATTTTTCTGCAGTTCTTTCTGATCTCTCCCCTTGATCCTGTTAAAGGAGTAATGTTTCCCATCTTAACCATGGACTTGGCAAATTGTTCAAAGAAAAGATCGTTTCTTTCTGCATACTTCTTCACTAAATCTGCAGATACTTGATTCTTTGTCAAGAGAACTTCGTCAGAATTTAACAGACCCTTGTTAGCTAACAAGTTCTTGTAATAGTAGTTGTCAAATTTAATTGGGGTAACAAAGTCTAGCACAAACAGATTCTGGTCTCCACCAGATCTTGGACACCGAGTGCGCAATTGAGCAGCATATTTTTGATCAAGAGTGAAGTCTGCTTTTCCATTGCCTGTTTGGTTGTAGAGTCTCTGCCTGAAGCTGGTGCATCGGGAATCTCCTATAGTGTGGCTCCCTATAACATTACAAAAATTGTTTATGCTACAGATGCAGCTATAGAATTGAATACCACTAATTGAGTAAAACGAAAGTGATACTTAAATGTAGACGAAAATTAAGGTAGTCCAAATTGGATTTCACAACAAAAGATCATGTTTGATTGTATTTTGTCACAATCAAGTTTGCTGTAATCAAAGCGGATGGTGTAATCAAATTTAGCGTTGCATGATTAGAGAGAAATGAGTCTCGAGAAAATAAAAGTAGATGGTGTACTTAAATTTAGAGTTGCATGACTGGGAAGCAATGAGACTCCCCAAGCTTACATTTGAAGCGCAAAAACAAGTTTTCTAAATTTGTGTATGTATAATTACATTATAATAAAATCAAGTTTGTTCCTAGAAGTACATTTAACTACCAAAAAATATATGTAATTATACTAAATGTTACTGTAAACTTGATTTTGAAAAAGTAGTTTTGAAATATACATTAGTTTTGCTTTAAACTTAATTTTGACCAAAATTAATTTTGCAAAATCAAAATCATCGAAGAATAAGTTTGTAAATACTAATCTAAACAAACGATAACCATAAACCAAACATGTTTTGAAGGGAAAAGGCCAGAAACAGATAAGTACTAGGAGTGTACCAGATAGAGCAACAAGATCAACAATATCAAGCCCCTTAAGCTTGAATTTAGTTAAGATGGTCTCGAATGTGTTGTTGGGAGCAGGAATGTTGTTATTTGAGCCACTAATGCTTGCACCTAGAGAGTCCTTTCTTCCCAAAGGAACTTCCCATCTTGGTCCACCAGTCTGCAGGGTTTATATAAATCAGGCTCGATCACTAAGTTTTGACAGTCAAATATCAAGATAAGGGTACTAGAGTGCAAAACAAAAGGAGATATTTACAAGAACAGTTGAATCTCTCGCAGCTAGAGCCAAAATGTCGGCACATGACACTGCATGAGGGCATTCTTTCTCTAGTGCGGATTTAATTTCATCAATGACTTCAAATCCTCGAGCTGAATTACGGTTTGGATTTGACCTCTTCTCACTGATAATAGTTCCACTGCTATCTAGCAACACCGATGCATCACAGCCCTGCAACATCAAACCTTGAGTCATGATGCATTTGAACAATACAAATTCTATAGTATGCACATAAGCAATACTCATAGATCAGACAGTTAGGACACTACTATAAATTTTCTATTTGTATTAACCAAGTTAAGGGGACCTTGACAAAACAATCATGGAAATGTAGTCTCAGCAATGAAGCAGCCATGCGGGGTTCTTTTGCAACAGCCTTGGCAACGATGGATTTGACAATCTCTTGAGCTCTGGGGCATGAACCATCGTAAAACTGTGGGTAGAGGTAACCTCCTATTTTCTTTTTACAGTGACAGAAGGGAGCAAAGGCTAGTAGAGACAGAAGGAGGAGGAAGTTTATAGAATTGACCATTGTTGTTCCTTTCAAGATCACTTTCACAAAACAAACGAAGGGTTGTTGAAGTGGAGTTTTCAAGCTGGATTGAATGAGCACCGTGATGGGGTATGGTATTTATAGAGCAGAGAATTATTGCATGACAGAGAACGGATTGGAAAAAGGCGCACTGGAAGGATAGAAAAAAGCTGGAGTTGGTAACTATTAACTAACTAGTTTTCAAATCCGCATAAATGATGAAAGAGTGGTTAGCTCTTGATACTTGTCATATTAAATCACCCAAAGCTATAGTATTTAACAAAATGGCTTGATGGTTATGCAGACATGCTTAGTTGCAGAGCAATACTATGCAGTCATTTTAGTATTCTCAATAATTTTAACAGGAGAGAGATAAAAAGACAAGATCAATAATTATGAGGTAAGATGAATGACATGATCAATAGAAATTAAAAAAATATTATGAAATAGCAAAATAGTATTATTTATGTAAAAGGCCTTAGCTATGGACCCGGTTCCTTTTACATTGTTACGGTATTCTTTCATTGAAAGTTATATTGGTTTAAGATCAGCATCAATTCCTTTCTTTTGTTTATTCTTTTCTAAAGCGCTATCTTTCGCTTTTCATTAGATAAAACCTTGATTAAGGCTAATAAAGTATTACCACCATCGTGATTCGTGAAAGAACTGTCATTTTTTTGTAAAATATTTTTTTTAATCTAAATTAGTTGTCATTTTAAAGTATCAAAGAAATGTTTCTTATATTATTTTAACTTTGTCTTATATATATATATATATATATATATATATTCAAACATCATCTCTCAATAATCTAAAATTAGATTTTTTTTTCTTTTTAAGAATTGAAATATTAAGAAAATATAATCCATAAAATAAGGGTAATTTAGTTTCATGGTTAACTTTTTTTTTCCTTCAAAATTTAGAAAAAGTTTATTAATTTCATCAATCGATGTACAACACTTTAGGTAGTTATTTCAAAATAGAGATAATATATCATTATTGACACTTTTTTTTTTCTGAAAAACATTAGTTTTATGAATTTATCTCTAAAGTAATTTTTTTCTTCATAGGTGGTTTTCATAAATGTCAATCATATTCGAGATATGATTAGACATTAAATGTGAAAAACTTGACGGATAGAGATTTAAATTATGATTTTTTACTTGTGGAAATCTAACCTAAAAAATTAGACCCAACTTTGGTTGATTAAAATAAACTAGTCTATTATAATTTTAGCGAGTTTAGGTATATTTTAAATGAAAATTAATTCAGGCTCGCTACAATCTCGCTTGTTCACTTTTAAGACAAATTCTATCTGAAGGACTTTATTCCACATTTTCTATTCGAAAGACACGGCCTTCATTATTAGTACAACCTTAAGGCCGAAGACTAGTATTTCAATTGACCAAGCCAAACCAAGAAAATTACAGTTTTGATCCTTCCCTTGCACTATAACCGAGTCTCGAGTTCAGGGGGCTTCCAGTCAACTACGACAGTATCAAAAACCTTGCAGTTATTGTTCTGTCTTATTTGATAGAGTCTACGAATTAAGTTACCTTCACCTGCTCATGTTGACTTCGTCGTAGCTCTTAATATTGTTGACTAAATTTTCCTACCAAAAATGGCATCTGCAATGTGAGAACTGAGAAGGATACCAGCGCCAGCTATAACCATTTTTCATCGCGATAGATTGATGTTCTGTCTTTCAAGTGCAATTTTTCATATTTTTTTTGTCATTTTAATTAAAATAATGTTCAAATTTAGTCTATAAAAAATAAATTATTTTTTTGGGTCACTCATTTATAAAAATGTATCACATGTAGTCTTTGTTCTTCATAAAAATTGATTTCATTTTAATTTCTTATTTATAAAAATAAGAATTATATACAACACATTTCCATAAATAAAGAACCAAAAGAAGACGATTTGTGTTTTAGAGATTAAAAATAAATATTACTCTATTTACAAGGGACTGAAAACATATTTAACATTTTTTTATGAGAAAATAGTCTAGTGCATTGATAGGTAAAAAGGATACAAGTATCATTTAATTACAAACTGTTATGTATGATAAGTTTATTAACTTTTATATTAACTGCATTATAATTACACTCTTCTTTTATTAATATTTTTTCCACATTATTTTTTATTGGACAACGGTTTCCTCGGGTATATTAAAAATAAAAGCCAGAGTGACTTTCATTCGGTGGACAGATGACAATTGTATGATTTGTATCCACATATGTATTCTTTGTTCTTCTTTTCTTGTGTCAGTATAAACATGCTACAAACGCTACTGTCTGCTACGCTCGACCTCTCATCATGAGTTAAATACTTAAATGTGAAAAACTTCTTAACTTCGAAACCTGTAGCAACCTTAATTTAGACTTGTGCAACTGTTTATATGTTGAAGGATATATAAAATACTAATGTTGATAAGGGCTAAAATAAATAATAAAGAATATTACATGATTTATGATGCAATGTAATGAAGGAACAGGTATGGTTGAATACCTACTCCTCTCTACGCTTCTATTAGTCTAAATCTTAAACTAGAGTTGTCTTCTTTTGATTTAACATTATACTCTTAGCATTACTTCTTTTCGTTTATTTTAGGGTAGTGTATATTATTTTGGGGTATATATGTGCTTAGCTTTGATTCCAGGGAAATCGACAACTTTGCTAGTTGCTACTAAAAGATTAGGGTGTTGTAGACGGAGTTGGATAGGATCACTTTCTTCTATTCTTTCCCTTATTTTTAGCGATTTTTTATTTTATAAGATAAGATAACATTAAGTTTGGACATGTGGCAGTGAGCATTAAAGCTGTAAAGAACACTAAGGATTATTACATTAATGCAACATTATTCAAACTAAAACCGATTAAGTAAAGTTACATGCTTAGTCTCTTACTCTCTTAATAATGCTTTCAAGGTGCACTTGCTTTACTTTTAAGTCTTCCAAACTCCATTTTCACGGTCCTGGGTATACCCCATGAGAAATAGATTACATTATCACATGAAAAAGTATTTTTTGCACGAATACACGATAAACCAAAAAAGTTAAAATTATTACAAAAAAATTAAATTTAATGACAAAATATTTTATATGTAATTTTTTAACAATTCATCACTAATTTTTTATTTATTTCAATATTAATGATGAAAAAGCAATTTTTGTCACAAAATTTAATCATTAATACATTAATTTTTTGTAGTACATTAAAATAAACCTTAATAGGAGCTTATCATTATTAAATTATAAATGATTATACTTATTAGACATTAATTGCACTTAACAAAAATAACTCCATTTAGTTAACAGTTTGTTATTTGCAACTTGGTCATTCAATAGTCACTTGAACTTGTGAGTTTTTTTTTTTTTTTCGGATGACAATAATGAGAGTTGAATTTAAAATTATATGCAAACTATCAAAACCCCACCACTGGAATTATATTTGTGAGCTTGTGAGTTTTCCTTCTTTAGAATTTTATTTGTATAATTTTTTTTTATAAATTTATACAACAAAGAAACAGAAAGAGAAGAGGGAGAAGTGTAACATAATATAAACGATGTAAAAAAAAGGTAAAGAAAAATTAATATAATAAAAAATATAATTTTCTTTTTTAAATACACTGAGTATAACAATAGGTTTAAATATGTATTTAGTCTCTATAAAATGAGTAAGTTTTGGTTTTGGTTCCTATAAAAACATTTCTTTATTTTTATCCATATAAAATTTGAAATTATCGTTTTTGGTTTTTGTAAAATGGTTGAATTTTAGTCTTGGTCTCTAGAAAACATTTTCTCTTTGATTTCCATTCTTCTGAAATTTGAAATAGTAATTTTGGTTTTTAACATTCATTTTAAAGTAGATAAATAACATTCATTTTAGAGATTTAGAAAAGATTTTAGAGGTGTCACCTGCTAAAATGGTACCGCAGACACTAGTTGGTACTACTTGAGATAGTTATTTGACCTTTCGCTAAACACATAAACAGTTAATAAGTATCACATTATAGTACGGACAACATATAAAGATTTCAAGTTTTAGAGGAATGAAAATAAAAAAAAGCATGAAATAAAAGCATGACAGGACAACTACTAAAACAGCAGTAGTAATTTTTGGTTAGAGACCCTTCCGAATGAGCTCCTTTAAGGAAATAAAGCTCATTGATTACTGAAATGACACTAGTATTTGGAAGATTTGAAGTTCATCTCAAAATTAGCCTATCAATTAGAGGACCACGAACAGTAGGGCATTCCCGAGAATCTTCACTTGCAAAGAGAGTATTAGAGATGAGTATATGAACCAGCTTGGTTCGTAGAGGCCCACAAAATAAATGGATTAGAAAAATTAATGGCTCACACTGGCCCAAATTGGTTTGCAGGTTGGTGAGCTAGTCTGCGGGCTAGAAAAGAAAATGACAAAAAATATGAAAAATATTAAAAAACTGAAATCTTATGTATTTATATTTGAAACTTTTTAATAATTATTAATTACTTGTAAATATCTTTGAAATGTCACGACTTTTCAAAAAAAATCTTTGAAATGTCACGTTACTTTTAAGTTGTAATTACATTTTTATTTTAGCACAATAATTTGACATCTAAATATGAATAATATAAACAATTTCATGTTAACAAGATTGACACGTCAATATTATGAATAATATACCTAACTCTAACGGTGATATTGGAGAGAAAATTGGTAGTCATCAATTTTTTTATATTAGGACATGTGAATATGAATGATGATATAAGTAATATCAAATGAAAATATAGCAAGTTAAAAGGGTCCAAATATTAAATACAAACATAATTAACGTCAATTAATACTTAACAATTAATAAACATCAAATGGTCTTAAGTCCTAATTAAATTAAGAAATTAGAGTTTTACTTCTCAATTTTTAGTAAATAAATAATTATTTAATGTTAAAAAATATTAAGAGAGTTTGGTCTATGAACTCGCGGACTAAATTTGTTTAACCTGCAAGCTAAACGGACCAACCTGTATAGAGTCCCATTTATATAGATTAGTAAAAATTGAGCTCAGGCCTACACGGGCTGCAAGCTATACGAGCTGGGGACCACAGCCCATATATATGTAGTGGTCAGGCCAGGACAATGTCTCGCCCTGTTCCACCTGCCTATTTCATCCCCCGTTCAATAAAATGTTAGATAAGTTTGCGAATGCGGTAGCTGGCATTGCCTACTGAACGCACTTTGTATGCTGCAGTTCAATTGCTTTTGCAGTCTTATTGACATCTTCACTTCTATTTTATATTTTTGAAGAAAAAAGGAAGTACATATTTTTGGAACAAACACGTGATGGTGATGAATATAAGATGGCACAATACTTTTTCTCGTGAAACATATCTCTACCATTAATGAAAGGATCAAAAAGATATTTCCACACGTACGCTTTTTTATTTTGCTAAGAGTGATATGTAGATGATTAGATGTATAGCTTAATATATGCATATTCTCGTGACTCGTATGCAAGCATCAAAATTTGCATACCTTATCAGTAGCTACCTTCTCACTTATACCTCGAAATTGAACAACAAAAAGCTCCAAAGCAGTTGACAGCCGCCTCTCCCCAATTGGCTGATGGTTTTTCAATAAAATTTCAAGAAAACATAAAGGCTTATCAACAATGTATCCTACAACAATTACTAAGAATCATCAACAGGATATACTTGATCAATTGTAAACAAATGCATACATCCCACCCGAGAGAACTTGTCTATTTAAAAGTATACTTCTGCAGTAAATTGCTCATCCAGAAGATTATTATTAGTAGTATTTATTTTGTTGTTGTTGTTATTATTATTGCTATTATACACCTCGACCTAACAAAGAAGCAGATAATAATTAAGAGTTTCGTAATAACACAAAGTGGCATTAAAATTACAAAACAAGTATAAATTATCGAATAAACCTTTAATTTAGTCCTTAAAGTATCACCCTCTCTCTTAAATAGTCTTTGAACTAATGAAATTATATAAGTAGTTCCTAAAATATTGAATATCCATCAATTTAGTTTTTGGAAAAACTATTTTGAAGAAATTTTCAATACTTGAGGGATTATGTAACATGATTTTTAATACTTTAGGCACTATTTATATAATTTTATTAGGTTAAGGACTATTTAGGAGAGAGAATGCTACTTCAAGGACCAAATTGATGGTTTACTCATAAATTATCACATAAATGTATGTGTCAACGTCGTAGTGTTACAATTCAACAGAATACTAGTCATTTGAAACTCTTGTTGAAAATTGTATAATCGCCCCTCTCCTAAACTTTGCATATACCAATTAGAAAACCCTTGGTGAACTGCACTCGTCCTACATAAACAACAAGGCGATTGTTTCGCTTTATAAGTTTATATAATTTCCCTAGGAATGGAAGTTACTTGTGGAACAATTAACGGAAGGAACACACACGAATAATTACACTAGGCTTAGTTCATTTGTTCAAAAAACTTGTCCCGCAACAAAATTTTGTCATGATTTTGGTCACGATATTCAACATCATCTCCCAAAGCGAAACTGAATTAAAGATGGAACTAGGAGTGACAAAACAATCCATTTATCCATCATCCATCCAATCCATCCACAAGTAAATCCATCTATTATAAAAAATAATAATAATGGATTGGATCCAATCCATCCACTTAATTTTATGGATGGTTATTGATCCATCTACTATTTTTTCAAAATCCATTGGACTATATTAAATAAAAAAATAAATTCCATTAGATAAAAAAAATAAAGAGACAAATGTAAGTTTCATGAAACATGCTAAAAGGTACACAATTATCATAATTTAAAAGAACAAATTTATTTAGCGCTGGATAAAGAAATTTTGTTTATTCGCATTCAAGCAAGCTAGAAATATCTAACAAATCCATGATATCTAGCAAAGCAAAAGATGAGCTCGGAGTAGCTGAATAATGGATGGTGACCTTTGCTGATCTTTTGAAAAAAATAAAAAAAGTCACACAGCAATTGTTGATCGAAGGCTCACACTTTTTCCAAAAGCCATTGAACCCTATTGTCTATTATTAGCTTTTTAATTGAAGCAGTGGCTATGTCCTTGTAAAAGGTGATTATGTATAGGGGGGATAACTTGTCTTGTATGATAGTAACTTAATTGTTTAAAAATTAATTTACTAGAATTTAAACCAAATAAACTGTTATATTAATTCTTTTAACTTTAAAACTCATTATATTTCCACTTCTAATGTATAATATATTCGGGGAGAGGGGAGAGAGAGGTTAGAGAAAGAGAGGAGAGAGAAAGCAGAGAGTGGGGAGAGAATATTTTAAAAATAAAAATTATTTAAATTTTAAAATATATTATTTTTGTGGATGATTGGATATTCATCCACTAAAAAATTGTTAATAGATGGATTGGATTTGATTTTATTAGATGGACCATAGATTGATTGAATAACATGGTTATCCAAAAAAAAATAACAACAACATAGACTCACTAAAAGTAATAATATATATATATATATATATATATATATGTTAACAAAATAATAGCCCTATTGGTCAACCCGCCCCACCCTATTGGTGGCACATCGGGTTGGTGGGTTGGGCAGGGCAGGCTAGTGGGTTGAGCCACCTAACCCATTGATAAATCTACATTTTATGTAGATTTATAAAGCTAATTCATATGGTTTTTGGCTCTAGTTTAAAGAAAATATATGAGAAAATAACCCAATGATATAAAATGCCATGTAATTTGTGTTCTTGAGATTTTTTATTAAAAACTTCATGATTTTACTTAGTCATTTGGGTTTATTAATGTGGGAAACTTGAGCAAAGAAAATGGATAATGTCAGGATATACAGGAAGCTAATTTTAGCTATAAAAGCACAAGAAGAAGCAAGTTAGCTTTGGTGCCTAGCGAAGCAGCGCCTAGCCCCAATACGATGGTAGGAATTTGAAGAGTGGGCGCCCAGCACCAACACATTTTTAGCTTTTGTGAACTTTCTTTTTTATTGGGCATGACACATTTTTGTGGTCCAGAATGCCCAAATGCATTATAAAAAGGCTAGAACTACACGTTTGAGAGCATTCTTGGACTCATCTAAGGACCGGGAGCAAGGAAGAGCTTGAAGATTCATCTTCAATTGTAGATTTTGAAGAATTGTGGTTTGATTCTCAAGATTCATGGCTTTCTTTTTTATCTTCTTTTTATTTTTACCTTTATGTGTTTAGTTTCTCTATGAGTTTCTAAACCCCTTTGGGGTTAGGTTAGGATGAATTGTAATTGGCATCCTTTGTAATTTGTTTTTCCTTCTAAACCTTTTGATTATTAATGCAATTTAGTTGTTAATTTTATGCTTAATGCTTTTCTATGCGTGACACTCATTAGAAATTGATTTGTAATTCAAACCTTGCAATTGGAAAATTGGGGTTTGAACCTTTCCATTTTAGCACCCATATAATTCTTGAACCTAGGGATAGGAAGAGAGGTTGTATGCCTCCACATTAATTTCTTGCTCTTAATGCTTGTGACTATATTTGCTTGCCTAAGGGATTAGGGTATAAAATTAGGAACAAAGGGTTTACCACCTAAGGAATTAGGATTAAATTAATTTAGAGAAATTGAAGGTAAATTGCGTAATAGGAATGGGTTTGAAAGGAAAAGAATTACACTGGGCAAAAATCATTGGGGATTCCGAAACCTAACTGCTTTTGCTCATTGATATTTTAAATATTTCTTAATCGCAATCTAATTCTCCTTAATTCTTAAAATCACAAAAATTTTGATTCTTCTTTTAATTCAAAATACACAAGCAATTTTTGGTTAAATTGAGATTAAAATCACAATTCCTGTGGAAACAATACTTTACTTTCACTTTATTACTTGTATGACAGGTATACTTACCGTGATCTTAACACCCATCCCACCAGGCGTGCCTACTTGCTGGACCTAACCCATTTTGCCATTCCTATCTGTTGTGTAGTTAATTTGCAATACAAGTTACCTTTTTTTTTAAGAGTTAACTTTTAATATTGAATTAACTATGATACAATTACCTTTTTAATTAAAATTAAATTAATTACGATACAATTTACTCTTTTTAATATTAACTAAATTAATTACGATATAAATTACCTTTTTAAGTGAAATTAAATTAATTATGATACAATTTACTCTTTTTAATAAAAATTAAGTTAATTATGATACAAATTACCTTTTTAATTGAAATTGGTTTAATTACTATATAAGTTACCATTTTTAATAGTAATCAAATTGATTATAATGCAAATTACTCTTTTTAATATTAATCAAATTAATTATGATATAATTTTGAAAAAGATACGATATGAGTTACCATTTTAAATAGTAATCAAATTAATGATGATATAATTTTAAAAAAATTAATTTGTATCATAATTAATTTAATTGTTATTAAAAAGAATAACGTGTACCATAATTAATTCAATTTTAATTAAAAAGATAATTTATATCATAAATTGATTACTATTAAAAAGATAACACAATGGAAGGAAATAAGTTTCCGTTGTGTTAAATTTTTATAGCGAAAACAAGTTTTTATTATGTAATGTTTACAATATTTTTGTTAAGGATATTTTTGATAAAAAAATACAAAAAAAAAAAGAGTAAGGACGTAAACTTAAAAAAAGGGTGTGAGAACAACAACGCGCTCTTTTGTTTTTGTTTTCAATTCATAATTAGTTGTTTAACGTCCAGGTCCATACGTGAACAAGAGAATTGGATGCCTCGTACAAACTTTCGGCTTGTCGTCTGGACCAAGATATGGAATTATCCTTTGTTGGGCTAAAGGCAAAGGAGTACTTGTCGAAAAATTGGCCTATATAGGGAGCATTTTTGTTACTTACACCGGAAAAGAAGGAGCTCTTTTTGTGGGTTAGCTTTTCATATATATATATATATTGTACTAGATATTGATTGATTCTGTACGGACATAATAGGCCTGGCTTTGCAATTTGCATATTGTGCATAGCCCTATGTATATACTATACATAGTAAGTCCTATCCTAATAGAGACCAAAATTCTGATTAACATAATTCATATATTGAGCATATCCTTTTCTTCTTGTCGTTTTGAAAATTTACTAGTTCACATGTTGAACATTTATGTAAGAGGGCATTTGGGAAGTCTCCTGAAAGGCAGAAAGTAAGAGCTAATTCCCCGTTAAACCCTGGACCTCATGTCTGGGCACCCAAGAAGTTTGCTCTCAAAAGAAGAACTGCATTACAAAAGCAAAGTGTTATATAAAAAACCTTCAGTAACCAAATAATTCTGTAGCAAGTAGCAAAGGTAATATGGTATATATTCTACTGGTGGGGTACATACACATCTCTTCTTCTTCTTCTTCTTCTTTTTCTCTACATAAGCCGAAAGCTCTTCTTGCTGAACAAGTGAATCCTCCAGAGCCTGACAATGCAGAACCATTAACAAGACACATTCGAAGGAAAAGCAGAGAGAACCTCAGTTTTTAAAACAATAACAATCGGAAATAGTAAGCACTTTGGCTTACATAATGGAGATGTTTAAAAGAAGTTATTTGGGACTGTGGAAGTGGCTTGTGATTTTTTTATAAAATTATTCTTTAACTTTAATAAACTTTATAATCAAACTTATAATTAAGTGCCCATTTGATAAGAAGTGCTTAATTTTTTTTTTATTACCCAAATGTGCCCAATAACTGATTCGGTTCTGCTTATAAGTTATAATTTAGGTTAAATGAATTAGTTAATTGATGAACTATTTGAAAATTTTTAATTGGGTCTTTAAACTAAAAAAATTGTAATTAATTCCTTGATTTTATAAATTTTTGTAATTAGGTCTCTGAAATTAGTTTATAATAACTTAAAACTGTCAAAAAATGAAAATTTATAGTAGTTTTAAAATCCTTAGAAATCTAATTACAAAAATTTTATAAGATCAAGAACCAAATTACAAATTCTTTTAATTTAGATATCTAATTAAAAATTCTCAAATACTTAAAAGACCTACTGATTAATTTAACCTATAATTTAATGGAAACAGTTACATGTATAAATTAATATAATGTATTTACCTTCTTGGTGGCCAGAAGTTGTTTCTCCAAGTCATCGGCTCTACTTATAGTTGCATTCAGCATTTGCTCCTTCTCAGGTGGCATGGCAGGAGGCTGATTATTAATGTTGACCATTTTTTCCTCCAACTCAGCCATGCGTTTCATAACAGTCGCAAACTCAACTGCACAGAAGGCAGTTGTAGGCAAATCGATCAGGCACAGACTTTGATTTAAAGATACGACATGAATATTGGATATGCATAATATAACAAAATATTTAAATTAATAATTAGTATTTATATATTCTTGTATTTTTGCTTTAAAGAATACTAAGAAATATTATTTTATGATAAAAATATTTTATCTCTTTACAAAAAATCCCAAAACAAATGATAAAATTATATTTACTAGAAAAGGTATATTCACCTTCTCAGACCAACTTGTTAAGTTTTACAATTTTTTTATGATAATAAGTCTCACAAAAGCAAGAGTCATTATTTTTAAATATTTTAAATTATATTTTAAGTTGACTTTTTTAAAAAATGAAAAATAAATTTTTTGTATTCAGTTCTAAGTTCAAATTTCGTTGTTGTTATTTTAAAATATATATATATATAGAAAAATATTTCTTGAACACCATATGCTAATCTATACTTGGAGAGAGATAAAAAAAGAAGACAGAAGTAATAAGTATACATGCGATAAGAAGAAAGATAAGGAATATTCTTAATTTGTCCTTATCTTTCTTTTTATCGCATGTATACTTATTACTTCTGTCTTTTTTTTTTTTTTTCTCTCTCCAAGTATAGATTAGCATATGGTGTTCAAGAAATATTTTTCATAAAAATATTAACTCAAATATCCAAAATAAACAGAGGTGTCAACTCAAATCTCTGACCCTGCAAAATAATTTTTTAATAAGACATTTAATGAAGGGTGTTCCACACGTGTTGGATAGGTGTTAAGGGGGTGTCGGTGATGAAAACATATTTGACATCGCAATATTTCAAACAAGAGAGGTATCATGCTTGATGGGTACCTCCCCAACATAGTCCTAACTCATAACAGTAAACGGAATAGTTGGCATCCGTGAGCTTTTTGGGCATGTTTTGTGTCACACTGACACCATATCCACAACAGTGGCCATCATGCCATTGATAAATGTGGGAATTTACATTTTCGTGAATCTTGCACGAATTAGCCGAGGCAAATCAATCTGCTCCACCTAGATATAGATAAGTTGAAGAGAGCCATATGTAATTCAGACTACTAATGTCAAGGCATCCAATCCAAAGGATATGAGAATGCCACACAAATGTTTTCATTTGGCGTAGACTTTAAATGAATCCACGTCATGACTTCTTACTTAGCATACTTGTTGCTAAAAAGAAATACATTTGGCATAGAATGAAGTCGATTCATAAAAGAAATAAAATTCTATCCTCCGTGTGTACCTGTTGATGCTGCAGATGGGTCAACCTTGTCAACCTTTTTCAAAGCAGTTTTATCAGCCGTCGGGGCTAAGTCCTCATGCTTGGAAGCTTTAGTAACAGGGACCTGTGTGAGGCTTATGTTTTGCAGAAAGTTAGAACTAAGGAAACAAGGAGCATTAAAAAAAATAGGATAATTGATGATGAGGGAGCTAAATACCTACAAACTACTAATGCTCAGAAGGACCTACATGCTGTAAGATCTCCTCATAACGTATAAACTTAGCTAGTGAGTGTCTAAAAGTACTAGTTAAAGAATTAACAAATAAAAAAATGATTAAAAATCACACTGGAAGTGTATTGAAAATCATGAGTGAAAATGTATTAACAGTACTTTTTAAAAAAAAATTCATGAAACTACCAAAAGATACTACACAATATCTGCATAATGGTGCACAGCATTCCAAGGGAAGAAGGCCACGTCTAAAAGCCAGTCACATAAAATAGAACACTTAAAATGTTCATGACACTAGCAAAAGAGGAAAGGCACAGGCATGTTTATAGTTGATATGTTGTTTAGTTTCATAATTTATCATTTGAACAATCAAGTTTAGTAAGCGCAAAAAATGCTTATAAATAAATAAACTGATAGATTGAATATTTTCTCTTTAATTAATTTGTATTTACATTAGAAGTACTATCTAAAACTTTTACATCCACCATAACGTCCTGATCCTGAAAGCTGTCTATTTTTAACTAGATTTAAGAATGGATATTTAACATACCTCTTCAACAACTGGAGAAACCTTGGGGGTGAGATTTTCCTCCAACTTGGAAGTCTTGTGTTCCTAGACATGCTCATTTATTAGTTCAAAAGATCGTAAATGATAGAAAGCACTGAGAGTCTCTAGAAAATCAAAATGATATAGGAAAAGCTATAGCATTTGAAGAGGCACAACTAAATGAAAACAAAATGTACCATTAGATTATCAAATAGCTTAGAACAGCTATCTCACCTCCTCATGTTTTTTCTCTCTCTTCCTCGCCACCAGAATCGCTTTTTCTTGAACATTTGTGATAACCATTCTGAACCATCTGCAATTCCATAATACAATAAGTTTAGGAATCCGGATACATACATGGTACATAAATTATGAGCTGAAGTTATAAGTAGAGAAGCAAGGGAAAAAGAAGAGGCAAAATAAAATGAATTGAAGGCCAACCCTCATTATTTCTGGATCGTTCCACGGGCCCTTATCAGAGCGCATACAGCCTCCTTTATCAGCACATGTACAAGTACCTCCTAAAAAGTCAGGCAACTCACTGGCAAAGCAAAACCAAGAAGCTTCTCAATAACCTTTTGTCAGTTTTATAGAAAGGCTTTAAGATGGAGAATGAAAGCAGGGGAGAGGGGGGAAAAATCGAAGAGATCAAAAGTACTTGTAAAATAAGAAAAACCAGATACTGCGAAATTCCATCTATTCATGAACTCACCTAGCATCAATTATTTCTAGCAATTTGCTCTCATACTTGTTGCTAAGAACCTGAAAAATTATGTTTCAGTGACATAATTATATTTTTCTGACCAAACAAGCAGATTTTGGATAAGTTTTATATGCTCACATTGATTTTTGCCGTGGTCTTAGGATCAAGGAATGATTTTACGGTGTTCCACAGTATTCTAAATCCAGAACCTGCATTGATGATGAACATACGATTCAAGGTCTGCAATGAAGCAACCAAGTACATAATGTTACTCAGTAATCCATGATATTTATTCACAATAAAAACTGTTCTTTTTCTTTTCCCCCCCATAAATCTAACCAAGGTAGAAAAACTAAAAAATACCTCTGGATAGTTGTCACCGTCAATCTTCTGAAGGCGAGTAACGAGATCCCTAGCATTTTTGTTGAAGCTTTTAAGCCCCTGTGGCATTGATACAATGTTAAAGTTTTAGCAACTTCTCATATTTTCCAAAATTTTCTTTATTATTGATATCGGGGTTCATTTTGTGTCCACTAAAATACTATCTCTCGCCTCTCGTATTAAAAGGCTGTGATTCTGTGAAGTGTGTAGAAAATAAAGATTGTACATTTTGTCATTTTAAGCTGAGCTATGTTCAAATGTCCAATTCTCTTTATAAATTATGACTTCATTCTCGGCACAAATAATCGTACCACTCCTTCCACATCCAGGATAGTTGTACTTTGATCGATGTGCTTCTTTGCAGCAATGGAACAAGCTGCAAACTTTACATCGAATGTCCTCTCAAACTCCTTTACATGGTATTTGATATAGCGATCCATGGTTGTGACTTGCATCAGCTTCCCGGCATCAACTTGTCCCAATCTCTCTATGTACACAGGTCTTCCATCTTTGTCCACTCCATGATGTCCTTGGGGATAATATTTTAAGACATCATCAATTTCTTTGAATTCAAAGTCCTGGTATAAAGGGCACAGCAGAGTTAAGCAGAGAAAATAAACTAGTTAAAAAAAAAAAAAAAAACTACCAAAAAGGAAAGCGATAGCATACAATAATAGAACAAAAAAAAATCCCCTCAAGCCTCACAAAACATTGTCGTCATAAATACCTCCGCAATAGTGTCAGCACCAAAATCCTTCCTCCATTTGAGCATTTCAGACCACATTTGCTTTGATTTCTCAATATCCATTTTCCTGGCCTTTAGGAATCTATACAACAAAATACAAAAATAGTGTAAGAAAAGTTTCATGTCGTTCTTATCACGAATGTAAGAACATATCCATTCTGGGAGATGGAACCAATGACCGTGCGTTCAATGCAAGTCATGCGGAAAACCAAAAGCATAGGAATGAAAAGAGACCTAAGCATCATATGATAATCATCGTGTTTTGCAGGGAGTAGTTCGTCCAAAATAAGAGCTTGACGGAACTCATCAACTATTTTCAACTCCTCAGCATCGTGCACATCCTCAATTTCAACGGACATGACCTTGCTGCTTCGCCTACCCTTTCTCGTCAAAGAATTCCTCAGCATGTTTGAGGCATTGATTGCTTTCTTCTTGAAAGAACCTACAACATCAGAATATTCAAGAGCCGCATTCATAACACTAAGGATAATAAAAATAATTAGCCACATTCAAAAGCAAAATATCTTATTTAAGAATGTTGGGCAAGGAATGGACGTGAAAATGAAAACGTGTGGCCTACAATAAATAAAAGTTAACCTGTTTTGGGAGACATAGGTCCGGACATGGTGTCGTTTGAGTTGATTGCCTCTTCTGGCCTTAGAGAAGTTGAAGTAGATGAAAAACGAATCAAGCACTCATATCATACAGGGAAGGAAACAAAGGCCCTCCCAAATGCCCTGCCTGCAACCCCACCAACCAACAATTCGTTAGACACACGCGACACATTTTTCTATTTACCATTGCAATCCTTGTCCTACGTTGTATTTTCGTATCTACGTACGTACGGAAAAGCCAAAAATGAAAAACAAACCAACAAAAATGTTCCAATGATACGAAACAATTTGAAACCGTATCCGAAGAGATTTGCGTTAGTTATGAAAGGAAAGGCAGAATTGCGCACAAAGAGCTAGATTATGGCCAAGACAAGAAGAAGAAGAAGAAGAAGAAGAAGAAGAAAGAGATAATTACCTCTTGAAAGCGAAGAGAAGCAGGGAGAAGGAAAGAGAGAGAGGTTATAGAAGAGAAGGATTATCTAAATCCGTAATCCTGAAATAGTTAGTTTAAGAAAATGGGTAAGAGACAGTGAAACACCATTGACAATGCTGACCAAGTCTCAGCAAGACCGTGAATCTCTCTTTTCTAATTCAGAAATAGCAAATAGGAGAAGAAAAAGTTATAAGACAGATACAACAAAGAGAGACAGAAGCAGAGGATCGAAATGCAAGGTTATGCCATTCCATTCATATATATATATATATATATATATCATTATCGTGTCATATGTCACTATCATATCACAATCTATAGTTGACCGCCACGTGCTTCTACCTTCATCTCCCTGCCCTGTGCCTACAACTCAAACATCATTTTATCTCACTGTCATATTTTTAATTTCATTTTTCAATAACTAGTATTTTAATGTAAGATAAATATTTATTTTTTTATAATTAAATTCACAATAAAATTATTTTTAAATATATAAATTATATTATAATTAAAGTTTATATTTACAATAAATAATTTAAATTGTGACATAAGGTTAATTTTAATTATTGACAAATTCTTTTAAAAAAATTATTGAAATTTAATTTAGAAAAAGAAATAAAAGATACTAATTTAAAAAGAATATACGGATAAAAAAAGATTAAGTTTACAGATAAAAAAAAAACAATGGTAATTTGAGATGATTTAAAGAAAAAACTTTTGATTAATTGTGAAAGTAGTACGTGAAATGCATCTTTAAAAAAGAAAAAGAAAAAGAATATTGAAAATATCTAATTGATAAAGTGAGAAGAGAAAAAAGATTCTTATTCTCCAAATTATGTATTCTAATTTATAATATAAAAAGAGATTTGTTAAAGCAATTAATGTTATTCAAATATATTTCCACACACTTCACCTTACGGCGCTCTAATTACCATTTTGCTTAATTCATTGATACATTTAGTCAAATACAATTTTTTTGCACTACTGCAACAAAAACATTTAACATCAGTTAAATTGTAAAACCGATGTAGATCCCTGTGTTGTAAAATATGAGAAATTTTTACATCGAACTATCAAAATCGATGTAGAAAGTTCATCTTCCTTCAAACAACTCACACCCCTTTGTCTTCCTTCAACATCTTTTATCAAAACAACCAAATCTGAAAAAAAAAAACACAACCACATCCTTTAACATCTTCCTTTGTCTTCCTTCGTCCTCCACA
The DNA here is from genome assembly GCA_004329165.1 of Spatholobus suberectus. Lineage (NCBI taxonomy): Eukaryota > Viridiplantae > Streptophyta > Magnoliopsida > Fabales > Fabaceae > Spatholobus > Spatholobus suberectus. Next base: position 80,790,807 of record CM014730.1, on the reverse strand, counting down.
AACCTTGTTTCCTAGCATCATCAACACCAAACCTGTAAAAAAAGACAAAACCACAAAGAATCAAGACCATGTTGTGAACTTGGGAAAACGAAAAGTGCGAGAGAAGAAGAAGAGTTGGGGAAGAAGGAGAGAAGAAAGGGAAAAGCATGAGAGATTCATACCTGTAGCAGCAGCAACAATGGCAACATGAGCACAACGACACAAGCACAATGCAATGGCGACACGGAAGAAGAAGAAGACGAGATTTAGTGGGCGCAAAGAGAGAAGGGGTTGCAGAGTGGGTTCGCGTAAAAGAAGAAGAAGAAGTTTGGAGGGTGTGGGAGTACAATGAATCTGATTTTAAAAGTCATTTTACATTGGTTCTAATTTACATTGGTTATAATTATACCTAATGTAAAAAGAGGTTTTTTACATCAATTCAAATTAGAACCAATGTAAAAAAGTTGTCCTCAATTGCAAAAATGTCACCACATATTTTTTAACATCAATTCTCATATGACCAATATAAAACGGTGTTGTTAAATGTATTTTTTTCATTAGTGTTGTGAATTAATATTAGTCAAATAAGTTTGATTCTTAATCAATTGTGATGCAAAGTAGTGTGTGAAAATGTGTCAATAATTCATTTTAATTAACTTACCTACAAAGTTTAACTTAATTAAGATCTAGTTATTTCTTTAAACATACTATTAATTATAGTTTAAATAATTTCTAAACTTCAAAGAAATGATTGTCAATTAAGGGGTATTTTATATAAAAAGGAAAAAGAAAAAACTTATTATAAACTTTGCATAGACTAAATGATCAAAGATTTGAAACTTCTTGTAAACTAGTAGATACACAATTATCTTATGTTATAAAATCTAGTTCAAATTAGGTGGTTTAATCGATGACTTACATAGTCAAGTAACTAGTTTGAGACTTAGTAGATTATCAAATTATCTATGTAATTGAACCAATGCAAATTAATTTGAACTGACATAAATCAGAATTGAACCGAAATAAACTTGTGACCTTGTAATTAACATAAAGTAACATTATACTTCTATTATTATGGTCTTGTTTACTGTCAAATTTAGATAATATTTTATCCGGATTATAATGGATGTATTAAAAATAATCAATTAAAAATTATTGGTGTCAACTACGATTTTTTCTAAGTGTTGAAAGCACCACACTTCGAGATTGGCTTGATTTCTATTTCTCGAAAAGCCATTTGTTTGAAGTTTATAATTGATCTAAGTTACATGTTCAAGTAACATACAAGGATTTCGAAGAAAGGCCAATTCGAGTTTGTGTTTGAAGTCAGATAACCAAGACTAATGAAGAAAAATGATTAAGTGTTAAATAAATGAAGATTTCAAGTAAAAGAATTTGAGAAAACCAAATTAGAAGTATTTATTAAATTGTTATGTTAAAATTGTTTATTAAATAATATTATTTTTAATTATTCTTAAATGCAAAAAATTTAAAAACAGTTTTTAGCTTTTTTTAGTATTGTTCTTCATTTAAATTAAAGTTTTACTTCAATAACGTATGTTGATCTTTAATAAGACCCCTTAATCATAATTGCAACCCTACCTAATGAACAACCCTAGTAACTCTTCCCCTGGTAATCAATGAATTGGAAAAGAATTGCTATATGGGTTAATCTATGCTATTGAGTTGATAATCTTCTCAAGAACATTCATTCTTTAGAAAATTCTACAAATACCTTCGTTTGGTGATATAGTTGCTGCGACTTGTATAAGGCATTTGCTCTTCTTTTTATCCTGTCCGCACCTTGTTACACTCTGTACTGGTTCACTCGAGTATCTTGTATCACGTGCGTGGGCAATGTCCATTTCCATAGGCCCCTTCAAGTTTCCAATTTGATAACTTGGAATAGGATTACTGATAATCGTATAAAGGGAAAATGTATAATATTAGCGGATTACAGGGTAAAACAAGAGAAAGAACTTGAGGAAAAATTAAAGGCGTTGCTTGCTTCATGTTTAACTGTAGCAAGAACTGCATAAGGAGTCGTGGATCTGGTAGCTAAAGTTAATACTTTTGCCATCAAAAATGATTTTTAGACATTTCAAATGTTGTTCAACACCTAGTCTGAATATATATATATATATGATAGTATTTGATGAGGTTAGCTAATAAACTAGTTGATAAATATAAAAGAATATATTTAGTTTTTTTATTTATAAATTAATAAAACAAAGGTAAAAAGAAATTTAAATAAGTTAGTGAGGACGAAAATAAAAAAACAAAAAAAAGTTACTAACTTATAAGCTAACTTATTTTCATAAACTAGTTGAAGTAGCTTATAAAAACAAGTTAAAAGCTATTAAAATAAGTTTGTATACTAAACAAGTTTATTTTGGTCACACTAATTTATAAGCTAGTCAAAATAGCTTATAAACTACTAAAGTGACTTATCAAACATACTCAAAATATTGTTGCTGAATTGATGTTATGATGAGAAGATTCAGTGGGCCATACACCATATTGGTCTTAAAAAACTGTATCTGATATGGGGAAGAGAATTGAGGCAAGGACCCGGTGACACTATAGTTACCACATTGATTTTTAGGGTTAAACTAAAATTACATGAAAAAACGCATGTCGTACATTTTTCGAGTTTCTTGCATCCAAATCATGGTTTTCAACTCAAACAAAGACATGATTTTTTATTTTTTTAAATTCTACAGCATATTCTTAATAAATGCTATCTGGTGCTATAAAAAATCCACATATTATTGTTTGATTTGAGAAATTGATGAAAATCATATGAGAAATATGATCTCAGTTTTGTAATTGTAAAGAAAGAATGGAAAAGAAAAAAGGAAACGCATTGGATATGAAAGTTGAAACAGCAATATTTCCCACTGAACCTATGTGGCTTAATAAAGTAAATGACTGAATTAGCTGTAAACGGACATTTAATCTTTCCTGAACCTATAAAAAGCAATTCAAAAGATTCATACATTAAATACACATTGAAATAACTGAACCTTGCATCTCAGGTTCCTTATCAACATAGTTAAGCCTGGCCAGGAAGCAGTTTTTCAATGAATCATCTTATTTTAACAAGAATAGAATTAGAATCAATTACTCTCTGAAAACATCCCTGTTAACTCTAAGTCGCAATTACTGTCCTTGTCCATTTCTTCGAGAAATTTAACAAGTGCTTCCAAAGCAACGTCAGGATGCTCGTTTCTCATCAGTTGCTCTGCTACCACTGCAGGGGTGACTTCTATTTTCTCCAACAGACCCTCAATTTGTTCAAAGAGTGGATGCTGTCCTTCAATCCCCAAATAATTGGAAGCTAAGACTTGAAATGCCTTACCTTTGAGGAAGGACAAGTGAATGTGCATGTCCATACGACCTGGGCGTAACAGCGCTGGGTCTATCTTTTCTTTGTGGTTAGTGGTGAAGATCATAATTCGCTCCTCTCCACCGCTTGACCACAAACCATCCATGTAGTTAAGCAGACCCGACAGAGTAAACCCCTTTTTCTTAACCTGCGCATTAATTTTAAGAAATCACAGCCATTACTTAAATGTTTTGCTTATAAAAAATAATTAACGAGTAGTACAATATATAATATATATAGTACGCAATACAAAACAAACCTTATTGGCACCCTCATTGTCAGAGTCTGAATCTTGATCATCTGAAAGACCATTTGCATTTGATCGGGCATACACCTCTTTGTTGCAGTCTATGTCTTCAATCACAATGATGGAACGGTTAGATGCTTCCTTCATGGATCGCATGAGGTCTGAATTAGAATAAACTGAAGTAAGCTCCAAATCATACACATCAAATTTCAAGTAGTTGGCAATAGCTGCGATGAGGCTAGATTTTCCAGTTCCGGGGGGTCCATACAACAAGTAGCCACGTTTCCAAGGCTTCCCCACTTTCTTGTAAAGTTCCTTCCTCCTCAGGAACCGATCTAAATCATCAATGATAGCTTGTTTCAACTCAGGACTCAAGGCTAGTGAGTCAAATGTGGCAGGATGTGATAACTCACTTTCGTTCCAGTAGTCATCTAACCTGGAATAGATTTTCACAACCCTCTTCTCAGCTTTCATGGCCTCATATGTTTTAAGCACATGTGGTATATACCAATCCAATACACTCTCTCTATGTTTATCATTGAAGGTTAATAAAAAGCTACGCTTCTTGTAATTATTAGAGTCCTGCTCGGAACCCTCATTCAGCTTCCAAGTGAATTTGGCGCCTTCAAATTCATCCACCACATCTTGACTTGCATCCACTGCGAGCTCAAGGTGTTTCTGGTAATGTAGTTTGCCAACTTTGAGCGATTTGTAGGTGCGGGTAATTCTGGTGGGGAGGTAGTCCTGGGCAGCATCGAAAAGTTGATTGCGGACTCCAGTAGCTTCATCCCAAAACTGGTTAATTTGGAGAGAGATATGGTTATTTGCTTGGTATTTGGAGAAGAAAGTCTCTAGCCTTGAGGTAATGAAGGATCTCAGTTGTTGGGGTATGAGATCATTGATGGCTGTTCTGAGGAGCATCATGAATGTGGAGAAGGCAGCGTACACCTCGAACCATGATGAAGCTGATGTAAAAGACGAAAAAAGGTTCTGTGTGTACAATCCCATGCTGTATTACTATGGACTGAAATGTTAGGGGAGAGAAGATAGGAGAGGAGCCAAGGATGAACGAGATTGTCTCAAACCCAATACTCATTTATACTAATTTCTATGCTTGCGGCTCAAGCTAATCTTCCCCTTTTACTATTTTCATTATTGATGAACAGAGGTGAACCTTGTTCGCGGAAACTTGCTCTGCACTTATCCACTTCTCAAATGCCCACATCTTTCGCACAAATAGGAAAGGCAAACAAAGTCATCATTATTTAGGATATTTTTGGTTCTGGCAACGGAGTAGAAAAGAAAATGAATATAAATTCAAATAAAAAAAAAGAATTGTATAACTTATCCTAAATTAAAATAAAATTAAATAATTCTACTAAAAATGATTAGTATAGTTTTTTATGTACTTAAAAATAGTTGGTATAATATAAAGAATTATACCAATAATCTTTGATGCAATTATTTAACTTATTTTACTTAGACTAAGTTAGACAGCTCTTAAAAAAGCAGTAAAAACTTTTTTATATTTAGTTGTGTAAGAGGAAAAAAAAATATGTATATAAATTAATATTAATATTCTTATTAAAATAGAGAAGTGTACAAAGATGAAAGGTAAATTGACATTTGTATTAAATCACCTTTTTTTAGGATGTCCTGACTTACTTTTAACTCGCCTTAAATGGAGAAACAGGTTGATCTGCCAACAAAAGAGTTAGAAAACATAACTCGTCTCTAAACGACACAGGCATGTTGATATGCCAAAAGCCAAAATGACAAATTAGCAAGTTATAGAATGCCAGTGGATTGACCCATCAAAATTTGCCCAAAAATACCAAAAAGAAAAGAAAAAAATATTAAGAAAATATAAAGCCATTTTTTTAACATATTACTTATTTTATTATAAGATATATATATATATATATATATATATATATATATATATATATATATATATATCTGTGTGTGTGTATTATCTCTTTTTTAATTATAAAAAAAATATAAATTTCTGAGTTTAATAGTCATGCATTGACAATGTAAAATAGTTTTACACTATTATCCAATCACAAGTCACTATTTATTGTAAGTTTGTAGACTTTTTTAATAAATATTTTAAAAGTCATATTAATGATGATTTGTAATTGGATGACAATATAAAACTTTTTACAATGACAGTACATGACTTTAAACTCTAAATTTATTATATAAATGTAATTTTTCTTTTCTAACATAACAAATATCTTTTTTTCTCTTCAAAACTGCTAAAAAATACGCTTCATGGAAATGTCGGAAACATGATATTTCAATGTCATTTAATCAAATCAATTTAAAATGATTTTTTTAATAATTTTACTGTCTTCTCGTAAGTATAAATTAAAATCTTGGTTGTAAAATTTGTTATATGAATTATACAAATAACGTTTCTCCATTTTTTAAAATTTTAATCTTTTTCGCGGAAGAGCAATGTAATGACTGATGACATCAAATAGAGTTCTTTTGTTTTTGCAAAATGGAGGACCTTTGTTCGTTCAGAGGAATTTCTTTGACGTTTGTGGAATCTTCTTGCGTCTTAAAATTTCTTCATCCACACATATTTAGGCCGCTGGACATACGCGTAAACTTTTTCTTTTTTTGATAAAACATACGCGTAAACTTCTCACGCACGCACCAAATTAAAAAAAAAAGAGTTTCTGAGATTAATATCTGTAACTCAATTTAAGTTATGTTTGGATTATTATTAGAAATTTGTTGGAAGGTGCAAAAAGTATTTTTGGAGAAGGAATTCGGCTATGTTTGAATTATTGTTTGGGTAGTCCACTACTTTTTGTATCTTATTAAACTTAGTTTGCTGATATGTTTGGATGTCCTTAAAGTAATTTTAAAAACTTAGTTTGTCATTAAACTGAGTTTAAGTTGAAATCAACATAAGGGTTGTTTTTGAAAACTTACTTTTTTGTTGGAAGTATTTATACAAGTGCAACATCAAATAAAAATACTTTTAATTAATATTATCCAAACATATTTTACTTTGTCAACGTACTTTTAAACAAAAAATATCTAAATACAAATCACATTATAGTAAAATCATTTTTTTTTATCAAACTTGAGTTTACAACATATTTTTTATTCAAACTTATGTTTGCACACTTTAACCTAAGCATACACCTCCTTTGTATCTTTTGTTCCTAACGTACTTTTGAAAGGATCCAAAAAATACCCCAAACATCCTCTTAGTCCTTCCATTAAATAACATCCGTTTCCCTTAATGAAAGTGTCTATATAGCACACCCATATGGCACATGCACACATGTGGACGGCAAGTGTCATATAGGTGTGTCATGTGTCATATGAGTTCCTAAAATTATAATGCAATGTCACTTTAGTTCTTAAAATTGTAACGCGATATTAATTTAGTCCCTAAAATTGTAACGTAATGTTATTTTAGTCTTTGAAATTGTAACATGACATCACTTTAGTCCCTAAAATTATAACTTTATAGGTCTATTTGCTTTGCTAAATTTCAAGGGACTGGATAGCCTAAAAGCTTTTGTCCTGTGCTTGTTTAAAATAATGGTCAGAGAACAACACAAAATAAGAGAAATAGGACTAGACAAAAGTCTAAAATTTGTTACTTAACAAATCATGGGATAATTTTTTGTTCCAATTACAAAATACTCAAAAGACAAAAATACCCCACCATCGTCGTTGTCATTACCACCACTATTGTCGTCGTCACCACCACTGTCATTGGTGCTACCACCACCAATGTCGTCATCACCACCATCACCGCCACCACTGTTGTAGCTACCTTCCCAACACCATCGTCGTTGCCACCACCACCATTGTCGTCGCTATCACCATTACCGTTGTTGCCTCCACCACCATTATCGTCATTACTGCCACCACCACCACTATCGCCGCCATCGTCACTGCCACCATCGTCCGACCAACACTCCTATCGATATCGCAATTGCCACTCCCGCCGCTACCACCATCGTTGTCGTATTAAGATAATTAATATGAATTGTATTAAGATAATTAATATTAAAAAGGGTATTGTAGTAAATCTCACACTACTTTGCTTATGTTATCTTTTGTCTACCAAACAATGTACAAAATAAAAAGTTGTCATGTAACTTAAGTATTTGTCTTATATTGCTCTCCCTATACTATACCTTAGTGCATATCAAACGCACCTTACGTTACTTTAGTCCCTAAACTTAGCAAGAAAAAAAAAACACTTTAATCACTTTCATTCTCTTCTATTCAAAACAAAAGAGTGAAAGTCACTATTTTCTTAGTTTTCACAATTTTATTTGGAGTAAATTACATTGATACCCTCTGAGATTTTTTGAGATTGCATATAACTCCCTTATTTTTTTTTAACATTTACAATAATCTCCTTTATAGGGATACACGATGTAATGTTTTTCAAACAATCAAGAGAGTTAATATAATGTATAAGAAATGTCAGTGTAATGTTTATCAAATAATTAAGGAAGGTTAGTGTAAGAATAAAAAACGAAGGGTTATCAGGCAAAATCTGACGATGTAGCTTACTAAAGTATTCCAATTAAAAAATAAATAGGTGTATGTTAGCAAATGCTTGTAAAGTTTGCTAACGTAAATCCACTTGTTTTTTAGTTAGAGTACACTAACAAGTTATAAATAGGATTATTTTAAAATACGTCAATGGTTTAGCTTATTAATGTACTCCAACTAAAAAATAAGTCAGTATACATTAACAAATCCATATGTGTGTGTGTGTGTGTGTGTGTGTGGGTTAGTGTTATTAAATCATAATATATACTTGTGTTATCAATTTAAATATTCAAATAATGAAAATTATTTTGATTATTATTATCTTAATTAATATAATTGCCCATTTAAATGAATTAAAAATGAGAAAAAAAATCATTTATATTTCCATGGGAGAAAAATCTGGCATACTATCAAGGGTCATCTTCCTAAATTTAATTTGTATTAAAATGACTTTGTGCATTAATTTAAATCTTTACTATCTTTTTAAGCAGAAGAGAAAGCAAGTGACCTTTTCAACATGAAAAGATAAAAGAATTGAATAAGATTTTGTGAGTATTTATGGATGAAGTGATACTTTTTATGATTTTAAAGATAATTTAAATTTAATTCAACTTAAATTAAATTTAACTACATTAGTAAAATATTTATTTTGAATTTCATGATTCATACTAGTGACATTGTTAATGTAACTTGATAAAGGTCAAATTTTAATAAGATGATTATAAAATGATGAAATTATTCAGAAAAATAAAAACAAAATCTTTTTACATGAAAAATATTTTTATTTCTTGTTGAGATGTGATGTGATTTATATTGGTAAACTTGTACTCGATTGAAAATAATAAATATTTTTTATAAAAAAATAGATAACTTACTTATATTTTATTTGTTATTTCAAATTTATTAATTTATTACTTTATTTGTTTAAACTTTATATTTTGAGTCTAGTTTTAAGTAAATTAATTTGATTTTAAGTATAAATTTAAATGCATTGGATACAAAATCACATGGTGATATCCCACTTTCTTCATATATCACTTTCCTTTTTTAATAGGTAGAAAGGTGATGTGTGTGTGTGTGTGTGTGATTTAGTCAAAAATTCATTTAATTTAAAATTTTAATTTTCTTTTTTGTATTATTCAAGCTAACTTAGTTTTAAATCTTAAATTGATTATGAATTAGATAAAAAAATGACAAATATAAATTTAAAAATTTGGATGATTTGCTTACAATTTATTCATTATTTGTAATTTATTGCTTTATTTATATAAGTTTTATATTTTAATTGTTATATTTTGGGTATGAACCATTTTAATTAGATATTGATTTGATTTAAGTGAAAATATTATTCACTAATAGATCTGGTTTTTCATTAGTCAAATTGATATTAAAATTACAATAAATTAGTAAGTGTCAATATATCACAATCAATCATTTAGCAATTTGTGGGAGAGGACTTGGGTTCGATTCTCACATAATACATCTTTCAGGAGGGGTGAAAAGCTTTTAAGTATAACTAAACTTCAAACCGAGGATTAAACTCATAGTTAGCCCAAAGGATGAAAGCTTATGAGGATATCTCATGGTCCCACCAAAAAATCAAAAACCCTAATTACGGTAATTGCAAAAAAAAATTAATCAAATAATTAACAATGTTATATTACCTTTTAAATTATAAATTTAAACACAGAGTTGCAATCAATGTGACAGAATTATTAAATCAATCAATAGGTCATAACTTACTATACTAATTGTTTTATCTTTTTGATTTATATACTAATTAGTTTGCCTCAATATGCATAAATTGTCATTTTGATTGGTGAGAAATACATCATAGAACATATAATAGATAGTTTGAATAAATATATTATAAAAACAAAAGTAATATAGTACATATAATAAAAATTAAAATTATAATCAAAATAGTAATTAAATCTTCTATTGTCAATTAAATTAAAAAAAAAAAGGGGAACATCCCTTTTGGTGATAAATAAGTGAAAATACTAATAATTTCTAATGGGTGTCTCATTGGTGATAGATAAGTATGAATAACAATGACAAATTTAGAAGTAAAAAATCAATCAAATATATCAATGTTAATTACTAAAACCAATAATCATCAAATTATTCTAAAATTTATTGTATTCAAATCAATTGACATATTTACTTCACCTACAAAATTATTTGCAAAACAATCAATGTAGATATTAATCACAATTCATTTAGAAAGTTAATATCTACATTTAAGATAGGTATTAACTTTCCAAATGAATCGTGATTAAATTAGTTATAATTTAAAATAAATTTATATTTATACTAGTTAAAAATCATATTTATTAAAATTCAAATAATTTATATTGATTGATTGGTTATAACAATAAATTTGTACTGAAACTTATTTATGGTGATATTAAAATTAATATATATTAATTGAAATTAATGTATATTAATTAAAATTTAAATAATCTAAAATAATTAAGTTGATGAATTGCTTATAATAAAAAATAATTCAACCATTTTTATATTTTTTGTTTGGTATAAACTACATATATTTTTCCCAAAAGACTATCATGTTAGAGCCAGATAGGACCACTATAGACAATAAAGCTCTCTGTCTAAGTATTTAACGTAGCTGCATATCTAAGGCTCGAACTCAAAATCATTAGTTAAACTAAAATATTCTTGTATTAGTTGATCCATGCAATTAGTGATATTTAAGCACTTTATATAGACCAAAACATTTTGAATGATCATTAAAAAGCATTTTAGTGATGTTGAGTATTAGTTATTTTTTAATCAATTGATTGTTTATAATTAATTTAAATAAGATTCTCATAAAAAGTAAACATTAAGATTAAAAGGTGAAAATATCTTAAATGCAAATTTGTACATAAATAAAGATTCATTTTCAACCACCCCAATTAAAAATATAATAAAAGATGTCATATGAAACTTTCTCAAGACAACAACTGGAAATAAAATGCTAATATTAATTAACTAAATTAATGTTCTAAAGGAATAAATACACGTAACTTAGTATACTTCATAAATAACAACTATATATTTTAATAAATTTTAATTTTAATTTTGATCATAAAGTTACTATCACAACCAGGGTCACTGTAGGACAACAAAAAAATAAGTTTAAAAACAAGAAGTCGCTACCAATATTTATTTAGAAAAAAAAACAATAAAAAACCCCTTTAAAAAGCAAAATGGCCTTTGAAACCAGATTTGAGTTCAGAGTTAATTACGCATAGGAAAGATGTTAGCAACCTATGACGTTCATCATAAAGACAGTTACTTCTAATTAAATATGCATAATTAATATAACTTTTAAAATTATTTATTTTACCCCTTTAGAGAAACAAAAAAAGAAATATTTTAAATGTTTTATTTGTTTGATTATTTATTTATCAAGGAAATTTTATTATTAAAAACCTATTTATTATTTTTTTAAAAAAGGAAGATTTTATTTATTATGAAATTTAGTTTTGTTTTTATCTTGAAATGCTTTAATTTTATTGTTTCTGAGATCGACAGAAGTAATCCCTTGTTCTTACATATCTTCTGACGCAATGGAGAATCAGACTCACGTAGTTCTTTTAGTAGAAAATATATTTGTATGTTGATTTTTTTTTAATTTTGATTTTGTTATTTATGTAAAAGGCTCCAGTGATAATCGAACAGGAAGTGTATCCAAAATGATTATCATCACCTTTTAAAGTTTTTACAATACCCAAACAGGAAATGCATCCAAAATGACTATTATTAAAGCTTTATTTATTATTATTTTTTAAGTGCTCATTTTAATTTCTTCTATAGACTTTTATTTAAAAGGCTTTCATGACAACCCAAACAGAAAGTGCACCCGAAATGATTATATCATTATACTTTTTAATGTTTTTGTAATACCTAAATAGAAAGTGCATCCAAAATGGTTATTACTAAACATTTGTTACTAAACATTAATGTAATTTATTATAAATGTGATTTATTTTATTTAAAAGAGTCTTAAGAGCATCAAGCTGTCACAATTTGTGTCTCAAGAAAATTTTAAGGGTCAAAAAGATGTCATATCCAATCAACTATTTTTCTAACAATTTCACTTTTATTATTTTTAATTAGCTATTTTTTAGTTAAATTACAACTTATTAATATTTGATTTAAATAATAAAATTATTAAAATATGAATTATGTGAAAGCTTCATTATTATCTTTACGGTTATTATTACGTTGAGTTGGTGATTTTTGTGCATGTAAAATACATTATAACAAAAAGGATCATATATTCAATTATACATTTAACATAAAATAACCATAAAAATGAAAATATGAAGCATGGACCTTGTGTCACGTACAGGCAAGAATTATGTACAAGGGAGGAAATATTTCCAACATATTGAAATAAGAAGGCTTAAATACACTTTTAGCCATTTATCTTTTTAAGAAAATTCGTTTTGATTTTTTATTTTTTAAAATCATCAATTTGGTCTTTTATCTTTTAAAAATGCTCCATTTTGGTTCTTTTTGTCAATAACATTAACTTTGATAACAGAAAAATTAAATTTTTAAAAATATAGTGATTAAAAACTACCACAAACATTTTCTCTCTCTTTTTTTTTCTTTTTCTTTCCTTTTCCTCCCTCCCCTCTCTTCATCTCCCCTCTTCCTCCTTTCTCTCTCTTTGTCTTCCCTCTTCCCTTTCTTCGTCTTTCTCCGTTCCCGAATCCTTCACTAGCAAGTCGTTCCCTTCACGAGTGGTTGAATATGGTGGCAGCTTCACAGCAGGCTTCGTTGTTGCCTCAATGGTGGTGGAAAGATGTGATTGATGTTGAACTACTGTGATTTGTTCTTATTTTTTATTTGCAAAATTGTTTTTGAGATTGATTTTGGGGTTGAATTAGTTAAATTGATTTTGGTTGTTTTTATTTTTGAAATTGATTTGTCAAAGAAAAAAGGAGAAAAACAAAGAAGAAGAACATCAGTTTTAAAATAATTAATTTTTAAAATTTCTCAACATAAAAAATGATTTGCTGCAAACTTTAAGAGCTTTTGATTGTCTCTAAGAGATACAAAAAAATTCTCAATCAATTTTCAAAAAATTGTTTTAATTGTGAGTAATTAAAGACTTAAAAGTTTAGGGTTCTTAACGATTATACGAATAGTAGTGGTCAAAAGCCGCCACTAAGTTTAAAATTAATTATTTTAAACATAAAATACTAATCACGTTAGTTTTAACGTAACGAAAGAATCAAAATGAAATTTTTTAATAAGATAAAAGATTAAATTGACGCTTTTAAAAAATAAAAGACCAATTTTTTTTTTTTAAAGATGAAAGACCAAAGCCAAATAAGACATAATCATCGTTTAAATGCATTTCAAAAAGAAAAACAAAACATATATCCACGTAAAAGAAAGTAAAAACACTCAGTTCTCATTATTCAAGACAAAAGCACAAGCAAGGCGATAAACCTCTGTTCAGTAAATCTGTAAAGACAAAACTTAAAAAAAATAAAAATGGAATGAGGGACACGTGCAGCTCCTATTTCTTGATTTTGTTATACGCAAACAAAAACAAACACACAGAATTCAAAAGCAAGAAAAAAATAAAACTAAATAAATAATAAAAAAGTTTAATTATTTTTTTAACTCTTATAGTTGCACAAATTTTTCTTTTTAGTCCTTATAGTTAAAAGTAAATTTTTTTAGTTCCAATACATGTATATTTGATATCAGTTTGATCTCTGCCGTCAACTATATCTTATTTTCGTGAAATAAAATCATTACAAAATAAAAATTAGCGATGTAAAACTGTCATAAATTAATATTTTTTTGGCATTTTTTTGTTTAATTTGTGACGATTTAAAATAACAAAAACTAAACCAATATAAAAAGTATATGTATAAAAATTAAAATGTATTATTTCTAATTATAAAGCAAAAAAAATTCTGTACAACTATAAAGAACAAAAGATATCAAATACAATTTAAAACAAAAGATGTTGAGAAAACTTTACAAAGTAGAAGGAGCTGTAGCCCAAATGATGGGAGTGTTGATCACCCACTGTTTTGGGATGTCGACAACTTGGGGCACGGTCCGTCGGCTCACAAATAATCGAGAATGGTACTAATTAGTGCTCTGGTTCAATGACGATGGCCTCACATGAAGTGGTACGAAGGTGGCGCCCTTCGATACACAGTGATGATCTCTCTGGCACAGTATTTTGGTGTGCTGCTACTCTGGCTGAATGAGAGATATGTAAGTGTGTGTGAGAAAAAGATGAGAGCATGAAGGGTTTGTGGGTCAATGTGGTTTTGGGTTTCTGGTGTCGTTTGATGCTGGTGTTGTTCAGGGATGATACTAGTTAGTGAACCAAAGGTTAGACACGAGTTGGAGGTTCAGACCCGTCTGCAGATAGTGAGTGCTTGGTGTAGTGGAGGTTTTCGTTGATTAGCATGACAAAAGAGGAAGTAACATTTCATGGAGGTTAAAAGTAGATTGCCATGGATTATGGGTGTATGAAGGAGGGCGAGAGAAAGAAAGAGGGTGATCAAGTGTCAGAGTGGTTCCACGTGATATTGTGGGGAGGAGAAAGAGTCGACGTATGTAGTGTTGGGGTGAGAGCGGGAAGGAAGAAGGAAAATGTGTGAGCTTGTTGCCACCTCTTATATGTTGTGTGCGAGAGTGCTTAAGCCTTCTAGAAAAGAAATAGAGGGAAAAAAACAAAAAGAGAGTAGAGGTAAAAAAAGAAGTAGATTATTTAATAGAGTGGAAGTGTATAAAAATTTTAAAAGAATTTGTGGGATCCATAATTAAAAATTTCTTCATTGATTGGCCAAAAAATGACTAAAAGATGGCACTGTTGCATTCGCTCACGTTCACAACTACAAGTAAATCAATTTACTTGCAGGTAAATCGGTTCTTGTTATACTTTCATAATATTATTATTATTATTATTTTTTATTGTTAATATTATTTTTATTTATTATTATTATTTTTAATAATAATAATTAAAATAAAAAAATAATCTCAAAATTTAATTTTCTCTTTATTTTTTTTATTTTTTTTAATTAAATAATTTTAACTTTCACTTTATTTTTTATCTATTTTTCTTTTCTTCTTTTCTTGTCTTTTTTTTGTCTTTCTATTTCTTTCATTTTTATCAAACACACCTTAAATGAGACAAAGAATTTTTACTTTTTTTTGGGCATCTGGTCAGCCTGAGAGTCCCTCTTGAAGAGCTAGCTTTGACCAGGGATCGAGATCCACTTTTTGGGCTGAAAAAGCCTAATGCTACTGGGCTTGTAATTGCAGGAGTAGGTGCGGTTTGGGGCCCTGGTATCTTACGGCAAAGAAGCAAGCTGCAGACTTTTTGTGACTGCAAAGCTATGCTCTTAATCTTGCGAGAAAAAGGCAAAATTGTGTCACTTGTGATTGAGTGTGATAGGATGGCAAAATAAAAGTAGGATTCATAATATTTTGTATTTATAATTTTTTATATATTTTTTTATTTTTTAGTTTTTAGAATTTTAATATTATTTTAAAAAAAGATAAACAAAAATGATAATTGAAAAAAAGAGTTTTTAATTAATTTTTTTAATTTTGTTATTTAGCCAGACAAAATTAGTGTTTATAGTTACATTTTCAATAAATACAATTCATGAGTATTAAAAAAAATAAAATTAACTATCACTTTTACTTAAATTAAAAATGTTTAATTTAGATTGATATATTCTCGCCTTCATATAAATAAATAAATAAACTAAACACCAACTCTATATACATCAATAGCATCACAAATTTTCTTGTAGCTATGACTATTTTTTGTAATCTCTCAATGTATATCACAAATCAAAAGAGAATACCTCTTCTATACTATTCCATTCATACCATGCAACAAAAGATTGAAAAATCTAAAACTTCACATAAAGGTAGAAAAATCTGAAGATAAAACCTATTTTGTCTCTATTTTTGTCATTTATAGTGAATCTTCGTAGAAAAGTCAACAATAGGATTAAAAAACAGTAAAAAATGGGATATGCTAGGGATGGTATATATATATATATATTCTAGTTGCTTTAAAATAATCTTAATTACCTTAATTCACATAGTTATGCTACATGACATATGTTTACTTGACAAAACCTGTTATACTAATATAATTGATATAATTAATTGCATGTCTATTAAAGTCAAAAGCATTTAATATTTGAGTTTAATGACTATGTACTGTCAGTGTTAAAAGTTTTACACTATCAACTAATTAGAAATCACCGTTAGTATGACTTTTAAGATAATTATTATAAAAATCCAAACTCAACAATCCAAACCAAACCAATTAAATTAGTTCGGATTGGTTTGGTTATCGGTTCTTTTCACTTCAAATCCGAATCAAACCAATCATAATTGGTTCGGTTATCGGATTTAACTTTTTTCAACCCGAACCAATCCAATCAATTATGTTTTAACTTTTAAAATAATATATTTTAAACTTAAAAATTAAATTTTGCTTCAACTTTTGTATTTTCTTTCTTTTTCATTTATTTTAATTTTCTTATGAACTTATCTAATGTTATGAAATATTTTAATTTGATCATGTTTCTCATGTAAATTTTTTATTATATTTTAGGTAAAAAAAAATTAATGTTACATGTAAAGTGATAATTATATAAAAATTAAATATTTTTGATAAAATAAATAATTAGTTATTAAAAAACAATGAATATTTTTACCTTTGCCTTAATATAAAATTAAATAATTATAAAATAGACAATAAATGAAAATAAAAACTTGAAAAATATAATAATTTATTTATTTTTTATCATAACTCGATGACCCGAACCAAACAAACTAAATTATAATCGGTTCGATTTGGATTGGCCGAAAAAATTTTCAAAACCCAAACTAAACCAATCCAATCAATTATAATTGGTTCGGATGCAATTTTACCCTAAATCTGAATCAATTCAACCGGTAAACACCGTAGGAAGAGAACTGTGGCAAGGAGCCAGGGACACCATAATTACAGCATTGACTTTTAGTATTAAACTAAAATTACACGAAAAAACACATGTCGTGCATTTTTCAAGTTTCTTGCATCCAAATCGTGGAGTTTTCAACTCAAACAAAGATATGAGTTTTTTTTTCTTTCAAATTCTACAAATATTCTTAATAAATGTTATTTGATGTTATAAAATATGAGTAAACAGTCATTTTAGTCTCTAAAACTAAAACGATGTCACGTTAGTTCTTGAATTAAAAAAATAAAGAAAAAAGTTCTCAAAAGTACAAGTTGACATCACGTTAGTTCAAAATTCAAAAAAAGTGTAACTAAAGTGATAATATTAACATATATTTTAGAACTAAAATAACAGTAACTAGTTAAATTTAGAGATTTGTTTGACAGTTCAGAGACCTTTTTTTAATTTCTTTCAATTTAAAAACTAATATGACAGTGTATCTTCACTCTCAAAAACTAAAGTAACTGTATACTCTATAAAATATCCAATTTGAGAAATTGATGAAAATATTACTAGAAATATGATATCTGTTTTGTAATGACAGGAAAACAGAGGTAATGCTTTAAATATGAAAGTTGAAACTTGAAACAGAGCAATATTTCCCATTGAATATGTGGCTTACTGCATGTTTGGAATGATGTTTTATACGTGAAGAAGCTATAAATAGTAACTTCGTGATGATTATTCAAATATGTACTTGATAAAGTAGATGATTGGATTAACTGTAAATGGACATCTGATCTTTCCTGAACCTATAAGCTCCTAGCAAAAAGCAATTCAAAAGATCCAAATATTTACCCGTTAGTTTGTGATTAAAAAAAGTGATTTCTAAAAAAATAATTTATTTTTAAGATATTTTTATATAATGAGAAGCTAATTTGTATTTGGTTATTAATCATAAAAATTACTTTTTTAAAAAAAGGTGATTTTTAACTTGTTTAGATGTGACAATGTAGAACAACTTTTTTTTTTTTGTTACAAAATTACATAAAGGACCTTATAAGCACTTATAAAGTAACATGTTTGTTTTTGTGTGTGTGTATATGACGACAATAAGATAGAATCTAAGTCCTCATGCAAACTATTCTAACCCTCACCACAAAGTAACATGTTTGTTTAGATGAAAACAATTTTTATACATATTAAAAATTAAATTAGATAATAGTAAAAATATTCAATTAATTAAGCATTTTTATTGAAGACAATTATTCTATATTTTCTATAACATAATTACTTCATATATTTTAAATATATAATTAAGAAATAATATAGTTAAATATATTTAAAAAAAATTACTTCTTAAATAATTAAATAGTTTTATTAAAAATGATTATTATATATTTTTTTTCTATAAACAAACAATTTTATTAATGAAGATGCAAACAGATGATACACAAGGAGTACTCATCCATGTACCACAAAGAAAATGAATACACACATTGCATTATTGTCTACTACAAAGTAAGAAATTTGTGATATAACTACTATACATAACATAACATGGGCAATTTCTATGGTGAACCTATGATACATATGGTTCACCGGTGAACTAACAATTTTATAGTATTATTGAATGTGGTCCACGGGTGAGTCACAGACTTTGAACCGTTGGATTTAATTTTAAAACAATGAATGGTAAAAATAATAGTGATAACTTAAGTATCCAATTATTGAAAATTAGAAATTAAAAAAAATAATGAATAGACATTTTTAACCCTCCAGTTTGAAGCGGGGTTCACCATTTGGAGAAGTAAAATAACCTGCTACAGTAGCCAAGTACTATTTTAAGAGGTTAATTGAATTTTTATATAAAATTGTAAATGACAAATAAACCCCCTTGAAAATATATGGGAAGTTATGCAGCAATGACATGGTTTTCGACGACAACAAACTCCCATGAAAAATATGGTAAAATATAGTTTGTTTTCATTATATGATGTTCCATATTTTATTTTATTTTAAATGTACATTTTTGTCTAAAATTAAAATTGATTACTTTTCTTTTGGGTAAATTACATTAAACGATAAGCAGGAATACTTGCATGAAAAATATGGGAAATTATAGCTTGTTTTTATTACGTGATGTTCTGGTTTTTTTTTTTCGTTTTTTTGAAGTGTACATTTTTGTCTGAAATCAAAATTGATTAATTTTTTTTTGGGTAAATTACATTAAACAATAAGCAAGAATACTTCCATGAAAAATATGGGAAATTATAGTTTGTTTTTATTACGTGATGTTCTGTTTTTTTTTTTTTTTGAAGTGTAAATTTTTGTCTAAAATCAAAATTGATTAATTTTTTTTGGGGTAAATTACATTAAACGATAAGCAGGAATATTCCCATGAAAAATATGGGAAATTATAGTTTGTTTTTATTATGTGATTTTCTTTTCTCTTTTTTGAATTGTACATTTTTGTCAAGAATAAAAATTGATTAATTTTATTTTGGGTAAACTACATTAAACGATAAGCAAGAATACTCCCATGAAAAATATGGGAAATTATAGTTTTTTTTTATTACGTGATGTTCTGGGTTTTTTTTTTTAAATGTACATTTTTGTATGAAATCAAAATTGATTAATTTTATTTTGGGTAAATTACATTAAACGATAAGCAGGAATTTCTAATTTTTAAAATATAAACAACTTTTATATTATTTATTAACAATAACTTGATTTTTCATTATTATTAACATGAGAATTGTTAATTATTTATAATTTTTTAATATTATTCATTATTAACTACATTTTACGTCACATTTGATGATTTAATTATTTTTTTGACATAATTTCATTGGATTTTATCTTCGTTCAAGTTCCTTACAATTACAAATTTAGTCTTTTTCCTAATACAATTAAAGCAATGTTGCCTTCGGTTAGGGAGACTTGTCATCTTTAAATGTATTATTACTTATGAAAGAAGGAAAAAAAAAAAATTGGTATAGCATGAGAGAGTGATCGAGATTAAAAAAAAATAAAATGGAGCTAATAATATAGTTTTGTCTCATATTCGGACAAGGAGATTCCATGCTAATTGAGTTAGTTGTAATATATTAAATAAGGGCTTATTTGTTTTTTTACATTTTAAAATATATTTTGAATTATATTTTCAAATTTTTAATTTGCTATTGTAGACTTCTCCACTCGTGAACTACTTAGAGCGCTTCTTCACCCTAGAACTCGCCCTTAACATGATAAGCATGATAATACCCTATAAAATAAAAGACTAGTGTACATAGTCATTCCCTCAACTTTGGTTACCAAGGTGCAGCTTAATTATATATTAAAAATCACTTCATATAGTATATATATTATTTAAATTTTTATTTTATTAATCATTAAAATGTAGTAACATGTCAATGATATAACATATCAACCATTTTTCATATTAAAAAAAGTAACATGGATTCATAATAAAAATAAGGTAAATGTGTCAAAATAAAATATTCATCCAGACATAAGGTGCTTTTTGCGGTAAAAAATAGAAAACAAAAATAAATCCCTAAATTAGCTCAAATGATACATGTCAGTATATATGCTAAATAAATGATCAAATTAGCTCAAAAATACATGTTAATATGTTTGCTACTCACATCAATTACTTCTAATAGCAAACAGTCAAAATTTTCTATAATTGATTTTTTTTTTTTTAAGTAATTGCTTTAGAAAAAAGAGTTTAAACAGATGCACTCTAAACACATCTTGAAATTACTGTACATTACATCTCATAGTAACATTTCAATGAATCATCTTATTTTACAGGAAAGTTGTAGACAACAAATTAAAAGAAAGAATAGACTCAATTGCAGTATATGAGTTTTCCAGAATATGAGAATATGATCATAAGTCCCTGCTCACTGATCATAAGTGATTACTGCATTGGAGGGAACAAATGAATTAGTGTTGTTCGCTTATATTTTTATGTTTGGACCTTTAAACCTCTCATTTTATCAAATCAAACCAACATTCTATACTAAGAAATAAAATATAAAATATAAAAATTGCCCTGCAAGCAGTGTCATATTTAATATTTATTCTTGGAATTATTATAGATTTTAGAATCTTCAAATCTTTTTGCATTGAAGTTGTACAACAATTCCATACACAAGTACCCTGTCCTTAAACACTACAAAACCAAAGAGCATTCATTTTTGTTCTGCGTCTTATACCAATGGCGATGAGAAGACTCTCAAACAGGCCGAATACGCAGTCTCATTCATAAATCTACAAGTGGGCTTTCCTTGTTCATTTCTTTGAGAAATTTAACAAGTGCTTCCAAAGCAACGTCGGGATCCTCATTTCTCATTAGTTGCTCTGCTACCACAGCAGGGGTGACTTGTATTTTCTCCAATAGACCCTCAATTTGTTCAAAGAGTCGATGATGTCCTTCAATACCCAAATAATTGGAAGCCAAGACTCGAAATGCCTTGCCTTTGAGGAAGGACAAGTGAATGTGCATGTCCATACGACCAGGGCGCAACAACGCAGGGTCAATTCTTTCTCTGTGATTAGTAGTGAAGATTATAATTCGCTCCTCTCCACCACTTGACCACAAGCCATCCATGTAGTTAAGCAGACCCGACAGAGTAAACCTGTTAGTCTTAACCTACGAAATAATTTTCAGGAAGCATTGTGATTACTTCAATGTTTACAAAGATCAATTACAAAGCAGCACATATTTTACCTCTATTCGATTTTATCTGTATACTTAGCCAAAAGAAAAAATTGTTGTTAGTTATCTGTTCATTTGTAAGTTTAGGAGCACGTTCATCTAATAATTCTCAAATAATAATGAATTATTACTCCACTGTCAAGAAAAGACTAGTGAAAATGAAATAAATAAAAGGTATAAAAGGAAATTCAAAAACAATTTAAATAAAACAAAAACAATAATTATATGCGTTAAGTAGATATATAAAAAGTAAGGGAGGGGAAGGTCTGAATCAGAATCTGAGCTATATACAAAACAAACCTTGACATGCTTGCGGTCATAGTCTAAATCTGAATCTGAATCCGAACAAGCGTTTGTTGTTGATCGAACAAGGACCTCTTTGTTGCAGTCTATGTCTTCGATGACGACGATGGAACGGTTAGATGTCTCCCTCAAGGCTCGCATGAGGTCTGAATTAGAATAGACAGAGCTTAGCTCCAAATCATACACATCAAACTTCAAGTGGTTGGCCATAGCTGCAATAAGGCTAGATTTTCCTGTCCCTGGAGGCCCAAACAAGAGGTAGCCACGTTTCCAAGGCTTACCCACCTTCTTGTACAGCTCCTTCCTCCGCAAAAACCGATCCAAATCATCGATGATGGCCTGCTTTTGCTCAGGATCCAATGCAAGTGAGCGGAACGAGGCTGGATGCGTTAAGTCACTTTTCTGCCAACACCTACCACCTAGGGAATGGATCTTGATAGTCCTCTGCTCTGCTTGCATGGCCTCGTAAGTGCTTAGAACGTGCGAAATATACTTGTTCATCACTACATCTCTGTGCTTCTCATCAAAGCTTAGCATAAATGAATGCATCTCGTAACCGTTTGACTTGGGATGACCGCGATCAGAATCCTTTTTGGAGCTTTTTTCGACGAGCTTCCACTTAAGCTTGATGTCTTCAAACTGATCCACCACCTCTTGGGTTCCGTCCACGGCCACTACTATGTTCTTGTGCTTTGGGACTTTGCCAACTTTGAGGGATTTGTAAGAGTGGGTTATTCTAGCTGGGAGGTACTCTTGGGCGGCTTGGAAGATTAGGTTGGTTTGGCCTTCCCAAATCTGATTGATCTGGAGTGAGACCTGATGGTTGTTTTGGCGGTCTGAGAAGAAAGCCTTGAGCTTTGAGGCGATAAAAGAGCGAATTTGTTGGGGTATGAGATCGTTGATTGCGGTTCTTAGAAGCATCATGAATGTGGAGAAGGCGGCATACACCTCGAACCATGATGAGGCGGAACGAACGCCTGTGAAGGAGGAAGAAAAACTCCCCAAAGAAGTCCTCATGGTGGAATGTGGATAAAGCTACACTTTGGGAGCTAGATAGAGCCACAAGTATAAAGGGTGAGAGTGAGACACTTTTTTAGTAGATTCAAGGCATCCAGGCAAGTAAGTCTATTTATCTCTACCTAAATGAATCACTGGGAATATAAATGAATAAATAAATGGTGTAATTAATTTTTGGTTCTTATAATTGTGTAAGTTTTATTTTTTAATTCTTATAGATAAAAATAATTTGTTTTAACTTTTATATATGTACTTTTAATATCAATTTTATTCTTGTCATCAAATGTATCTAAATTTTGTAAAATAAAACTGTCATAAAATAAAAATTAGTAGTTTTATATCGTCACAAATTAATAGCGAAAGTACTAAAACATATTATTTTAACTATAAGTATTAAATGATAAAGTTTGCCTAATTATAAAAAAAAAAAAAAAACCAAAATAAAATTTGCTCTATTACCAATGACTAGTACAGAGAGGGAAGCAGACCGGAAGCAGCGTATCTAATTAAACTTTGACGGTTTGACCTATTAGTCATACTTTTTGGTTTCTCACACGAATGTGGAGAAAGCTTCCATGTTAAGCTAGACTTGAAACTAATAATAGTTACTCAATTTTTTGTTTCGGTAAAATTAAATTAATTTGATAATTAACTGTATAACTAATTAAGGTGTTAAAATGTTTCGCACGAATCCCTATTTTTTTCCCCTAGTTTAAGTGTCATTTTCAGACTCATGTTCCTTCACGGTTATTTTAGATATATAATAGTTAGTAGGATTAAATAAAATAGAATAGGTATTATTCTATAGTTTTGGTATTTTCATGATAGAATAACAAAATTAATTTCGTTTCACACTCCCAAGTTAGAATGAGAGAGGTCGAATGAAATAAATAAAACAAACTATATTTTATTAAGTTTATTTTATTTTATGCTATTTTAAATAATTTAAACAATAAAATATAATATCATTCAACACTATTTTATCTATTTTCATTACTCCAAATTAGGGATGGCAAAAATATATGTACCCGGGGATATTTGCAGATAAAATTCACCATGGGTAGAAAATGGGTACTCGCGGATATTCTAAACAGGTATACCCACTACCCGTTTATTAACGGGGCGGGTACGGATATCATGGTACCCGTACCCGCAGATATCCACTACTCGCAATTATATATTTACTTAAATACCCTTACATATTAATATAGATAAAATTACATAAATTTATTCAAAATTTTCAAAAAGATTGTTCATTACGAGAGAAATCTTATACAATTATATTACAAGAGAAAAGGAACATAAATTTGTGAGCATTTAAACTATATTCTTTTTAGAAAAATTGTTAGAATAATTAAAATTTATGTTTAAAGTGATTATTTTAAATTATAACTCTTTAATTTATAAATTTAAATTTATAAATTCAAAGTGATATTTGCAACACTTTATAATTATCTACAACACATAAAATAAATTTGTTATTTTTTTATTTTTTATTTTTTAAAAATACCCGCAAATATTCACAGATACCTGTACAGGTAATGGGATGGGTACAGGTATAAATTTTATCAGACAAGATAGATAACGGGTAGCTACTACTTGTACCCGCCCCGCCCGTTGACATCCTACTCCAAATACAGTGCTCGGACAGCAGCATCTTTTAATTTAATTTACCATTTATACCTATGTGTAATTGTGTAGGCACATAAAAAGAAGTTTCACATGCACATAATGGGAGAATCTGACCTGAATTGTCGGAGTAACTTCTAGGAAGATAATGCTTAAGCTTGCAGGTAGATATCACATAATGGCAAATGAACGGCTGTTAATTTGCAACATCGAAAGTTGTTTTAAAAAAAATGAAAAATGGTAATTGATGAAATAATTATTTAGATGTAATTCTTAAAAAAAAAATTGAAGAGCAAATTATTGTGTAAAAATTCAAATTTTAAATCTTTATTTAAATAAAATAAAATGGAGGATACACATACCAATATAGTAGAAGAAAATATGAGGGTTCTTGCTGAAAAGTTATTTTTGAAAATTTGAAACGACACCAACTTTATAAGAAATCACTTGATTTTAAAATATTATTCTATAAAAAATATTTAATAAATAATACCTACACACGCATATATGATTTATTTTTATATTTTAAAATTTTCAAATAGTATTTTAGTTCTATTATAACTTTTTTAAACAGTTCAATTTAACACATTTTTTTTCATATAATGCGTAATAATTTGTTATTAAACCTTCTCATTTCCTCCCCCAGAGTTCTCTTGTCGCTGCTGTGATCTATTGATTACTTATATAATCCACGTCGATAAATTGTTAGTTAAGTTTAATTTTTTGTGGTCTGTGATTCTGTGAATTATTCGAATTAATTTACTGATTTGTATTTATTTATTTATGTAATTAAAGTGTAAAAGTATTAATTTTAAATAATTTACTAAAATTATTTATTATTAAAATTTATATAATTTACATTAAAAAATCTAAAACCTACTATTACTTAAAATCAGTATTTTTAGAATCGGACTACTCATCTACTCGATCGAAGTACTGAGTCAATGAGTCATTGGTTGAGCTAGTGGATCACTAGTTGAACTGCATAAATTGATTTATATTAAACATATAAATTTTATATGAAGGATATTGTATATATATTAAATTTGTCACATATATATTAATTGTATAATCTGATGCTTAAGTATGCTTGAAGCATGTAGGGGACTTGGGTTTAGAGTTGTTCACGGGTTAGGTTGGTTTGGATTTAGTAGAAAATAAAATTCGAACCAATCATTTTTCATGGTTTGAATTGGTTCAATTTTTTCTATTTTTTTTTTGAACCTGAACTAAACCAACCTGATTAAAAACAGATTAATTCGGTTCAGGTTCATCAGGTCCATCCTATAAAAAATGTGCAATTTTTTTATTTTTTTTAAATACATGATTTTTCAAAAAATTGACACATAATCCTATCATTAAGAGTTTAAACAACATATTTTGTTGTAATTGGCTTACACCAACTAAGTAATAATAAAAAATACAAAAAAAAAATGATTAAAAGAGTAAAAATGAGTGAAGTCTAGAAGGACAAAAACGTAAAATACTAAAAAAGAACACTAGTTCGATTCAGTTTGTGTTTCATCGGATTTGTAAATCCAAACCCGATGCCTAAACTGATCATGGTCGGGTTCCATTGGTTCAGTTTGGGTTTGACCTGATTGACTTAAAAATTTTGAACCAATTTAATTGATTCGGTTTGGATTGTCAAGTTGATCGGGTTGATCCAAACCAATGAACACCCCTACTTGAGTTCAAATCCCTCCCCTTTCAAAAAAATGGTTATCCCTCTTCATTTTTCAATGTTCAATTTTTTTTTTGTTTAGCCTTCCTCCTGCTTAACACAACATTGGACAACATGTGAGTTGATTGGACATTGCTCCTGAGCCATTGTTGGACAGTGCGAAGGGAGAGCTGATTAAGACAAGCATTATATAATGTGCAAAAACAGCTGTTGGAGCATATGACTTGGCCATTTTGAACTAGTTTTGAGTCATTGATTTAGTTCAGTTTAGTTTAAGTCAATACCGAATGACATGAGTTGATTGCATTTTTTATTTGAAGAGGTGACTAGATTAGCAATGAGTCCGATTTCTGGTTGAACCTTTTATAACACTACTTAAAATAAAGGATAAACAATCATTTTGATCCTTAAAAGTGTAAAGTGTTGTCACATTAGTCCCTGAAACTAAGAAAATTTCAAATAAGTCTATGAAGTTTAGTTGTTTCATCTAAGTCTCTAAACTTAACCACTTACTGTTATTTTGGTTTGTAAACATATGTTAATATTATCATTTTAGTCACACATTTTTTTTTGAATTTTGGAGTAATTTGATTGATGAATTGTACTTTCAAAGATTTTTTTTGAATTTTCTTAGTTCTAAGGACTAATGTAACAACACTTTACACTTTTAGGGATCAAAATGACTATTTACCCTAAAATAAATGAATTCATGTATATTTTAAAATAGTATTAAATTCAAAAATTAATAATTATAATAATTAATATAAAATTTTTAAACTTTAAGATAATATTTTTTAAAATATATTATTGCTCTAACTCATTTAATACATATTTGATTTAATTTATGTTCAAGAAATAACTATTTTTTTTATCTATTTTAGAAATAATTTAAAAATATTTTTTATAAAAAAATTAAAGGCTAAATTACTTATTTGGTCCCTTAATTTATTTTGTTTAATTGAGTCCCTTTATTATTAAAAGGTTCAATTAAGTTTCATAATTTTCAAAAATGTTCTAAAGTTACTATTTTTGTCCTAAATGACGTTTTTCATGCCATTTAGTATAATATTGGATGTAAAACGGGTTGTTTTGGATGAAAAGGGTAACATTGAAGCTTTTTAAAAATTATGGGATCAAATTGAACTTTTTAACAATAGAGGTACCCAATCAAACAAAATAAATAAATTAAGAGACCAAATTAATAATTTAGCCAAAATTAAATATTACCAGGTATACACTAAAATTGTGTTAGGTAATATATGAGGAAAGACTCTTATGGCATGTTTGATAGAGTGGAAAAAAAATATGGGAGAAAAGAAAAGTTAAAAATTTGAATTGAAGGGAAAGTAAAAGGATGAAAAAAATTAAATTTTTGTTTTTAAAAGTTTAGTTTTACTCCTTTCATTCCATATTAATTGATGTTTAAGGTTTTTTTCACACGAATTAAGAAAGACAATAAATAAGTTACTTAGTAAAACAAATTTACTAAACTATCCTTGCTTCCCTTTTCAATAATTGACTAACACAACACTAAAAAATTATTAAGTGTTAATATTTTATTGAAAATTGAGAACATCAATCAATATAAAAAATTTTGAATGCTAAAGCATCAATCAATATGGAATGGAGGGAGTATCTCTTTTTTTCTTTCCACTTTCTTTTCAATTAAACAAAAGAAAAAAATTTATTATATGTGTTTTCTTTCTTCTTTATTTTTTTTCTCCCAACTAAGCATATCATTACTGTGTATTTAGTAGGGTGTAAATAAAATAAGAAAAACAAATTGAATTAAAAAATTAAAGACAAAATTTAAATTTGTATTTTTAAAATCAATTTTTCTCTCTTTTTCCTTTTTTACTTTCTCTTTAAAATTTTAGGTTTAATATATCAATAGGTTCCTAAACTTAAAAAAAAAAAAAAATTAGGTTCCTAAATTAAAAAATTATAATCAAATCACTAATCTTTTATAATTTTTGTAATTTGGCCTCTAAAATTAGTTTATGACAATTAGAAATCATCGAAAAAATTACAATTTGTAGTAGTTTTACTAATTCTAGGAATCTAATTACAAAAATCATGAAAGATCAAGGACCTAATTATAAATTTTTTAAATTTAAAGACTTAATTAAGAATTTTTAAATAGTTTATAAACCTACTAATATATTAAACCTAAATTTTATTAAAAAAATACATGTTATTCATATTTTCTTTCTCTTTATTTTTTTTTCGTACAAACAAATAATTAGTCCTCGAACTCTGCCGCCTCTTCAGACTATGGGTCAGTGTCAAACTGGCTAGCAATTGGTTATTATTATTGTTATTTATTTACTTTTTGGTACATCAAAAATTGTGCCATATTAGGATTGTTCCCAAAGGAGCTTTCGGGGCATCCATCCTGTAGAGCTTCTTTTGAGAAGCAAAGTCGTTTTTCCCTATCTATTTGTCAAAAGGAAAATGAAACACGGCTACAACCCCCTTTCAAAACAGATTAGAAGAAAATTGAGACAGACAAAAAGAAAAAGGATATTGAAGGGTCTGTACAATTATGTTAAACATAAACCGCAAAGAAGAGGGAAAAAAAAAAAAAGGAATACATACGAGAAATGATATGATAAAAAGTGAAAAGAAATAAAAATAAAAATAAAATAGAAACAAAACAGAAAAAATATATGATAATAATAACTCTTTTGCTTTTTTATTCTTGGGCAATGTTGATATCTGCGTAACTAACAAAGTTGTTTTTATATTTATCAAACGACAATATATTTTTTATCATTAAATAAAATTCGTATAAGTCCCCATAGTAATAAAAAAAATTATTTTATAAAAAGTGAATTTTATAGCATTTACTAAGGAATATATAAATTTCATCTAGTTATAAATTAAAAATATGTTATTAACATTTTATATTCCTTCACTCATTGACTCGGATAAAGAAATGTGTTTGAAGAGAAGTTTGTACAAGAACTTGATGAATATGATTTTGGAGTGCTAAGTCAGTAAAAAATAATGATACATAAATATATGATCCATAATTTAATATACTCAAACTAAGATAGATTAAGTTTGTTCCTTTTAAATCGACTTAATTAAATTGTAGGATATAAATTATAAGTAAATGGTTAATTTTTTTATAATATATTTTGTTCTTTTTTGTTCTCTTATCTTTGTTCGTTATCTATTTATAATGCTTGTTATCAACTTCTCTTTGAACTAAAAAAAAAAATCTTAAGTTTTTACAAAAATGTTTTATATAATAAAGAAAGAAAATTTTGGCGTACTTTTTTTTGTCCAAAATTAGGGGCACTTTAAATATTTTCTTTGTAGTTATTTTTTTATTTAATAAATTGTATTAATTGTGTGTTATTTATTAGAGAGCAGGTTTTTAATGCACACTTTATAAAATAATTTATTTTTCATTTTTTTTATTATTAGATATTGGGGGAAGTATAATGGGTTTTAATAGTGTTATTGTTGAGTATCTGAAGTTGTGAATTAATTTTTGGTTATTATGTATTCATTTATTATATTTATGAATTTTAATTTTTAAAAATAACAATATGAGATGTGAAAAATAAAAATAAAAAACTAAAGGTATTAATATATAATTATTATTTCATTTATCATGTGTAATTATCTGTAATGTACAAGTTTGATAATGTTTCAAAAATTATTAATATGTAATTATCACTAATATCATGTGTAATTATCACTATATATATATATATATATAATGAATTATATATGTCTTTCATAATAATAAAAAGATTTTATTGTAATAAGCTGAAATTGTTTACTATATAAAAAGATAATATTTTTATATGCCTATCAAAAAGAGATAGTATTTTTATAGAATTGATGGTGATGTTTCAAATTAATATTTTAAAAGAAAATCTAAGTTGTAATATATATTATAAAAACGATTCAACTAAAAATATATAATTTTAAATTAAAAAATAAATTATATATTTTACTCAATTAAAGATAGACAATTTAAGTAATTAAATATTTTTAGGAATATAAAAAATTTAAAGAATTATTTCTCTAACTTCTATCAACAATATTTAATTAAAAAAATCATTTTAAAAATATATGCAAAAGATATAAATTAGCTATAAATTGTAATTTAATCAATTATTATAATCTATGCCTAACGTAAAAAATCTCGTATATCACACAGGTATAAAGACTAGTTATATACAAAAGAGATGCTTACATACTGGCACTCTTGCCGTGATCCTTATTGCTTGCATCCAAGATTACAACGCATACAAAAAGGTTTTGCCATAAAATTGGGAAAAAATATTAATATAATAAAACAACTCCTTTAATATGAGAATCTAATTTTAGAAAATAGGATTTTTTTTATTATATAGAGATTTAACCTTCGAGAAAATAATAAATATTATTATAGATTACAAAGAAGTTGAGTGTATTATAATGCCATGAATTCTTTTACACCACATGGATCAAATGGATTTCCAATGTTTTTGTTTTACAACTTATTTTTAAAACTTATTGGGACATGATTGGTACTATTAGTGGTGCTATAGATTTAGCTTTTTGCTCTGGTTATTTGGATCCAAGACTAACAGAGACATGTACAACTCTCTTTATGAGCTATATATGAGAAAGGTATAAATCTACTAAAAAAAAGTCCAAATCATTCTTTTGATGATTTTGACCATATGTAAATTTTGTACATTAAGTTATGGGAAAATACTAAGATGATCCTTGATGTCTTAACTAAAGCCTCTATGAATATGAAGACTGTTAAGGAAGTCAAGCTGATCATTGAATCAATTGTTTCCAATGAATATAATGTTCATTGTGATAGAGGAGTTATTTCAAAAAAAGGTCTCTTAGAGCTTGACATAAAGAGTGTCATGTTAGCACAAAATAAGTCCATCTCTAGTTAGTTGGAGGTTATCACCAAATAGTTAAAAGTCATGCAGATAGGCAGTCAATAGTCACAATTTTCCCTAGTTTAGGTAATGCAAGAGTTAAAATGTGACTTTGTGGAGGACCTCAAGTTAACGATGGATGTGAAGTTGTGTAGAATATTAAGGAGAATGTAAATTATGTAAAGAACTCAAGCAGGCAGCAAAACAATCCGTATTTCAACACCTACAATCTAGGTTGGAAGAACCATCCAAATTTCTCATTGAGGCAAGATGTTCCTCAATCTAGTCAACAATTCTTTCAGCAACCACAAAATGATAGGACATTCACATTAGAGAGGGTGTTGAAGCAATTTATATGGACCACCAATTCTTTTATCAAGAAACTGGAGACTCAAGTTGGCCAACTCTTAAAGCAAGTGGCTAATCAATCTATGGTGGCTTCTTTGGCAATACCACTAGCAACCTAAAAGAGCGTTGCAACGTTATCACTTTAAGGAGTGGTAAATAATTACATATGCAAGTACAAACTTAAAAAACTAGAGATGCTAAAGTCTCTAAGGAGAAGATGTCAAGTGAATAAAACAAAGAAGCAAAAAATGAAGGTGCGAAGGATTTTGGAAAGAAAAAAGGTCATGTTGGTGGATGAAAACTCTATTATGAGGAATACTAAGAAACAACTCTTGGAAGATGAGGACAAGCTACAAGAAACCTAACCTTATGTGAAATTTCCATGCCCTCTTAAGAAGAAGAAAGAGAAGGATGAAGCCTTTGCAAAGATTCCTTGATATTTTTAAAAGGCTCCAAATCAGTCTTCCTTTTATAGAAGCCCTTGAAAAAATGCCTTCATATGCTCGTTTTATGATGGATATCTTAACAAATTAAAAAAAAGGCAAGGAGATGGCAAAATGGTACCTTTGACTAAATCATGCAATATAGTATTGCCAAAAAAAAAAAGCTACCAACTTAGCTCAAGGATCCTCAGAGCTTTATTATTTCTTGCACTATAGGAAGTATGACCATTATAATGACTCATTGTCACTATATGACACTAACGTAATCATGTGATAATTTCATTTTAAATAAAATTCTTATTAATTTGTTTATGAAAATGATGGTAAATTTTTCACGTTTCACCACAACATAACATACACCAAAAGTTTCATAAATAGAAGTATATGAATTAGAATTAAATACTTAGTAATAATACACATGGATATATAAACCATAGAAAATGTGTTGTGCCTTATGAATTAAAATCATATGTGTTGTAATTTTATTGGAGAATAACACCTATTTTCTCTTTCTTTTGAATGGTCATGCTTATATTTATTTGTTGAATTAGAATTCGTGTGCTTTTGTGCAAGTTTTTTTCCCATACGATATAGCATTGCTCAAATGTTATTTATACCTTACACTTTGAAGGAAAGTGATATATATCATAATATGCTATCCAGCTATACATTGAAATGAATTATTTTTAATCCAATGTAATTTTTGTCTTACATAAGTTAAAATAAATTTAAATTTGATTTTAGTAAATTATATTTTTCACAACCTACTTGTTATTTTTTGGGTAGAGATCACATATATCTTTCACTGAAAGCAATCTTACTCGAGTTGTATAGAATCACTATGGACAACAATTATTATAAAATAAATTATTTATTATTTTTAATTTATTAATTAATTTTTATACTTTATTTATATGAGATTTATAATTTGAGTGTGATGCTTTGACTATAAATTAATATAAATAGAATTTAATTTGATTTAAACGAAAATATTATTTATTACTTAACATTTATTTATTTGTTGTCATGAATTCAAATAATAAAAAATAATTAAAAAATGAAATACTTTTGAATGAAAAGAATTATTATGATAATAATAAGTGACATAAGATTCAATAAATAGAAAAATTCTTTATATGTTTTCAAATTTTAACAAAAAAATAAAATAATAAAGAAACTATCATGTAAACACACACACACATTAAGAGGTTATTTTTAATCCATTGTAAGATTCTTTTTTTTTTTCCTTCTCTTTATAAGAAAATAATTG
Organism: Spatholobus suberectus; assembly: GCA_004329165.1. Lineage (NCBI taxonomy): Eukaryota > Viridiplantae > Streptophyta > Magnoliopsida > Fabales > Fabaceae > Spatholobus > Spatholobus suberectus. Next base: position 80,757,361 of record CM014730.1, on the reverse strand, counting down.
ATGGTGGTAGTTCTGCAATAAAGAAAAAAATATCAAAGAGAAAAATATTGGTTGTAATGGTTTTGCAACAAAGACGAAATAACAAAGAGAAAGCACAAGTTTTTGAGACATTTGAAACATTAAACTTTAGGTTTGATTTGCCTCGCCAATTCCTGCAGAAATTGGATGTAATGGGTGTAATGACGAATCTCCTTCAAGATACAATGAAGTCCTTTGATTTGGTTTGCATGCCCTTAATCAAGCTTATCGTTAATAGTAGTTTACAAAATAATAGTTTCTTTAATTCTCTCTTTGCATAAAGGAAGAAAGAAAGTTATTTGAATGCAAAGACTAAGTTGATTTCTATGTTCTTTTATGTATATTTTTCTTTGTTTTTCTGTCATGTTCTACATGCAAATTGATTTTATATATAGACCATCTTATGTTTTTTGATGAAGAGATATAACCCTTAAAAGAAACATCTTATGTCTTTTGATAAGAAGACATAACCCTTCAAAAATATTTAAAAAAATACATCCTCTCATAAAAGAATAGACATTTTGATGAAAAGATACAATCTTTCATACTTGTATTTTTTCATGAAAAAACACATTGTTTCACTAAAGGATACAACATTTCATAGCTTGCATCTTCCTATAAATAGACACATACTTTTCATAAAAAAATACAACCTTTTATATTTACGTATTTTCATAAATAGACATATATTTTCAAAAAAGAATACCACCTCTAATTAATTTGAAAATCTCTCACAAAATTTATGTGAGTAAATTATACCTGCAACCCCTCAGTTTTTTCGAAATTACACCTGATACTTTTCCGTTTTAGCACACTACAATAAATCCCTCCTAAAAGTGTGTGAAATGTAACACCGATCCCCCTGACCATTGGATGTCGCCCAAAACATTTACAAAAAATGAGCATGTGTTGTTCACATGACTTTTAATGAATTTTTCTTCTAAAAATACCCTCACCTTCATCCTTCAAACTTAGCTTCCTTTCCTTTCTCTCTTTATTCTTTATCTCTTCCAAGCACTACCATACCATACGCGAATGACAACCTCATTGGAGATACCTTCTTCTCCTCCCCTAACACAAGATGTAGTAGTTCAAACTCTGGTTATTGATTTCCTTGAACCAAATATAGTATTTCTAATAATTTTCAAGAATTTTGCTTCCGTAGTTTTATTATCTTGGTATCTCATGCTAAGCTAGTGTTAGCTCTTTTATTGCATTTCTCCTGTACCATATTACCCTTCAAAAGCATGTTTGAATTTTGCAAATAAATCTTATGGACTTCAACTACCATATATCCAACTACTTTTTATTTAATCATGTTATATGAAATCTTGACTGTGTGTATGAACTTTGTTGACCTCAACTGTGAAGTTTAAATGATGAAAGTAAGAGTATTTTTAGAAGAAAAATTCATTAAAGATCATGTGAATAGTACATGCTCACTTTTTATAAACATTTGGACGACATCGAATGGTCAGGAGTTGGTGTTACATTTCATACACTTTTAGAAAATTTATTGTAGTGCACCCAAATGAAGAGATACTGGACATATTTTCGAAAAAATTGAGAGAATACGAATGTAATTTACTCATTTTATAATTGATGATTCGTTACATCATTCGATTTGTCCTACATCATTTTCTATTATTTTCGTACCTCCCTTTAAGCTGTAGAAATTATTAGAAAAATCATACATGAAATTGAATCTCGCTTTTCAATCTCCTAGGATATTGACTTGTACACCACTCAATTGGCGTTCTACTTGACTGTCCTTGCCAGTTTATTTTCTTTGAGAAATTCAATAAGTGTTTCTAAAGCAAGGTTAGGATCCTCGTTTCTGATTAGATGCTCTGCTACTCCAATAATCTTTCTATTTCTCCATAATAGAATCTTTACACGGAAGATCATCCTGTGTGGCATCCACCATAGAGCCAATACCTTCGAACCACAGGTACGTTGTACCCTTTCGCTATTTGTCAAACAGAAAACAACAAACAAGAGGCAAAGGACAATGAAGTTTCTGAGCGAATTGCGTGGATTGATAGTGAAATGCCTTTTTGGATCTTTGGAAGGGGCGTTTTGACGATGTGGCAAATGTTTTTGATGGTTTTATTTTAACTCTACCGATAATTATTAAATTACTGCCAAAACCGAATTTCTTAACCAATTATTAAACTGCACAGTGGTCCCAAAGTCCCCACTTACCAATTCAGGGTGTGCTTTTACAAACGGCAGTTTCCACTAATAAGAGAAAAGAGAGAAAAAGGTTACCTCACCAATGAAAAAAAGAGTTGTGTAACTTACCTTAAATAAAAGTGAGATTAAATAATTTCATAAAAAATAATTAATATAATTTTTTATATATTTAAAAATAATTGATACAACATAAAAAATTATACTAATTATTTTTAATGAAATTATTTAACTTTTTTATTTAAAATAAGTTAGACAATTTTACGAAAAAATGACTCCAGAGAGTAAAGACTAGTAGAGTAGTGCACCTGTCAAATTCTATTATATGATCACGAGCAAGACTTTATTTGCATAGTACAATCAGAACCCACGTGGTTGGCTTGGCATTTGGAAAACAACCATTTTAGGCCAAGAACTGATCGTAGTTTGTTACTAGGGACATACTATTTCTCTCTCAGTTTTTTTTTTTGACTAAAAAATAATTTAATAGAAAAAACTCTCATTCTTTTAATCGACAACACAAAAGTCTTTTGTCAAGCTGTTAGTTATTTATATTGATGTTTCATTTTTAATTTTTTTAATTAAAAAAATAAAGAATGATATAAATAAATAACAAGTAATATGATACATATGTATTAACCACTTTGACAGGAAAAATGATTAAAGAATCAATTTTTTTTAAGAGTTTAATAATTTTTAAGGTAACTAGTATAAAAATTAACCAATTTATGATAACAGTTTGTGATTAGATAATAAAATAAAAAAATTTTAGAATGTCATCAATATTTGCATTAACTATTTACTCTTTTTTAATAAAATATTCTCTTTTAATTCATTGAAGACAATAATTAGCAAAATCACATGCATTAATACGCATATGAAACAAGTGAATTTAGCAAAATTGAATTTACTTGTTCAAGTTGGAAGAGGGCATGACAGTGACTTAGACTTACTATCTTGTACGTCAGCTTGTTCACGTCTCTCTCCATGCCAACGCTCTGGCAGATCCACACTGCAATCAATGTCGACCAAAATGGACTGCAATCAATGTCTTCAATGACCAAAATGGACCTATTAGCAGAAGAAGATCCTTCCCAGTTTAAAAACCTGGATGAAATCTTAACCATTGATTAATTTTAATTTTAATATTTAATATTTGTAAGATATAAAATATAAAAACACATGCATGAATGGCGATATGCATAAACTGCATACTCTTCAGTTTTTTTAATATGTTACCAAATTGCAGGTCAAAGATGTCAAAGTTCAAGTAATTAGCCATGGCAGCCATCAAGCTGGACTTGCCAGTACCCAGGGGGCTATACAACAAGTACCCACTTTTCTTACCTCTCTTAAGTTGTATAAATAATTATAAAAAACATACATTAAAATTGAATTTCGCTTTTCAATCTCCTAGGATATTGAATTGTCCACCACTCAGCTGGTATTCTACTTGACCGTCCTTGCCAGTTTCTTTGAGAAATTCAACAAGTGTTTCTAAAGCAAGGTTAGGATCCTCATTTCTGATTAGATGCTCTGCTACAACTGCTGGGGTGACTTCTGTTTTCTCCAATAATCCTTCTATTTCTTCAAAGAGTGGATGATGTCCTTCAATGCCCAAATAATTGGAAGCTAAGACTCGAAATGCCTTGCCTTTGAGGAAGGACAAGTGAATGTGCATGTCCATACGACCTGGGCGCAGCAACGCTGGGTCTATTTTTTCTCTGTGGTTAGTAGTGAAGATTATAATCCGCTCTTCTCCACCGCTTGACCTCAAACCATCCATGTAGTTAAGCAAACTCGACAGACTAAACTTCCCAGTAACCTATGCAATTAATTTTAAGAAATCATTGTCATAACTTGAATGCTTTGCTTATAAAAATTAATTAACGAGTAGCACAAATACATATACCTCGGCACCCTCGTCGTTGTCATAGTCTGAATCTGATCCAGTATGACGATCAAACTTTGATCGCACATGCACCTCTTGGTTGCAGTCTACATCTTCAATCACAATGATGGAACGGTTAGATGCATCCCTCATGGATCGCATGAGTTCTGAGTCAGAATAAATAGAAGAGAGCTCCAAATCGTACACATCGAATTTCAAGTAGTCGGCAATAGCTGCAACGAGGCTAGATTTTCCAGTTCCAGGGGGTCCATACAACAAGTAGCCACGTTTCCAAGGCTTCCCCACTTTCTTGTAAAGTTCCTTCCTCCTCAGGAACCGATCTAAATCATCAATGATAGCTTGCTTCAACTCAGGATTCAGGGCCAGCGTGTCAAATGTGGCAGGATGTGATAACTCACCTTCGTTCCAGTAGTGATTTAACCAGGAATAGATTTTCACAATCCTCTTCTTAGCTTTCATGGCCTCATATGTTTTAAGCACGTGTGGTATATATCGATCCAATACTCTCTCCCTATTCTTCTCATTGAAGGTTAATACAAAGGTATGCTGCTTCCTGAAATTATTAGAGTCATTCTCGGAACCCTCATTCAGCTTCCAAGTGAACTTGGTGCCTTCAAATTCATCCACCACCTCTTCACTTGCATCCACTGCGAGATCAAGGTGTTTTTGATTCTCTAGTTTGCCAACTTTGAGCGATTTGTAGGTGCGGGTAATTCTAGTGGGGAGGTACTCCTGGGCAGCATCGAAAAGTTGATTGCCGTGTCCTGAATTTTCATCCCAAAATTGGTTAATTCTGAGAGATATGTGGTCATTTGGTGGGCTATTGAAGAAGGCCTCTAGCTTTGAGGCGATGAAGGATCTCAATTGTTGGGGTATGAGATCATTGATGGCTGTTCTGAGGAGCATCATGAATGTGGAGAAGGCGGCGTACACCTCGAACCATGATGAAGCTGATGTAAAAGACGAAAAAAGGTTCTGTGTGTATGATCCCATGGTGAATTACAATACTATGGACTGAAATGTTGGGGAAGAAAAGATAGAGAGGCGAAATTGTGTGAAACCCAATAGTCATTTATATTCATTTCAATTCTTAGTGCTTAAGATATATATCTTGTATTTTACTAATTTGGGTCTTGTTAACCGGCACCTGATTAAAGAATTTAAAATAGAAAGTTTTTGTTGGAATTTACATTAAAAATACATTGAAAATCAGAATAAAAATGTATTAATAATATTTTTTAATGAAAACTTTCTATTTTGAATACTTTAACCGGTACTCTAGCATATGCTTACTAATTTATTCTTCCTCTGCATTTGTTTCATATTCTCACCATTTCTTTTGACCAGTTAGGGAACTCAAAGTTACCATTACTTGATACCTTTTTTAGACTAAATTTTTAAGGGATAAATTATTTGTATAATAAATTAATTTAATATTTTTTAAAATATTTTTTCTATCTTTTTTCATTATCAATCATACATATTTATTTATCAATTATTAATTAATTATATTCTTAAATTAATTTATACAAAAAAATCTTTGAGTAATTCTTTTTTAATTTTTAATTTTAATCTTTTTTTCTCTAACATATTCTTTAATACACTCTTTTTAATAATTAATTGTGTGTGTGTACACATATTTGATAATTTAATTTTTTTTAAATGATTTTATTTTAATTTATGTCATTATTTTATCAAAATTATGAAGATATCCATATAATGTATGAGATGCTTGTTGGTTTTCAATTAAAAAAAATCGTTTTAGATTAAGTATTACTACTTTTAGATGGTCCTTTGTATTTATTTTCTCTAAAGCTTTTTGGTAAAAGATAATTTAATATTTTGCATTAATATATATAGTTAAGCATTAATTGCTGCATTGATATATATGGCTGTCATTTAATTTCTGCAGAGTCTTATAAGTCAAAATTTCATTTCTGCAAAAATAAAAATAGAAATATTTGATTTCTGATATAATGCGTAAGGTAAAGATTTGACTTTTGCAATTTCATACAAGGTAAAGATATTTTTTTTTTTAATTTGAAAATGGTTTTATCATTTAGAGTAAATATTTGTTTTAACTTTTGAAAGATTTTATTGATATTATTTTAAACATTGAAAAAAGAGCCACTAATTAGGTTTTTTAATTTTTAAAAAATGACATTAAAATTGTTTTTTCATGCAAAAAAATCTAAAGATACAAATTGAATTAATTTATTTTTTATTACTAAAAATGGATTTAAAGTTCATTTTTGATAATTAAAGAAATTAATTAATGTCATTTTATTTAGAAAATTTGGTAAGTTATATTAATATTCTTTTTATCTTTTAAAAACTATATTTAAACTAGTTATAATTTAAAAATTTTAATTGATGTAGACCCTATTTTCAACTGAATAAATTTTAATTTATTCATATTCTTTTTTCTAGAATTACCCAAAACGAATAAAAAAATAAAAGTGCCTAATATCTAAATACCGACATCCTTAGAAAAAAAAAAATGAAAGCTTTTTGGGTTGTCAAACTATATTCCATCAATTAAATTTAGATTAAATTGCACTTTCCTCTCTTGAGATTGAGAGATATGAATATTACACTACCTTCTTCTCTTATGTTAAAATATACACTTTCTTCTCCTAATAGATTCGAATATATGACACTTTACTCAATTTTTTTAATTTTTTGTTAAAAAAATATTACCAAAATATCTTTTACATTGCCATCCCGAAAAATTTAAATATTACATCACCCTCCCTTCTTGTGTTAAAATACACACTTTTCTCCCTCAATAAATGCAAAAATATATTAACATACATTTAAAATTTTCTATTTTAACCCACTAGGATTAACCTAGTGCGCGGAGGGGGGGGGGGGGGGGGGAGAGTTGGGATAACATGCATGAAATCATAGGCTCTAACTTTAGTGCCGTCATTGTACACCAATTTTTTTTCTATAAATTATTTTTTTTAAGGTATATGTATAATAATTTATCTCATAATTCCTATTCTTAATTATTATTTTAATAAATTATTTTTAATTATTTTGAATTTAACTATATATTTAAAAAAATATTTATGAGGTGAGTGAAAGATAATTTTAGTATATATTTTAATTAAAAATATTTTTAATTTTTAAAAAAATATTCTTTAATGGTGTTAAATTAAATAAACTAAACTACACAAGAGGGGAGGAGAATGTAATACTAGTATCTCTCAAGGGAGGGGAGTGTAATTTTCTTTAACAGCGTTGAGTTAAATGAACTAAACTGTAAATTTTAACATAAGAAAGGAGGACAATGTATTATTCGCATCTCTCAAGAGAGATGAGTGTAATTTACTCTTAAATTTAAGACAAGTATTTTCTTTGTTTAAGATAAATATTATGTTTTTTTTTTTTTGGTATGAAACACAGTTATCCTCTACGAAAAAAAATCTTACTTAAGTCTGATAGGATCAATGTTTTAAAACCAAATCAGTTATTAAACCGGTGATAGCACCGGTTTAAGGTTTAATGGTTTAATCGTGGTTGAACCAATAATAATTAAATAATATCTCTTTAATATTTTAATATAATATATTAATTTATATTAAAAAAATAACACAATATTATGCTTATATTTTTAAATATGTTATTAAGTCAAGATTTTTAATTATAAAGTTGAACCAACATTTCAGACAGAAATAAAAAAATAAAACCTAATAATTATTAAGACTAATTATATAACATTATATTATGTTATTGTTAAAGAAGAGACCTTTTATTATTATGTAATACAAACCAATACCCTGCTGTTATGCTTTCTACAAACTTTCACTTGTTTTTTATTATTCCATCCACATTGTGTTCACCAAAAAAGGTGAGAAAAGTCGCCAAAAACAAAATAATTAGTCCTACACCGTAAGACGTTTGTAAAATTGTGTGCCTTCAATGAAGAAGTTCAAAATAGTTTTAAAATCCTAGTCCCACATCGACACTTATAGGTCCTGTACATATTAGGATGCCTTTTGTATTAGATAGATTTACAATGTTAGTCCCACATCATGTAGGCACTTAAAGATGCTGCCTTGCTATCTCCTATTTAAGATGTTTACTCAATTACTTTACAAATCATTAATTTGAGTCCCACATCGGAAATGCACAATTTTTGGCAAAACTTCTGCTTCCCGTAAAAGATAATAGCTATTTTGAAACAAGCATAGGTGGCGTGTGGCAAACACATAGTACCCTAAAATAACCAGTTCAAAACAATTTTCCCATGTATTCAATTAAAGGTTTATATGAAACCGGCTAAACCTGGCTAACTGTAACATCCTCTATTTTTAAAAATTTTCTTTACTGCAAAAATAAAATATATTAATAGTTTGTTTTATTTTTGCTTGTTATTGATTGTTAGTTTAAATAATTGTATTTTATTATATCTATGCTAAATTAATGTAATTAAGTAGTTTACAAAAAATATTGGAAATATAAATAAATTAAGAATTTGTGCATAAATCCAGATGAGATTTGTGAAGCTTTAAGTGTTAATAAGAGGTTTAATAAAAAGATCAAAAATTTTAGTAGTGTGAAAATAATTAACTAAAATTAAGTGAATAATTAATTGATAGTTAAATTAATTTGGAAAATGTAAGAATAAACCAATTGAATAGCTGATTAGATGAAGATTAAATTAAATAATTAAATGAGTGTTAATAGATGATTAGAGTAGTTTGTAAGATAATTTGTTGGAAATTAAATTAGAGAATTTGGTGAGGGATAGATTAATTAATTAAATTAGTATAGATTTAATTAATTAAGTAATTAGGTGAGAATTAAGTTAGTTTAATTAAATAAATATATTAATAAATGATTAATTTTGGATTAGTGAAATAATTAATTGGATAATTTTCCTCTCTTGGGCTTGTAAACTACATGCCCATATGTTTGTGTAAATGTGAGGTTTATTTTTGGGTGCTACTATGCCCACCCCAATTTTTGCTCTTTTCAACCTATCTGTTGTTTGTGCTTTTTTATTCCCAAAATACCCCCTGATGGAATCGTGTTTCCGTTGTGATTTTGTACAACGACAACGCATTTTCGCTATGATTGAGGGGGGGGGGGGGCACCCGTTTATACATAACGAAAACTAGTTTCTGTTATGTTTATATTTTTGAAATTAATTTTTTTAGGAACAGCTTTTAATGGTTCAATGACGTGTGAACAGGGCACACGTTTGAATGTGCGATTTGGACTGATAAGTGTAACATATATAAAATCTGAAACATCTATAAAATCCAAAAATATATACAAAAAGGTTTGTACATAATGTATAAAATACTAAAAAATGATCTAATAGTAAAAAAACAAGAGAAAAAAGTCAAGCATCAGATGTGGTTGTCGTCTTCCTCCGCCTTCTCCTTTGATAGGTGCACCTAGACTCCATACCTGACTGAGCAATGGCAAATGCCTCCCGGATCATCCCATCATTGACAATACCATCTAGCACCACCCTCAAACACAACATATGCTCCATAAGGCCAACAACCCTCTCCCACTGTGTCTACAAAAAAAAAAATGGAAACTTTATTCAAAAATGTGTTATTGGCATCATAAAAACACATTGTAAATAAATGGATACTTACCTGCCATGAATGGGTGCTGCTGGACAAAGATTGTTGCGGCACAGGAAGTCGCAGAGGGCCTCGTGGAGGATCTCCTGCCACCGAAGGTATCAAATATGGATGAGAAACCTGGTGGAACCACTCAAGGTAGTCATCTGCGCAGGTCCATAGAGCCTCATACGGCACGACTGCTCCTTCTCTATCCACCACGTGTGCCTCCTAGCCCTCGAGTCATGTGGTTGGATGGTAAATGACAGGGAAATGAATAGGCGAAGGACGAGGGATCCCCTGGATATAGCCAAACTGTCCGAGGACCCTCTCATGTAGATGTTCGCGCATGTGAGAATTGATGTGGATGAAGCCTGAGTAGAACAAGATTGACTCCAATGGACGGACGAACCTGTGTGCGGCATATGGCACCCATTCAATGTCATCCAGCTACAACTGGTCCAATGCCTGCCTAGTCCCCATTGTAAAACCCGTGCCCCTCATGGTATTCCATCGACAGAGGTAAGGTTGCTGCTCTAAGTAATCGATGCTCGGAGATCTCTCCATGGTGGTGGGGAAGTACTTATACATTCACACTTGTAATCAACAATTAATAAATTAAATTACATAAGCAAAATAAACCCTAAACAAATATAAATCCTAAAATACAAAATCATACCATTAGGAGGCTCATGTATCCTCCAAAATAAGCTGTAGCCCGAAGGCTGACAATGCTAAGCTGGTTGTAAAGGAACACTAGCGCAGTTGAACCCTAAGAATATCCTGCGCATGCCTGGAGTTGGTGGAAGAGGTCTAGATAGCAGACTTGGACATGCGTAGAGCTCTTGTCGGCAAATATTATGCAGCTGACAAGAGGTAAGAGATATACTCTCGCAGCGAATGTCGTCTGACTAGCTGCGACACGTGTAATGTATATGTCCCTTAGCCAGGATAACTCCATGTGAGCTCCTTTCATCGTTGCAGCGTGTGCCTCGACATGCATAACACCTAGCTCGCTCATCAATAACCCGATGGCCTCTTCGCGGTTGTAATAGGCGAGCTCGCACACCTTGCCTGTAATAAGCAAGTGTAGGAGACATGACACATCATCTAGGGTGATGGTCATCTCCCTTACAGTTGTAACGCTGTGATTTGCTTAATGTATAATTTAATGGTTTAATAACTAAAAGTGGAAATTAATATGTGATTATGGTGTTTAAAATGATTAAATAGATTGTTGTTGTGTGGTGTTAGTTTTATGTTGTTGACGTGGAATTTCGGTCTAAGTTTAGGGAATTGAGACAAATGTGCTTGAGCCAAATTGAGAATGTTGTTGATATCGGTTTGGGTTGTTGAGAGAAAAATAGTTAAGTTAGAACCATTACGAGTTTTGGAGAGTAGATGGATGGACCCTGAGCTTTAGTGGGCTTGAAGCCTTTGTGAGGTTAGGGAGAGTTTTAAAACCCCTTCCCTTCTCATTCTCCTGTTTCCCTTTCTTTCTCTCATCTCTCGGATTCTCTCATTCTTCCGTCTCTCTCTCATTCTTCCGTCTCTCTCTCACTCTTTTATCTCTTTCTCCCAATTTTGATCTAATCCTTACCGAGATTTTTAAAGTGTGAGGCCTAAATCCAGTGAAGAATCTCGTTTCTAGGCATTGGAGGGTTGTTATTGCCTTGCTTTCACGAATTTTGGCTTAAGAGTTGGCTTTTCTCACATTTTCCCTTCCCCAAGCTCGGATTCGAAAGCTCCAAGAGATAAGGGAAGCTTACTCTTGCTAGATTGGTGATGTATGAACATGATTGTGTGTGAATATCACTTTAGGTTGGTCCAAATTCGGATTATATGTTGGTTGTGGTGAGATTTTGAATGAAAATGGGTTTTGGGGGAAAAATCTGAATTTTGATGAAAAATCCATGAGTTGTGTAATGAAATGTTGAATTTGTGGTGTAATCTATTGTATATAAGCTTGGTTGGGGTGGATTGATGATATTAGAACCCCATTGATTCAAAAATTTGAGTTTGGGTGTTGAAAGTTTGAGTTTTTGCTGTAAAAAATCGTGTTTTTTCGTAATCCTGTCGCAAATAATCGATTATGGAAGTTGATAATCGATTATTTGGAGCTCTGGGATCAGTTTTCGTGAATTTGGCTCGGTAATAATCGATTATGGACTATGATAATCGATTATCTGGGTTTCAGAAAAAATTTCTTTTGGTTTTGGTTCGGAAATAATCGATTGTGGAAACCCATAATTGATTATCCCTACTGAAAAATGAAATATAATGCATTTTTACTAAACGGATATAATCTGTTACTACAGTATATAATTTGTTATTTCAGAACTGAATGTACTATTTAAGATTTCACAGTTTTCATTTCAAAATGTGAAGTATTATGTATATACACATGTAAAAAGAGTATTATACATTTTCAAAAGCTCTATTTAAGAAAAATGGAGAGTTGTCCAGTTGGGATATGATTTTTTTTAATTTAACGAAGCGAATTGTTTCAAAGGTTTTTTTTTGTAAATCTCCAAATTTACCTATCTTCCAAATGGTTTTCAAAGAGGGTCTTGGTTTTTAAATTATGAATTGATGGTTGGATTCATTTAGGTGGAAGGTTGCTTAGATAGGACCTCCGCTTGTTATGTATGATATTGTTCTTCACGAGGTGGGCTACTTAGATAGGGTCTTACCTGTTGATTATGATTGAGGTTGGATTGGAGTCGATATGATGTTGATGGATGTGAGTGGTCATGGGAGGTAGCTGACGATGGACTTCTTTGCCATTGGTTGTATTGATATACATATATATGTTATACGTTTATTGGTTGTGGTTGAGTGGTTGATGGTGTGTAATACATGCATTCATGCATAGTTGGCGACTGAGGTAGCTGACGATGGACCTCATGCCATGGTGCGGGTAGGCACGTAAGTTGGATGGTGACCAGAGTTGGAACTCAAATGGCCCCTCCAACCTAGTGCTGGATGAGCAGTGGGGCAGCTGATGATGGGCCTTCGGGGATGAGTGGATGGGCGACTCCGCAGGAGGCCAAGGTGATTTAGGCCTTGTGTCGCAATAGGCCACCACCCACATACACTTATCCTTACAAACCACTAAGCTTATCCGCAAATCAGAGTTTGGCAATCCCTGAATGGTGCTTAGATAGGCCACAGTAGGGGGTGAGACCTGGCTGATCGCCCGATATGTTGTAAATCTCTTGAGAATCGTGTCATCATGCATTGACATAGTTATGGTGGTTGTGATATAACGTGGAGTCTTGAGTTGAGAATTCTTCTCTGTATGAATGTATCTTATATATGTATGTAGATGTTGAGGACTCTGGATATATGATGGTGTGCCATATACTCATGATTGAATGTTGTGAATTGTTAATGATCTCCATAATTATATGTTATGCCATTATTTTAGTAAGATTACCTTTGCCATGTTGTGTTGTTATTGGTTGTCTTGTTGTTGCTGTTGCGCTGATGTGCTTGTGATGATCACGTCTTATGGCGTGGGAGCAGATGGCGAGGCTTCTGTGAGTCCGACGACTCAGAGTTAAGGATGGAGCTGAAAGCTGGAGATGTTTGGTTTGGGAAAGCCAAGTTTTGTTGTTTTAGTTATGGTTCAATTTCATTATATTCTTTTGATGGGATTGTATAAATTGACTAGCTATAGGGAGTGAGTTTTGTATTCCTCTTCCTAGTGATATATATTTTGACATGTTTGATATGGGCTGGTGTTATCCCATTGTTGTGTATGATATAATGATGATAGATATACAGATATGCATGTATGGTACCAAAAGAGATAAGTGGATCTCTTAGTTGATGTGTATGACTCATATACCGATATGATAAGATTGATTTCATTCACCTGATAAGGTGAATGTGGTATATGTTTAGTAGGGTTGTTTAGTAGCGACAGTTGGGTCGTTACAACAGTCAGGTGGAAAGAGTTGGTGTCTTTATGCCACCACTCAACAAAGGCACATACCATGTCCTTATTGGCAGCAACATACCGTGCCTCTATAAGTGAGACGAGACCTGAACTTTGCACGAGTTTCGCCATCTACGGGTGCGTGGGCATCGGCAATACCTTACCCCTGTGGCTGATCAGCCTCATCTCGTAACAGGGCCGTCCAATCTAAATATGTCCTGCAGCATGGTCCTTATAGGACCTAAGCAGTGATAGTATAGGACCTCCTAAAAATGGAGGTCCAACAATCTGATAAGCCAAATCTGCCTCAGACTCCTCTGCCTTTTGTACTTCAGGCTCTGCCTCAAGTACATCATCATGTACCTCTTCCTCATGCTGCTGCTGTTTACGTTGCTCCCTAGCTACTACAGCCTGTCTAGCTCGCCATGCAGATGCAATCGACAGTGGACGCCTAAATGTGCCTGGTACATCATCTGGCAAAGGGTTTTGTCCAGGACGAGGGGCACCAAATTTCGTGTGTGGCATAATGAACCTAAAAATTGGTTATTAAATAATTAATAATCAAATATAATCAATATTATTAATTAGAAATATTCTAAAATAATTAATTTAATTATTAAATTACTTATATTATAAAAAACAAATAATTTAAATTATTAAATTCATTTAAATAATTAAAATAAAAATTTAATTTAAAAACATATAATTTAAATTGTTAAATTCACTAGATGAATAATTTATTTCTGTTTTCATGTGCATATCAATTAGTCCTTTATATTAAAGTTGATATCAAATAAATATGGTTAAATTTTTACCTCTGATTGAGAGGATTTATTGATAAGCCTAATATTGGAGCATTAGAAATTTGTATTGAGGGAAAGTGATATTCCCTTGTGTAATTTTTGGAATAACATCAACTGTAATAAGACTGACTAAAATCATATGATTGTTGTTGGACTTAGAGTCCCAGAGTAGCTACATCATGTGATGGGGTGTGAATCTTGTAGTGAAGGCCACTGAGACCTTGAGGGCGCCTAGTGCATGCCATCCCACATGTGGCAAGAGGATTGCTACTCTGTGTCGTAGTCAAGGAGGCTTACACACTAGCGTTCTCCACGAATCACTATAATTTATCTATGTTCAGTGTATTGTATTGCCACATACTTGAGATTGCCTAAAAATGGTCGACAAATCTTGTACATGTATTTGAGATCGCTTGAAAATGGATGGTGAATCTCATACAAGTATCTAAGATCACCTAAAAATGGTTGGTGAATCTTACGCATGTACCAAATATCACGTGAAAATGGTCAATGAATGTTATGCATATACTTGAGATCACCTGAAAATGGTCAGTGAATCTCATGAGTATGGGTTATATGCGAAGGTTGGTGGAGTATGATTTCCTAATCTTGCTACTCTATGGTTGGAAAGTTTTCCATGGAGATGAGTCGACATCTATGCATTCTTTCACTGTGTCTGATCATGAGTTAGCATCTATTCATTCATGCATTGCACCTGATTGATTGTTATCCATGAAATAATATGAATCGCTTGACTTTCTATGTTTTCGTTATGATTGTTTGTTAGATTAGGCTCTTTGTATGATTATTACCGTATTGATGTCTTTAGTTAGAACCTCACTCCCAATCTTTTATTTCTGTGCAAGTTTTCTTTCTTTTATTTTGTAGATGACAGGTTTTATGATCTTGACCAACATTGAGATCCTCCAGCTTGTTTCAAACCAACTAGTGGTGTTGGTGTCTTTTTGTTGTCGGTACTGAAGCAAACTTATGCTGATGTTTTATATGCTCCTCACATGGAGCGGTTGACTAGTTGTTTTGACTAAACCCTAATATTGTATATATTTGTGTGCTTTCATTTTGACAAATTGTGATGTAAATACTATATATGTTTTCCTTTATTACACTAACTACAGGTTTTTACCAATATATGTGGTTTTCAACCAATTTTATTATTGAATAGTTTTGTGGTTTTATTAAATTGGACCATGGTCTAGCTCACAATCCAACCGGTTAAACTGATCGGTCTGGTTTTAATAATTATGGGTAGGATCATTATGGATGGTAAAATACTCTCTCTAAGTATTTAACACAATTGCATGTACAAGGTGCAAACTTGAAACTGTTGGTTAAGTTGAAATAATTTTATGCTAGTTCATTCACGTTTGGTGTTAGATAGATATATTTTGATTCAATTTTTTCTTCTTCATAATTTCCCCTTTAATTTTAAAAGTCTCAAACATTTATTTTATTCCTATTTAATAAAATAAATCCATGTTATTAACAATAAAATCACCAATTATATATTTACTTTTTTTACACAGTTTTATTTAAATTTAAAATTACTTATTGAGTTTATAACTCACTTATCAATTAATTAAAAATTAGGGAAAACTGTGGATTGGTAACCTCTTCCCTATGCTTCTTTAATCATAGGAGGTTTTTAATCTTTATCTTTACCTTTGAAAAAAAATATCATTCATTCTGTTTGAATTTTGTGCTTTTAATGTGAGAAATTTATTTTAAGAAGAAACAAGATAGTTTAATTTCAAGAAATCTAATGGAATTAATTTTAATAAATTCGTAATTTTATATTTAAATATAATATAATTAGCAATTAACTTTTTATTATTAATGTGGATTTTTTCTCAAAAAAATAATAATAATAAAGATTGATGTTTGGAAGAATATATATATATATATATATATATGCTTAGAATTAGCTTGAGCTTAAATTTTTTGGAACTTTGGATATTTAAGTTTTTAAGTTAAATTTCAATTTTTATTTTGCTTTTATCTAAAGAAATATAGGAGGTTGATTTTAATTTTAAAAAAGATCTAAATTTAATTTTAATATAGTGAAAGAATAGTTTTATTATTAACTCTATTTTTTTTAAAGACTAAGTATCCTCTACGAAAAGTAGTCATGTTTGAGTTGTGAGTTGCATAAGACCACTATGAATGACAAAACTTTTCCTTTGAATATTTAACGCAAATATATATCTAAGACTCAAACATGATACCATTGGTTAAACACGGACAATGGTACATTTATGAAAATTTTCTGAGTTAGGAATAAAAGGTTGAGTAATTGTTGAGTAATAAGTTAGGTCTTTAATAATTAAGTATTTACCCTTACTGATATACTGTCAATATATACTTTATCATGTTTTTGTATAAAAGTTTAGGAAGAAATTAAAATTTCTTTAGATAATAATATTCTATTAATTAACTAATTTGAAAGATTAAATATCAAAATTAATTAGACTACTATAATATTACATTATTATTTTTCTTAAACCTATCTCTATATATATAAAAATAACGTAGTATGCGTTCGTTTTAGGGTATTTTTTCTGTTCAAATTATGGTACTTTAAACATTTCTTTTTAATTATTTTATTTTTTTATTTATTTAATAAATTATATTAATTACTAGGACATTTAATAGAGAGTAAGTTTTTAATACACACTTTATAAAATATTTTATTTTTTCATTATTAGGTATTAAGGGAAGGACAACGGATTTTAGTGATTTCAATATTATGTATTTGAATTTGTACGTTCATTTATTGGTTATTATGTATTTATTTATTTATTAAATTTATGATTTTAATTCTTTTAAATGATAATATTATATAAAAAATAATAAAATAATAATTTATTTTCACTGTTTTTATTTTTATTTTGAAAAACATTAAAGTCAAAAAACTAATAATTTTATAATTAAAAGGTTTTAAATCCATGCATTTATTTATTATATTTATGAATTTTAATTTTTTCAAATAAAAAAGTATTATGTAAAAAATAAAATAAGAACTCAATCTATGATATTAACTTTCTTTTAGTGAATCCCTTATTGTCACATAAGATTTAAGAACAATCACTAATTTTTACTTCAATGGTAGAATCTAACTTGAGTTCTTAATGTATTTTTAGTATGTCACATTTTATCTTTTCACTCACATAGGAACTCTTATTTTGACTTAAAAATTGTTTTTTAAATGGTTAAAAACCTTACTTGTAGTTGCTTATATAAGAGCATCTTCGATGAGAGTTACTTATAGGGTTCTTAAACTTAAGAACTAGTTCTTATGCATTTTTATCATTGGAATAATTAACGACATAATTCCTAAATAAGAATCATTGTTTATAGAAGCACTTGTTCTTAACAGTTCTTAAGAATTGTGAGACAATTGTAGGATTCATTTTATGTTCTTAATGATTGCACAATTCAAAGAGAAAACATGTTGAAGTTCTTACATCTCATGTGACATAGTAGAGTCCACCAAAAGTGAGTCAAGCAACTTCACCATGGTTACAACATTGAAGATGCTCTAAGCCATTGTTCTTCTATAACTCTAACTCATTTGCTTCAATGATATTCCCAAGTTGCTTAATTTTAAGAACCAATATAAGTAACTGCATTGGAGTTTTTCTAATGGAGATTGAGTTTTTAATGCACACTTTATAAAATATTTTATTTTTCATTTTCTTCATTATTAAGTATTGGGGAAAGGACCAATAGAGGTTGAGTCTAGAAGAAGGAGTTAGTCTTTCACAACGTGATGAACCAAGGTTCAAATCTTTGCTAAGAGAGGTATCCACATTTAGTGCCTAACCATGCCTCAAACAGGATTGTCTTCAGAGGATGATACATGTGGGAAACTAAACAAAAAAAAATTTATTAGGGGAAGGATAATGAGTTTAAATAATTTCATTATTGAGTATTTGAATTTGTGCATTTATTTATTGGTTATTATCCATTCATTTATAATATTTATGAATTTTAATTTTTTTAAAAAAATATTAGATGCAAAAAATAAAATAAAAAATATTTTGTTTTCATTGTTTTTATTTTTAATTTTGAAAATAATTATAACGTTTTTATAATTAAAAGTAAAAATAATAAAATAATATAATATTTATTATTAATCAAACATATCCTTATTTTTTTATTGGATTTTGAAGAAAAAATAAGAGAGAGAGAATACAAAGTGTCACTCACAATAAAGTTTTTTCATGCTACCAATAAATAAGAAAGTGAGAATAATAAAAATTAGTATAAAATAATTACATGATAAATTTACATATTCACTCTTTTGCTCGTTATTATTTAAAAAATGATTTTAATTTCTATGCATTGTCAATGTAAAACATTTTACATTATCAACTAATTACAAATTATCGTTTGTATGACTTTAATAGTAATTGTAAAATTAACAAACTTACCATATATGACGGTTTGTGATTGAATGACAATATAAAAATTATTCACACAGCTAGTAAATAAACTATTTATTCTTTTTTAAAAAATAAAAGTCATTAAACATAAATATATTATAAATTTCTTATTTTTTTCACTTAATCGACTTTATCACTCCACAAGTTAAGCTATATATAAATTTATATTTTTTATTATGATTTTTCTTCTTTATTTATATTTTATTTTTTAATTCTCTCTTTACCTTCAAACAAACCATTCACAATAACAACATTAGTGTTTCAACTTTCTGGCGGTTTTGAACTGCCAACAAACACGCAGATTTAAAAGGTTAAATTGTACTTTTGATTCCTTTATAATTCTTAATCCACGATTTTGGTCCTCCTATTTTTAATTTTGTAATTTTAGTCATCCAATTTTAAAAATATGTAATTTTGGTCTTCCTATTTTTAATTCAGTAATTTTAGTCTCCTAATTTTTTAAAATTGTAATATTGGTCAACCGTTAAATATTTTATTCTGTTGACTGTTAATGCCTCAATGTTATTATGATTGTTACACTGACTGAATACGTGACAAGATAATATTTAACTGATAATATGATTTTAATGCAATTATAAAAATTTAATAAATAATATTGATAATTTTTTTTATTATATGTACGTAAATAAACTAACTTGTTAAATTTCAAAGATTTTTAAATAACTTAACCATGACAGTTTAAATCAAGTAGACTTTTATAAAAGTCTTAACCTAGTTTATTTATAAAAAAGTCTGACCTAACCTTGGGTCTATCACGTAAACCCGGTGTATTCCCATCCCTAAGCATGTACAAACGCAAGTATATTGCATTTCCCTGTTCGTTTCTGTTACTAATAATACTGCTACTTTATCAAATAAATAAATACTGCTTCTTTGTTGATTAGATATTTCACCCAAAGAATTACTAAATTCAGCCTTCTTTATTGATTGCACATTGGAGAAACATTGGCATTGGAGTGAAAGTGTTATGGGAAGGCTTTGATTTTTGTGGTTTTAATTTCAAGATGCATCCAACAATCCACAAGCTGCTGCCGCCTGCTGGAGAGAGGTTGTTACAGGACAGCATCTGGCTCCGATTAAGAAAGCTAACGAGTTGGGCCAGGAGTAGATCGAATCCAAGGACTTTTATTTGAGAAAATATTCTATATTTTCCTCTATTTTTATAAATAATTATAAAAAACCATCTCTTTATTTTCATTTTACTGCTTTTAATAATTTATATAAGAAACCGTGAAAGTAAAAACTTTTATTATTTTAACATTTTTAATATAAACTTTAAAAATAAATAAAAATAATATTTATATAATCATTTATAAAAAAAAATAAAAACAGAAAACAAGTCTCTCATGTCAAACAGATCCAAGCTTTCCGGTTAGGAAAACATAAATTTTTTGATTGAATATGCTGGCCATTGACCTCTGTGATGACTACAATTCTACTGAAGAAAAATACTAGTAACACACTTTTTTGAACACATTTTTTTATTAGTTGAAATTTATTAAAAATTACAAAACTTTATTGGTCTCACATTTTATTTAATGATTTTCTCTCATAATTTTATAATTTTCAATAAATTTTAATCAATAATAAAGTGTGTGTTAGGAGAAGTGTGTTAAAAGGAGTGTTGCTAGGCACTCCTCTTATACACAATTACGTATACATACATATATTGTTCATTTACTGATACTAGCAATCACACTCTTTTTTTTCGGATACAATACTAGCAACCACACTCTGCCCTTTCATTCTTTTCTTCTTCTCATATACATCAGGGAAAGTTCAAGCACAGGTTGGATAGGAAATGTAGCTAGCCTCTTAGCAATGGACTAAAAGTAACAAAAGCCCGAAGCCTACATCAGCGATTTAATTCTGAGACATCAGTAGCTCTAATATCTTATCTTATTTTGATCACTCTGAGACCAGGTGATTACAAACTACACCCTGTTCTAATTCTTCTTGTCTTTCTTTGGGTGACAGCACTATTGTTCTTGCTAATCCCAACACCTCGCTTTTGCTTGCAACCACCAACCTTGCGCCTTTTAGATTGCTGATGAGGAGGTTCTACTTTGTCAGGACTATAGTTCTCACATACATCACCTTCCATCTTCTTCCGCTTAAGTAGCTTCACGAATCCTTCAAGCGTGGCCTCAGCGTCTTCGTTCTTCATCAATTCCTCTGCCACTTGCGCAGGGGTGATCTGAATGTCCTCTATTAGCCCCTCTATCTCCCCGAAGAGGTGGTGGTGGTCAGAGGAAGTTTCTAAATAGTTTGAGGCCAAAAGCTTGAAGCCTTGGTAGGAGCAATAGGACATGTGAATGTGCATGTCCATTCTTCCGGGCCTCAACAGTGCTGGGTCTAGCCTTTCCTTGTGGTTGGTGGTGAATATGATGATTCTCTCGTCTCCACAACTGGACCATAGCCCATCTATGAAGTTCAGTAATCCAGACAAAGTCAACTGCACCCATCCATCAGATGCACTGTCAGCCTATGAGATGTTTTTGTAAGAACAATGTTGAACTTAAAAAATGAGTAGTATGTGCGTGTTTTATTTTTTAGTGTCAGAAGTTATCAAATTAAATTAAATTATATATAAATGACGAAAAATATAATTTTTTTTATCAATATAATATTAAAGAAAGGGGATGATGGTTTGGTCCAAAACAGAAAAAGCTTCAAGATTGAGTGAGAATTTAAACTTGTAACTTAAATGTAAGATTATATTTTATTTTACTTGACCAACTCACTGAGATGAGAAAAAAAAATATAAAGTCAATGCGTAATAATCAAAGTGTGTACAACTAAAAGAATAGTGGGAGGGTCAAAGAAAATGGAAAATGTTATTTTTTTTTTCTCACACCCAAAAAAATGTATGCTATTAGATTATGGAATTTTTTTGTTAGCTGTGAGTTAGTTATGTAAAATTGTAAATCACTTAGAGAGTAATTATTTCAGTTAGAGAATGTATTTGGGAAAGTACTTATAAATAGGGATGCAGTTGCATATTGTAAAATCAGACTCATTCGGTCTAATGAGAATCAAAATATAGAGAATTTTTCTCCCTCTGTCACAATATATATATATATATATACATTGATATGTTGTTTTTTTTTGATAGCCACATTGATATTTTATTAATAGATATTTTAGTTATATCACTAGTTAAGGTAGGGTTTCCAACATATTTATCACTAGTTACTGATATAATAAGAAAAATATAAAATATAAAAATATGTCTAAAATTAGAATATGAAAAAAAAAAAGAATTGAAAGAAAATTTGAAAGTGTCAGTAACATAGTCTTGTTTTCATATGTGGAAGGTGTTAATTTTTAATAAAAATTAATATAAAATATTTCGAGAACATCTTCTACCAAAATAAAGTAGCGCATGCTGGTTAACGAAAATTGAAGGCGTCACTATCATGGTCTTGCTTTAACATGGATGGTCTCAATTTCTCATGAAAATAACCAATATAAAATATTCCGATAACATGTCCTAACAAAATAAAATAAAATATATATATATATATATATATATATGATAGCAACACCAGTCCATAATAGAAGCTTTACACGGAATATCATCCTATGTAGCATCCGCCATCCAATAACATTTAACAACGACCTTCGAACTACAGGAACGTTGTACTCTTTCTCTCGCTATTTGTCAAACAACAAAGAAGAGGAAAAGAACAATGAAATGTCTGAACGAATTACGTGGATTGATAGTGAAATGCCCTTTTGGATCTTTGACGATGGGGAAAATGGATGGTTTTATTTTAACTTAAACGATAGGTGTTAAATTACCGCCAAGACCGAATTTCGTAACCAATTATTAAACTGCACGGCAGTCCCAAGGTCCCCACTTACCAATTCAGGGCGTGCTTTTAAAAACAACATGTTTCCACTAAGAACAGAAAAGAGAGAAAAAGGTTTCCTCACCAATGGGAAAATGACTCTTAAAGACTAAAGTAATGAACCTGTCAAAATCTATTACAGAAGCACGAGCAAGACTATACTATATTTTGCATCAGTTCAGAACCCATGTGGCTTGGCATTTGGAAAACAACCAGTCTAGGCCAATAACTGATCGCAGTTTGTTACAAGGAACAGACTATTTCTCTCTTTTATTTTTTTAACTAAAAATAATAATTTATATAAAAAGAAAACTCTCATTCTATTAATTGACAACACAACAGTCTCTATTGCAACAAGACAGTATAAAGTAGTTTTATACTATCATTTAATCATATATTATCATTTATTATAAATTTGTTGACTTTTATAATAAATACTTTAAAAATCATATTAATAATAATTTTTAATTGATTAAAAATGTAAATTTTTTATATTGATAACGTATATGACCATTAAACTCATAAATAAAAATAACAAGTAAGATATGATGTATGTGTGTGTGTGTATTAACCACTGTGACAGGTCTACCCAAAAAACCACTGTGACAGGAAAAATGGTTAAAAAATAATAATTTTTTTAAGAATTTAATTTTTATGTACTATTATGGTGAACCAATAAAAAGTCATTGTTAGTATGATTTTTACGGTAGCTAATATGAAATTCAACAAACTTTTTATAAATAATAATTTGTAATTAGATAAAAGGATAATGTGTATAAACTATTTACTCTTTTAATTCATTGAAGATAAAAATTAGCAAAATCACATGCATTAAGAGGCATATGAAAGAGGTGAATTAGCAAAACTGAATTTACTTGTTTATGTTGGAAGAAGGCATGATAGTGATTTAGAATTACTAACCTGTACGTCAGCTTGTTTACGTCCCTCTCCATGCCGACGCTGTGGCAGATCGACACTGCAATCAATGTCTTCAATGACCAAAATGGACCTATTAGCGGTAGCCAAAAGCAGCTTTCTGAGGTCAGAATCCCTTACTATGTTGCCAAGTTGCAGGTCAAAGATGTCAAACTTCAAGTAATTAGCCATGGCAGCGATCAAGCTGGATTTTCCGGTACCGGGAGGACCATACAACAGGTACCCACGTTTCCACGCCCTCCCAACCCTCTTGTAAAAGTCCTTCCTCTTCACAAACCTATCCAGGTCCTCTATCACAGCATTCTTCAGTTCTGGCTCCATAGCCAGAGTCTCAAAAGTGGAGGGATGCTCCAGATTTATGGAGTCCCATTTCACCCCGACATAACAATAGGAAGTATTCAGAGTATGCATCTTCAGAACGCGTTCCTCGTCTTTCATCTCCTTGGCCTTGTCGAGAATGAAGGGCAGGTAGGAGTCCAGGACCATTTCCTTGAGCTTCTTGGGGAAGCTCAGTTCGAAGGACCGCTTTTCGGACCTCACGGAGATGTTGCTGTTGTGGTCGTTGGGGTTGTTCTTTTCCGATTCCGCGCAGATGAATCTCCATTTGAAGCACGCCCCGTTGAAGCAGTCAACTACCTTCTCACCCTTCTCGAGGCGAATGGTTAGTTTTTTCTCCTTGGGGCTCTTGGTGATCTTGAGCCTCTCGTTGTCCGGGCTGACTCGGGTGGAAAGGTAGACCTCTGCGGCGTCGTAGACTTGGTTGCGGGCTATGCCGGTGGACTCTTCGATGACGAGGGTGAGGGCAGGGGAGCGAGGCTTGATGAGGTAGCGGAAGGCGTTGAAAAGGTAGCCACGAATGGGTTGGGGTATGATCTCGTTGGCCATGGAACGGAGAAGCATGACAGAGGCAGTCATGGAGGCGTAGGCCGAAAAGATTGAAGATGGGGAAGGCATGTCTCTTGGGGAAAACATCGTGTGGTGGTGGTTGCTGATGCTACGGATTGGATAAACACAACTACAGAGTAGACGGCCACAAGAGGGGTATATATATCGAAGACAGAGGAGGAAGTACCAATACTGTGACTATTTTCGAATTTTTCTGGTATTATCGCATCACATATAGTATCGGTTTTTATTGGGAATCACAAGGACAAGGTGCATGTATCTGTGGAATCCTACTGTGTCTGCCTTTTCCTTTTCGCTCCTTTTGATTCAATAATGTCATTTTTACGGGGAAAGGTAGAGTATGTGTGTGTGTGAGTGTTTGTTTTTTTTATATAGTACATATTCTACATATATAATAGAATTTAACACTTAAAGATGTGAGTCAGTTCGGACTATATTTATTCATTTTTTAAATTTTAATTAGCTTAATTTTTTAAATTCAAGTTCATCTTTAAATTTAAGTAAATTTGATATGATATTCAAGTTTAATTAAGATAAGACTTAAGCAAGAATCAATTAACCAAACCTTTTGTATTCATTATTTTAATTGTGACTCTTCAATATTTTGTACTTGAGTAATGGTGACTTTAATTTTATCACAAGATGTATCATGCCATAATAATAATACAAATTTTTAATTTTGACGTGTAATTTACTAATTAATTATTTCGAGTAGTGAAATAAATAAACGATGTTTAATACTATATATTAGAAAGAATTTTATATATTTACAAATATATATAAAATATGAAAATATATATTTCAAAAAATCTATTCAGTCTTTGAAAAATGTCTAAGTTATATGAATCCGTTTTCAAATCAAAAAGCAAAAGCTTTTATTAATAAAAAGACAAAGCTTCTATTTCATAGTACATCTTGAAGTTATTAATATAACAGGTCAACGTATTTACTTTGATAAGCTGACAACATGCATAACCAAAAGAGAAAAAGCAGAAAAGAAGTTTCTCAAGTTGATAAGAGTCACAATAGACCTTTTAGGTAATATACTCTCGATCAATAGTGCTTTCTCTTTCTCTTTTCGAAGAAGACATACCCAACTCTTACAAAGACGTGAAGAACCAATGTTTACATTAAATGGATATCAGAATGAGAAGATTGTTATCTCTCAATGGATGTATTTTTCATGCCTATATAAGGAAAACATCAACGTTGAAGAGGAACAAGAAGTTTGTGAATCAAACGAATCAATATCTTTGTTTTTTGAAAGAGCTTGCATTTTCATATAACTCTTGAAAGGAGATTGTTAGTGCACTTTATTTTCATACGCTCATCTAAGTGAGTTGCCTTAAAAACATTTGTGTATGTGAAAGCCTAAAGAGACTTAGTGTTAAAGAATACTTGTTTTGTAACCTAAGTGTGAAAGGTTATTGTGTTTGTAGCTTGAAGAGGCAAGAAAAGAATACTTGCGTAAGTGTTTGGTTGTTGAAAATCTTTCTGGTTGAGAGACTAGACGTAGCTCTTGGATTCAAGAGTAAACCAAGATAAATTCCTTGTGTTTTTCTTCTCTAGCTCATCCTTATAATTGTTTCGTTTACTATCATTCTTTCAAGAATACTTTGCTCAAAAATGCTTTTCAATAATTAGCTAAGAACTATTTTCTTACACACACACACACACACACACACACACACATATGTATGTATGTATGTATACAACGTTCTTGAAAAGTTTTTCACAGTTATAGTAAACACAATTCAACCACTCTTCTTATGTTTGCCTTATTTATTTCAATTGGTATCACATCTTGGCCTTTAGGGGTTGAGCATCTAACAGTCAAGGGTCAAACGATCCTAATGATGCTATCGAAAATGAAGAACAAGCCATCAATAGATCTCCTCTCTTCAATAGAGAAGAATATGACTACTAGAAGCAAAGGATGATCATATTTTTTGAAGCTTGTCACATGGATATGTGGGACAATATAGAAAATGGTAAGTTCGTTCCTAAAAGTGAAAATGGAGTAGAAATACCTTGTGTTGCCTAGAATGAAGCTCAAAAACTTAGGTATTAACTAAACTCTAAAGCTATAAACTATCTTGTGTGTGCTATTACTACATTAGAGTATGAACAAGCTCATAGCTGCAAAATTGCTATAGAAATATGAGATACTTTAGATCTTGCTTATGAAGAACCTCTCAAGTTAAAGACTCTAAAATAAGCATGATTGTTCATCAATATGAGTTGTTTAAAATGAAAGAGCATGGATGTTTCCAAACTATCATTAATAATCTAAGATCTCTTAGTAAAACCTATGATAATCATAATCATATAATAAAGATTCTTAGAAGTTTTCCTAGACAGTGGAGACCATAGGCTACTGCCATTTATGCTTCAAAGGATTTGAAAGTGCTTCCCATGGAGGAACTTCTTGGTACTCTTAAAGTTCATAAGATTGAATTAACTCTTCATCCAAAACTCTTGAAGTAGAAGAATCATCTAATGATCAAGACAGATAAGAAGACGAAACCTTTAATGAAGATAAGCTTTCCTTCATATCTCGAAAGATACACTCCATGTGGAAGAAGAAAGATGAATCAAGATGGAAGAACTACATGAAGAAAACTTCCAAGGAAAAGAAAGAACCAAAGGAGAAGAATCAAGTGATTTGTTATGAATGTAAAGAAGCCAAGACATTTCAAGTCAAAATGTCCTACCTTGGAAAAGGAAAAGAAAAAACCCTTCATCAAAAAGAAAAAAAAAGGTCTCATAGCAATATGGAAAGATTTGGATCGATCTTTAGCCTATAAGGATGAGTCTTTTAAAGTCTTTTTTATATTCTATTAACGTGTTCAAAATGAAAAAGACATGTGTATTGTTTTAATTAAAAGTGATCATGGGAGAGAATTTAAGAATGAAATTTTCAAAGGTTCTGTGAAGAAAATGGTATCTTGCATAATTTCTCAGCTCTAAGAACACAACAACAAAATGTTGTTATTGAGAGAAAGAATCAATCTCAAGAAGAAATGGCCAAAACCATGCTCAATGATAACTCTACTCTTAGACACTTTTGGACTAAAGCTTATATTCAAAACAGAATATATATTAGATCCATTTTAAAAAAAGACTCTTTATGAATGGTAGAAAGGATGAAAAGCCAACATTTCATATCTTCACCCTTTTGGATGTTAATGTTTTATTCTCAATACTAAGAACAGTCTTAGAAAGTTTGATCCTAAGTCTAACAATGGGATATTGTTAGGATACTAAGAAACTTCAAAGGCATATAGAGTGTATAACTCTAAAACCTTAATGATAGAAAAGTCCATTCATGTTAAATTTAATGACATTAAGCCTGATAAAGAACTATTAGAGCAGGATAAACCTTTTGCAAATTTAAACCTAGAGAAAGACAACAGCAATACTGTTTCCAACGAAGAACCATTGAACGATGTTGATAACTCTCAACAAAATGAGATCATTGGACAAAACTAGTAGATGAAAATTTATCATACAGAAAACCAAATATTAGGCAATACGTATGATAAAGTTAGAACTAGATCAATCTTCAAAGAACAAATGCATGTTGCACTCCTTTCAAAAATGGTACCAAAAATAGTAGATAAAGCATTATTAGACAAAAGGATGGATCAAGGCTAGGCAAGATGAATTAGATTAGTTTAAAGGAAATGATGTATGGATACTTTCATTCCTTTACCTTAAGAAAAGTCAATCAGTGGCACCAAATGGATATGTAGAAACAAGCTAAATGAAAATGGTAAGGTTGTGAGAAACAAGACCAAACTGGGCGCTTATGGTTATTCA
Source organism: Spatholobus suberectus (assembly GCA_004329165.1). NCBI lineage: Eukaryota > Viridiplantae > Streptophyta > Magnoliopsida > Fabales > Fabaceae > Spatholobus > Spatholobus suberectus. The sequence continues at coordinate 80,728,902 of CM014730.1, read as the reverse complement.
CAATAGAAAGGTATTGACTTTACTGAAACTTTCACACCAGTAGCTAAACTTGAAGCTATTCACATTTTACTTTCATTTACTGCTCATAATAATGAGACTTCACCAAATGGATGTAAATAGTGTGATTTTTAATTGTATAATAAATGAAGAGGTTTACATTAAATAACCTCTTAGTTTTGAAGACAAATCATTTCTAAAACTACCACCAGTTTTTATTTTCATCACACACACACACACAAAATTTCCTCAAGCTACCACCAATTTTTCATTCAAGTGCTCAAGTTAGTGCTTTTCTTTTACTATATTGGTGCTTAGCTGAGATCCAACACTTAGCTCCAATGGCTTATATTCCTCTTGACCTTAAATGCTTAAGCTTTGGATTGGTGCTTTATGCATTGAAGGTTTTAATGATGTTAGGTTTCGGGTGTTTTTCCTAGTGCTTCCAACGCTTAAGCGCCTAGGATCTAGTGCTTCCTCAAAAGTAGGCATTTATCTTGACCCTTTTTGACCCATTTGGTGCTTTAAGTGTCCATGATCAAAAAGCTTAGTCATTTAGCATTTGTTGGTGACTGTGACGCTTAGTGCCAACACTTGTTCTTCAAACTTCTTCCCTTTAACACTTTGATGCTTAGCAACACTTCTAGTGCTTTAGGATTCCATCCTTAAAATGCTTGTTGACTCTAATTTCTAGTCTCCCTACAAGATTAAATTATAAAACATAATTAAAATTCTCAACTTCATTTAAATCTTAGATTCACTAAAGCATACAAGCTTTATTGTTAATTATTCTCATTATTTATTTCAATTTCACTCGATTTTCATTAATTTACAATTGCAAATGTTAATTTTTTAAATAAGGTATTAAAATTTACAATTATAATAATTCTATTCTTTTACTAGTATAATACTTTGTTGTTAATAATATTATTCAATTATTACTTGTTCAACTATAGTTTAATCATAATTCTATAATTAAATCTTAAAGTAATATCTTCACCAATTTAAAGACCGAATTAAATTTAAAATCCTTGAAAATAATTTAATCGTTATTTTTTTTATAGCAAACATAACCTAAATTCAATGCTTCTTTGGTTTAAAGTTTGAGATGTGTTGATCTATGTCAAATTGGAAGCAACTCTCTATAACTTCTGTCTTTAGTGAATTTATGCACAAAATTAAACACACAGTCTAAGCTTGTTTGATACATGAGTTTATCTTAACAGCTTTTAACTTATTTTCATAAGCTACTTCGACTGTCTTTTGCAAATAAGTTAGCTTATAAGTTACTAGCTTTTTTTTTCTTCTCACTAATTTATTTGAATATCTTTTTATCCTTTTTTTTTTCAATGTGAAAATCAAATAACTAAATATATTCTTTTATGTCATTTTATATTTATTAGCTAATCTTACCAAACATTCTTAATTTAAGTAGCTAGTTTATGAGCTTATAAGCTTTCAGCTAGCTTATAAGTTAGTTTTACTAAATATTATAGTCTATCTTAATCATAAACACTACTGATTTTTTTTTTTTTCTAATAAAACATTATCTTCTTCTTCTGCTTTTACAGTTGTAAATGTTAATATTTTTTAAAATAAAGTATTGAAATTTACAATTATAATAATTATATTCTTTTACTGGTATAATAATTCGTTGTTAATAAATTTTATTGAAAAATAAAATTGAGAAACTGGATAGGATGGACGCATTACTTTTGCTAGACCTTCATCAACTTGTTGCAAATAGCAAATTTTGCTTTTGTTACACGTGAAAGTAACTCGATAAGTGAGGCTCCAAGTGTGTTAGAGCCTTTATTGTAGAATGATGTATCTGATATTTCTATTGTCTAATAAAAAACCCGTTCTTTCCTCAAAAATAAAATAAAATAAATAAAGGGACATAAAACCTTCAAGGGAGTCAGGTCACAAAAGCTTTGCTCTGTTACGCACAGCGATGGAGCAGTCACTAAAATCAGAAGCAGATTCTCCTCAGCCGTCTCAACCAATCTGCGCGCGACACTCCCCTTGTTCCAGCGTCACTCCCGTCTCAAGTAGAGTGCCAGAGTACTTTGGATTTTAGTTGTTGCGTGCAGTACACTTACTCCCAACTATTCTGTGATCCCATTCCCATCTGTGATCCCATTCCCATGCAGGGATCTTTACTTTAGGAAGAACTTCCAAGCTTCCGAAACTTTTCTGAAAAGAAATCAAATCACCTTTCGTTTATTAAGTCACACCAAAGACAAGATGTGAATAGCTAACCATGCATTACAGTTCCATGAAGAATGAATCACTTCGTAAAAGAGTATCTCTGTCTCTTTTGGAACTGAAAACTCCAGTCTGGATGCATAAAATCCATCTCCTAAAAGTTTATAGTAGTCCTCGCAAACATTCTAGCTTTAACGAACTTGGTGTTGTGAACACATTACCAACAGAAATGAAATACAATTTAGAACCTCAATAGTCATAGTTTAAGTCGGTTAATTGTTGCCCAATGAATATTTTCAATGACAATTCAGCGAATTTTATGGATTTTGATACAGGGAATCTTATGACAAGTTGATAATTGAAAGTCTTCAATGTATTGCCTATTTTATTCTGTTGATTTTATGTGCATGCATCATTGGTGTCACCTTTTACTTTTTGGTTGATCGTATATGAACGAATATACCCCATGCTTACCAATTTTCGGCGAGATGAATATGTGTCCCGGTACATGCCACATGTATCTGCATTTAGTGTTTGTTTGCTTTGGGTCTTCCGAATAACACCTAAATTGATAAGGCACAACTTGTCTATTGTCGTCTTTATCACCATTTGGAATTGTAATTGTTTACAAAGACTGCACATGAGAGGTTAGACTAGCTAGCTAGGTTCTCAGTGGGTTTAAAAAAGTATCAGTTTAAAGTAGCACTTTTTCTACATGAAATCCAGTCAAGGCACGGAGTAATTAAAGAGCACAGAGAGAATGCTTTGGCTCCGAAGGGAATCCGCAAATTGCTAGTCCAATGGACCAGTAAATGCCATAGAAAAGAGACAACTAAAAGTTGAATCAAAAGCAGATTTAATTAGCTTCTCAACTCGTTGTCATTCTGATTCTCTGTTTGTTTCTTATGCCAACCTATCGAATCACTATTTTTATATATATCAAAAAACATGTGAGTCACTAATAATTGCTCTCAAATCACGAAGAAATGCTTATCCGAATCACTTACGTCAAGACAACGTTGTCACGGATAACGACTGAGCAAAATCATAGTAATTTATTTATTTTCCCTGATCTCATTCATAAAATCCTGAGAACTTGCCGACTGGCCACTACTCACTCAGCCTTTCATTTTCGTAGGTTGTCACCAGGAAAGAACACTGCTTACTAACCCTTCACTTTAGTCAACCCCGTTTGTATTTTTAAAAAGAAAAATGTTTTTGGTTTAAAATATGTTTTATAGTAATTACGTATTTTTCAAAAAATAACATACTGTGTTAAATGCAAAAGAAATGAAATAACATACTGCATTAAGTATCAAAAATAAAAATAAATAACAAACTGCATTAAATAAATAAAAAAACTGATTCTATACCTTTTCAGTTTTAGGCCGAGCTAGATTTGCAGTCATAAATCGACTCATCACCGAATATTAAGCTAATACCTCTTAAGACGTCGGGCCACAAGCAAGTACGTTGGCCTTACTCTAAAGATTTGGTTGTTAAAAAAAGAAGATTTACGATAACAAGAGATCCCCATAATCTGAATAACCACACACCGGCTTGAGTTTAAAATCTCTTTAGACCTAAAAAAAAAGGAATAGAACTCACTTTTGAATGCTTTAGTTATAGACAACCTTCAGGCTATTTTCTAGAGGTTTCTTGTGACCGGAACATTTTGGCACCTACTGTGGGGCTCGGTAAAACTCTTCCCGAAGTCCCATTTTCTTGTTTAAAGACAGGTTGACTCATCATGGGTTGAGCTCAAAAAGGGGCCAGCCCAACTTGCCAAGAAAATGCCAACTTGGCTTGACCCACCACAGGTTGGTGGATTAAGTGGATTGACTCACAAATTTTTTTAAAATAAAAAAAGAAAAAAAAATAACGTGGAATGGCTGAACAGACTTCCTCCTGAACTAATTGGAACAAATTTTACCGAATTAGTAGACTAAAGTTTCCAATCCCAATCTGAGAAAAAACTACTAGCACCCTAATTACAACTAGACCCTAATTTTCACACTGACAGTTACATAATGTTCTAGCAATGATAAGCCACCAAATTTCCAAACGAGAATGCAAATGTCAATCCCCCTATCATGAACATTGAATGAGACTTTACCTGTCTCAATATAATGATAAGATGGTGGCTAGAAGGCACGCTGGGACGAAGGCATGATAGTGGCGAACGACAAGATAGTGGTGAACGACAGCTCCACGCTACCTGAACTGGTGGCTGGAGCGGCGGCGTGGCGTGGGTTGAGGCTGAAATGTTGAGCGAAAGAGATAGAGACTTTGGTTTTAGGACTTTAGGGTTGGCTCATGATTGTGAGGTGTGAGCATGACAATAACAGGAGAGTGAATAATGCGTGACGGGTTCAATTCTTCTGTATAAGTGCTTTTAGTTTTAATTTAAAAAAAGGGGGGCCAACCCGGCTCGAGCCCGTTTGCCTCGCGGGTTAAGTGAGCCGGGTTGTCATTATGCCAAAATCGAAGTGAGCTGATTTTTTTGAATCTAGCCCCATGGTGGGCTGAGTTGGCCTATTGGGTTTTGGCTCGTTTTAACAATTCTAACCTGGACCCTATGGGCACCTACAAAAATATCTGCAAATGGGTAAGGTAAATACTCATTCATTAGGGGTGTGTTTGGAAACGAGTATTTACTCGCAAGTTTTAATGGGATAGGTGTGAGTATAGGTACTATAATACCTACCCCGCCTTATACCCACACCTATTATATATATAATAATTTAATTAAAATATTGTATATATATATATATTATTAATTATTAATTTAATTACTAAAATATAATGTTGATTATTGAAGACAAGAATTAATTATGTGTTAAATAAATTAATTATTTGCCCTTAATAATTTGTTTGAAATCATTATATTATTTGCTATCTTTGTGGTATATACAAGTTTCAACTTTAGGTGTGCACGTGCGCAACTTTGGGTGTCCATATACTAGTTGTACATAATATGTAACTATTCATTATAGGCAATATAATTATAAGATCATTAGTGCCAATGTATCATTTTTGGCTAGTCTTGGAAAGTATCAATACATGATGTTTAAGTTTCTAATGATTATGTCAAATGATTAGAACATTACATTTAAGAATGATTATATTAAATGATTATGTTTCTAATGTTGTTTGGTTATGACTTATGTTTAAAAGATTTAAGGTTATGTTTAGATGCTTTTAATATTATGTTTGGATGATTTAAAGTTATGTTTGAATGATATAAGAGTGAATTTTTAATTTAGTTGTGACAATTTTTTTAATTCATATATTTTTTATTTATTTATTAACTATACACATAAGTAAAGTTTAGGTAGCATGTGCAGTTATGAGTATATAGGTATCCAGCAAGTACAAAGATAAGGATTAAAGTTGTTACCCAGGCAAGTATCGGACGGGTACGAGTATTTTTTTCAAACACAGATATGGAAATGGGTACTATGGTACACTACCCATTGCCATCCCTAACTCAAATTGATAACATAAGTGTATATTCCAATTCCAATTAATTGATATATACTAATATATTTTCTAATTTAAATTTATAACAAATTTAAATTAAAATCTTATAAGATTTAAATTAAAGTAATTATAGCTTTTTCACGGATTCAATTGATTATTCTTTTTAATGATTTCAAAATGATCATGATTCTAATTAGTGATGTTCATAATTTGAACATTTAATTTTTTTTCTTTTTAAAAATATTTAATTCTTATTATAAATAATTTATTCAATTCAATGAATATATGATCTTCTAATAGTTTTCTCCTCTACTACGCCATGTCTTTTAATTTAATTTGATTTATTGTAGACATTAATGTTCAAAATGAATGCAAGGTTTGAAAGTTATAAATCAAGATTATTCACCTCTATAAACTTCAAACCTTAGAAAATCTCTAAGGAATTAATACAAAAAAATTTAATGCAATTTTCTTTTTCATTTTACTTAGTTTATTTTTTTTAGTATATGTCTCTTTCATTGTCATTCAATTTTATTTATTTTTTGTTTTACAATTTCATTTTTTATCGTCTTTTTCTAAGGTAATAAGCTTCTACCTTTTTTATTATCTTCGAATATATTTTTAAAATTTTATTTAATATTTGACATTTAACATTTGCATGCTTGGTGACCGATTGGTCATGAGCTCGAATTCAAAAATAGCTTATTTGCATATGCAAGATGAAGGTTGCATACAATAACCCTCCTCCATACCTTTGCAAAGCGAGGAGCCTCTAACAGTGGGTTACATTAGTCTTTTTTACCTATTTCGACTACTAAGATGTATAAAAGGTTTAAAAAAAATGAGCTTCACAATAAAAAAAATAAAAAGAGTATTATTATGTTACAAAAATTAGTTTTTTTTTGGTTCCCCACATATATCTTTCTTTAGAAACAATCTTGTTTGAGACACTATCAGACACTAAATGAAAAAACTAAGAATGATTGTGTATCTCTTAATCTTAGGGTATTAACCTAAATGACTTTTCATTTATTCGTACCTAAGTCTCATTACACCAAATACATAATGATATATTTGCATTTGCATTATATTGGTAAATTTTAGAATCTTGTCAAACCTATAGTAGAGAAGAAAAGGCGTTAATATTGAGAATAAACAATAACCATACATATGATAGTGAGCTAAATATCATATTCCTTGATCAAGGAGTTGTAAAAGAACTTCAATTTGTATTTATTGCATAAGGAAATCATGTCTAGTGTTGCCTTAAATTGTCATAAAAGGGAATCATGATTCTTAGATTTGATTGTATGCACTGCTTGAATTTTGTTTTGGTTTAAAACTAAGTATATGGGAATTATGTAGAAAAGAGTAAATTAGAAGTTTACTCCGTCCATTTTCTAGTTTTGTTTGTTGAATTTTTATTAGGAATTATGTTTTTTATATATTTTTGTGATTTTATTTTTAGGTAATAAAAGGAAGAGGATTAGAGCTTTAATGGATTGATAAAAGGTCACAAGAATAGCCTAAAAGAAAGCCTTTAAAAGCCCCTTTTATCTTTGTATGAGCTATCCAACCCAAAAATAAAAAAGAGGAAAAAGGGAGGATTAAAGATCTTTTCTCTTCTCTCTAGTTTTGAGAGTTGTCTTCTAAGTTTTTTTTTCCTCTCTCTCTCTCTCTTTCTCTAGAGAGCTTTACGGTACAAGGCAAAAGATTAAGGTTGGTCACGTTTCTTCAGGCATCTATGAAGTTCTCTTTTTCTTCTTCCTCATTTATTATTATTTTTCTATGTTTAGTTAAACTCTTTGTTGGGCTTAGGTAAATTTCTATGCAACTTATGGATCTCTAAATTGAGTTTTTTAATAAAAGTTTGATTTTATTCTCTTTTTATTTGTATTTGTATTCTATTTCCTTAATGCTTCTTAAAACTTGATCATTCTTAGAAAGATTTTTTTTGTAATCTATTTAATGAATAAGAATTGGCTTTATAGTTATGCTTTGGTAAAGGTGGCAAATTAAGTCTGGCCCATGGACCGGCCCGTACAACCAATAAATAAGGTCAAATTGGGCTATTGAAATTTAGGCCTAAAAAAAACTAAGCCAATTCGACCTAGCCTAATAGACCCGATAGGCTCATAAAATGTAGGCTCAAAAACAACCAGACCTATTTGGTCCAGTATTATTTTAATTTTATTTTTTTATAAAACTTATATAAATTTAGGCAAAAAAAAAAAAACCTTGGGCCAGCTTGGCTAGACCCAATGGGCCAGACTAGGCCAACAAATTTACAACTTGTAAAAAAATTGGTTTGGAATATCTTGGCCCGACAGACCTAGGCCAAGTAGAATGGGCTGATTTGTCACCTTTATGCTCTAGAATACAAACCTAATACTCTTTTAGGCTAGAAATAATCATTAGATGCTCATTATCGTTAAGGATTTCTAATTTCAATCCCTAATAAGATTAGGAATTTCTAATATTATTCCTCTTTAATTTCACCTCATGAATTAGAGTTATTAATCACGAATAAAGGTTTAATTACTTAAGAAATTATGATATAAATAAATTAAAAAAATCTGATGGACAAAGTAAGACGGTAAATTGAATTGAAACTTATATTGAAAATTCTAGGTGAAATAGAATGGAATTTAGTCTTAACATTTTTTTTATTTGCATTAAATCACTTTCTTTGTGTTTTTACTTTCTTGTTTTCTAAAAAGAAAATTCCTAAAAATATTCTTTATTATGTTTTTCAACTTTAATTACTCTTTCTTCAATCAAATTAAACCCAAATTATCCTTTGTATTGTAGTTCGTATTGTTTTTGAGGAATTACAAATTAGCCTTCAATACGACAATGATATTCAATTCTTACCATTTTAAAAAAATTATTATTTACAACACAGTGCACTTACGGAAGTCTCGTCAATTACCAGCTACATAATTAATTACGGACAGACCCGCATTGGCTTCACTATCCAAATATAAATCCAAAGTGTTTTGTTTTCAAGCACTCGGAATCTAAGGTACAGGCTTCTTCAAAATCACGGTTTTCTGGGGCTACCCCTACCCCGACATCGCTTTATATTTGCTTTTCATCCTGGAGAAAAGTAGAAAACATGTTTTAGATTCATAAAAAAAATGTAAGGACAAAAGGTCTCGTCTAGTCTCGTGATTGTGTGGACGACATCTTCATCACACATTCGTGTTGTACCTATCATAATCAAGCTTTCTGTATGTTTATATGATTAATTGGTTGTGTTTATGTTCATTCAGATCGTGTTTAGACCAAAATAACTTTCTAGACGTTTAGCCGACACCAGTTAGACAGTTAAGAACCATGAGCCAATAGAACATTTGTAACGTGTTGATTTGGTCGAATTAGGCAATGGCAGATCTATCCTAAGTGACTGGAGGCAATTTATTTAAAAAATTAAAAATTAATAACAATTATTATCTTACATTTGAAAATAAAGACATAAATGTTAAAATTAAATTTTTTTAATATATCTAATTGAATAAATTATATATCGTATAATTAAAAATACAAAAATTGAAAGCAGTGAGTTCAAATATATAAACATAGAGGAGGCAAGATATAAAAATTTATGATATTTATTTATAATTTTATCAAAGTCAAAGGGTGCATTTGCACACCCTGAAATATATGAAGGTATGGGAGTTTGTTCAAATCAAAGTTATCCGGCAAGATCCACATATTTGTTCCAAGTTCTGACCGTGCAGGGACGATTTTTGCTAATGATTTTTTTAAATTCAACAAGGGTTATGTAAAATCAATGGCAGATGCCGTGGGAGAGAAAAGCCTATTGTGTTTACTCGTTGAGAACCACAAACAGAATAGGGCTATATATATATATATATGAACCATTCTCCACGACATCTCTATCTGCATTTGTCACAAAATTTGGCTAAATGTAATGTGGAAGGCCTACAAAAGCTAGAAGAAATTGGGAAAAGTTTCAAGGTGATGGACATCAGTATGAAGGTAAAAACTAGCTGTCTCCTATTTCCTATGTTGTCTGCATTGCCAGGATAATCCCATAAAAATCTGTTAAGCAATTAAACTAGAGTAAAAAAGAACCAATTATTAAATTATATATCCAATGTGCACATGGATGTACTCTAACTCCTAAATCCTGTGAATTGCGGCAATGAAGATGACATTTGATGCAATTTGTGATATGCTGATGGGCATCACAGAGGATTCATTGCTACAACAGAAAAGAGAAAGTATGCGCTGCTGTCTCTGATGCCATGTCGTCCTTTTTTATACACCAGATACTGTGGTAACTTAATTATATTTGCGCAAATAAAATGCTTCGCAAGTTATTTATAAAAATGGTTGTCTAAATTCAGTTGGCCATCCAGAATCAAATACCAGTGGGGTGCTACTTGGCCGTTTGCAAGGTGTTTATGGAGGAAAAAATAAGCTTGTACAAGTATTATCATTCTTTTTTTTCTTTTCCCTCAACTTTTGTTGTGATTGCACTTAAATAAAAGCTAAAACAGGCTCGTAAAAGGCTCCAGAAGACTTCCTTAAGTCCATGCTACAGAGAAACTCATACCCAGCCAATGAAAAGCTTGATGACTCAGAGATTATGGATAACCTTTTGACGTTGATAATTTCTTGACAGACCACCACTGCAGCAGCAATGATATGGAATGTAAAGTTTCTACATGGCAACAGTGGAGCACAGAAACGTACTCGGCGAGATACTGTGCAGATTCTTATAAAACTATGAACTTAAGTACTCAAATAAACTAGTTATTATCAATCATAACTGTTAATTATTATAAACAACTGCGTAATGTTTGGAAGTTTCTGTCCTGTTCATTATTACCATAAGATTCATTTTGATGCTAATTAAAAGGGCCACATTCATCCTTCTCTCTTGAAGGCAGTAAGGAGTGAGTGGATCCAAGAAAATTCATGTGTTCTGCTTGGTTACAGAAACCATGTTATCCCTTGCACGATTTAAAATGTAATGACCAATGTTCATTTGGACTTACAGCAAAGAACAGTCGTCATCAAAGAAAAGAAGCCAAGGGGAGCTTCACATACTCATGGAAGATCTCAACAAAATGCCTTATGATATACCTATCATAAATCAACAAACAGCAGAGATTTACGAGTGCTTTTTTAACCATCAACAGATACCATCACCAGTGACCAGTCTCAACAAATCACTTTCTCACGGAATTGGATCCTCTAGAGTTTGAAATTGAACTACACCACGTGCAGTTATAATCCAATAGTGCATAATTTTTGAAAAATAAAATCGTGCTTTATTTTAATGAAAAAATAAATATTTTTAAGGTTTCAGATATGTGCAGTTAAAATTTTTACTGTAGAGAATCTTGATCCCTTTCTCACAAACCTGAACTCCAAAGATACCAAACAATATCAATTCTTCCTCAAAATGAGCCAAGAAACTTTCTCAAAATTTCCCCACAGTCCGTGCCTTTTACATTTCTCTCCTTTTTCTGATGTTGGCCGAAAATTGAAATCTCTCTCTTTCCTTTTTCTAAACCCCACTATCTACTTTTCTATTTTGGCGCTACTATTCCCAATTAACAGTGCTTTACTGTCCTTTCCTCATCTAGTGAGGGCTAAACACGGTTGTATGCAGCAGAAATTATTCTTTTCCAATATTAATTTAGCTTAAACTAAGGATTATGATCTAATTTTTTTTTTTTTAACAACAATAATTTTAACGGCCTCAACTGAAAAGAACCAAGGACGCAATTGCAAATTTCACGCAAATGAGCACTCTGCACTCGTGTACATCGTCACAATATAGTGCAAGATGGATAGGGCTCCTCCCATCTGTTCGTGTACACCACCGCTACTGGTTGGCATGGTGGGTAGTAACGTGGCATCTGCATATAGGGCTCGGGACGTTTTTGGTCTTTCTTATCTTCGGCCTTTTTCTGAGCTTCTTTTTCTGGAGGGGGCCCAATACTCACAACTTCAGCATGTTTGCCAGCTTTCCTTATGCGAACTATTATTTCATATGGGTCTGCATCCCCGGTCACAGTCAACGTACCCTTCCCTCCATCAACTTCAACTTTATCCACCCCTGCAATTGAATGAAAATTAAAATTCTGCAAGAGGTTAATTTAATTAAAACAATACACGAATCGTATAATTTTAGATCTTTCTAATATGTCTATAGCACCAAGCATTTTGAATTTTAATTCAACTTATTAAAACTTTGATCTAATTAAAACAATACACAAATGGTTAATTTAGTTTGCTATTTGCAACCCTTCATACCGGACATTCTCACTTTTCATGAGAGGAAATGTAGAAGGAATTGAGGGGCTGGATTGGCGTTACGTTGAACACGTAACGTCAATACAAACACACACCAAGGACTAATGTTGTGGTTACCTTGAATGGAAGAAACAGTTTTGAGGAGTTTCCTTTTGCATTTGGGACAATTGATATTAACCTTCAAGACCGTCTTCTTAACCATGGAGAAATAATCACTCACCTCCTCACCTGATTCTGATCGCACTAGAAGTGGAATGGTAAGTAAATGATCCAGCCGGCTTTGTGAACTTAACAACAACGTTGTTGGTGTTCAAATATTATAAGTTTATTTCAGGTGAACCAAATAAGGAGGAAATAACAGCCCGCTTAGTCGGCCTTTTCTTTTATGGTTGTTCAACTTCAAGAATATTGTCTTTTGTTTTTGTTGGCGCCTGTAATCCTTACATGAGGTTTCTTGCATATGTTGGTTTTGCCGTCTGCGAGTTGTTGCAACTTGCATTATCCTTGTGAGTTGTGACATTGCTTGAAAACGAAAGGATTGGAATTGTGCGCGTAGATATCATAGGAAAAGAGAAAGCATAAACTGATTAATCGGAATTCTACTTTTAAGATGCTAGTTTATTCAATTGGAGCCAATTAGCCTATTATTTGCTTTTGTTGATATTTGGTGAACTATATTATTCATTTGACATTATCAACTCGGCTAACGTCAATGAACAGTTGTACCTAAGCCTTTCTTTTCTTCTTCTATTTTTTTTAGAGGGGGGGGGGGGGGGGGGGGGGGGGGGGGGAAGAGGTTGCAAATTATAATATATAGTCGTTCTATATCCTTTCATTTCTGTAAAATGGATTACTAAACTTAATTTTAAAGGTATAGGATGACAGTTTTTTTTTTTTTTTTTAAATTAGCGAAAAAGAAATTTATTAAAATCGAGTTCAAGGATACTCAAATATAATATAGAAATTAAATAATAACCTCCTCTGATACAGAAGACAGTTTTTTCTTATTTGATTTGCAACAGAAAATAAAGAAGAAAGGATTATTTTGGGGGAGATAACTTACCAATTTTTTTATCTCCCAGCCTGCCAAGAAAATAGCATTGCAAGAAGAAAAATTTCTTTTGTCTATCGTTTACTCTTGTACACTTTATTCAAATTTCTTCCTTTCCTTACCTTCAATGTTACTGTTGCTTCATCCCCTCCTCTCTCAACTGTTGATCACTTGATCTTATTCACCTCTATAGAAATTCCAAAAGTCCCATCAAACTTAAAAAAGAGAAGCAAATTTTGTGATGGATAAAAAATGTTCTCCACATAAAATTGTATAAAGTTGCCAAGTACAATTAAGAAAATCAATATCCATTCCATTTTTAATGGACCACTTTGGGAGTTAAAATGTATTTGTTCACATATTGGTAGACGGCATAACTCACTCCATCTTTGCTATTGTTTTAGACGGGAGGTTAAAATATACTAGGGTGTAAATGGCTCGGATTGGGTTGGGTTTACCCCTATTTAAGATTCAACCCAATTAAATTTGATCGGGTCGGGTCGGGTCGGGTTCAAGTTTTTTTTTCTCAATGACCCAACCCAATCCGACCAATAATCAGGTTGGGTAATTGGGTCACGTACAAAAATATGAAATTTTCAAAAAATTCAAAAAAATACAAAAAATAGGGAAAAAAAAAGGAAAAATACATCAAATGCATGTTCAAATTAAAATAGAAGTTCAATCACATAAATCCAACACTGACAAGAAAAATATTTTTCATGTATCAAATGAAATATAAATAACTTAATTAGTTAATTAAGTGAAGTAATAAATTTTTTTATTAATTAATAAGAGGTCGGGTTGGGTTGAGTTAATCGAGTTTGAAATGTCTCAACCCGTAACCCAACCAAAACCTAATTGGGTTTGTAAAAAAAACCCAACCCAACCTGATGCCCCAACCCAACCCACCCAAATGTAATTGGGTTGTTCGGGTTGGTAGGTTGGATTAGACCCACTTACACCCCTAAAATATACATTGCAATTAAAATATATTTGTTTATATGGAAATAATTAATTATAAAAAAGAGTTTAATGGTCATGCACTGACAGTGTAAAGTAGTTTTATATTGTCATCTAATCACAAATTACTATTTATTGCAAGTTTGTTGACTTTTATAATAAATACTTTAAAAGTCATATTAATGGTAATTTTTGATTGGATGACAATGTAAAACTTTTTACGCTGACAGTGCATAACCATTAAACTCTATAAAAAAATTAATAAAGTCTAAATAATTAAGTTGTGGTTTACTAAATTGCAAAATGAATGAGAAGAATTTAGAAACTAAGGTATGTTTGGGAAGTCACTCTTGTCACTTGTCACTTATAAGTTGATTTGACCAACTTATAGGTTATTTGATACACAAGCTTATTTTAATTAACAAACTTCTAGCTTATTTTCAGATGTTATTTTAATTAGTGTTTTAGTTTATAAGTTACTAGCTTGTTCTTTTTTTTTTATAATTTTATCCTCACTAATTTACTTGAAACATATTTTACCTTTTTTTTTCATTTTAAAAACTCTTTTTATCTATTTGTCACTTTTAGTCTCTTATGTTATGTCCTAATTTTTAAGATGATAAGTTATTAAAAATAAATTCAAAACTTGAATGACATTATTTATTTGAAACCTTGGGTTAAAAGAAACTAATAATAATAATAATAATTTTATTTTTTTTTATAATTTTCTTTAATGAAATTAATAAGTTTGGACGTACTCAAGTTTTCTTAAATTTGAAGGCTAGGGATTAGTTGAGTGGGAATAAAACAGAAGCTCACATCTAATAAGTCACTTATTCGAGTAAATATAAAGTGTTCTTTTAGTCTAAAGAATTTTTCCATTTTAGAATAATATGCATTTTCTTTACCCTGAAATTTAATATGTAATAACATTGTAGAAAAAATATTATAAAATTTACTTGAATGTCCAAATGTTAATCTGCTTTTTTTTTTTTTTTTTAAGATGGAAAACAGTGACGGAATGAAAAAGATTAAATAAGGTTGAAGTTAATAATTAATAATTTTTTTGGCACAACTTCAGTACTTAGTTTAGCTTATAAAGCTATATTAAATAAAATAGTTTATTCGGACTATAATTTTATTAAGAAGTAAATACAATAATATAATATAGTTGATTTACTATTAAAAGTAGTTTTAAAAATGTTAAAAATAAAATAAAATAAAAAGAACCACCATGAATGGGCAAAAGGATATGATAAAAATTCCACCCAGAATTAATAAAAGAAAGTTGTTTTTAAAGCTAAAGCACAGCTGAATTTTTTAGGTCATCCGTACATTAAAAAGGGCCAAAAAGGAGCCCAAAGCCCAGAAAGCAAGGTCCAAACAGAGTGGCCCAGCAGTACAGAACAGAAAGCAGCAAAAAATACAGGTAGGCCCACTCTGACCCAAAGCAGAGCTGATAAAGACCTTACTATGCAATTGGAAATTACGGGCTTCGATCCCAGGAGGCCCTGATGGCTGATGCTTCCTCCATCCCGTATTTTCATATTCCGTTGTTAATATTTCATTCCATTATAAATTAAAGTATATTTATAATTATAAATTAAAATATTAACGGTTAAAATTGTAATAATTTTAATATTTCTGAGATGAATCTGTTATTTATTATAATCTTAAATTTTAAATCAACAATGATAAATATATTTTATCATTTAAAATGTACTATTCT
Organism: Spatholobus suberectus; assembly: GCA_004329165.1. Taxonomy (NCBI): domain Eukaryota; kingdom Viridiplantae; phylum Streptophyta; class Magnoliopsida; order Fabales; family Fabaceae; genus Spatholobus; species Spatholobus suberectus. Next base: position 80,713,177 of record CM014730.1, on the reverse strand, counting down.
ACTTTAATGAAATCTTCATTTTGTTTTTTTAATTCAAATCCTTTGAAAGTTCCACTTCCACATTGTTAGGACCTTCGTATTTATCCAATAAAAGAAAAGAAAAAACCTTTTTCTTTTGGGTCGAGTTTTTTCTTCCACATTGTTAATGCAGGAGAAAGCTGTTTGAGTGGAGGAGACCTTTCTAGCTGGACCGTGATGTATTTCCTGAGCCTCATTGTTCTCGTTTTATGCTCTGGGCTATGGTCCATCTTTAGTTCTTGGAAGCTGCTATTTCCACCCTACTTTTTGGTTTTTTCACTCCAACTTATGTTTGGTCTTTTTTTTTTTGAAAGTATCTTTTGACAGAATTGCGTTTCTATTATATATTATACACAACGAAAATGCATTTTTATTGTGTTAGTGGAGGATGTGCCTTTTAACACAAAACAGAAACACGTTTTTGTTATGTATTGAATTGCAATGCATAACAAGAAAGCATTCCCATTATGTTTTTAGGGCGCACCCCCTACTAACACAACGAAAACGCGTTTTTGTTGTGTATTGCAATTCAATACATAACGGAAATGCGATTCCATTATATATTGAATCACAATACATAACAAAAATGTATTTTTGCTGAGCATGTTGACAAATTACATATTGCATATCAGACATATATCGCATATTACATATCAGAGACAACCAAACAGAAACGAGACTAAAACTAGTATCAATTAATATGAAATATAAATCAATACTATTACATTAATCATCATAAAATAAGTTTGTGTAACAAAGTAAATGACCTGCTACACATTCATCTGATTACAATGTGTCTCCAATAATATCTATTACATATTCATCTCCTCTAGATACAAATAAGGAATTGAAATGTTATATGCGGTGCAAGTATGAATTTTGCTATGAACGAGTGTCATCATTGCAATATCTATGCCACTATGGTGCAATAAGAGGTAAGAAAGCTATATCCTTTAAATAAATCTAGAAAAGACACAATTCTATAAAGTTAGTAAATACATTAACACACATACAATGCTAAATAATAGAATAATTGGAAAATGTATACCTACACAAAGTGACAACTGTAAACAAATCCAATAGTAATAAGCCAGTAATGTCTAATAGGTGATGGTCGACTCCTAAGCGAAAAAATGTCCAATTTTGTAGCTTGGATGAATGGACCAACACAACATTATAGCAACTAGCAATAACATAACTCATGTTAGGAATGGACATTCACTTATCATGGCTTGCTATTGTGTGATGGTCAACATACAGAGAGGTCTTAAGTTCATCCACTTATTGTTTTGTGCCAAAGAGCTCGGCATATTCAATGTGCCACCGCTGAAGTTCCTGAATCAAATCATCATGAATTACAGGCCAAGACTCCTCACCTTTACCTAGCAAAGCTACAATTGATCGGTAACCACAATTTTCGTCTAATTTCATGTCAATAATACGAACAATATATTCATACAACTCATTTGAAAATTCATTTAAGAATGTCACATCTTTTTTTCATTTGGTGTCATGGGAAACTTTACGAGGCATGCTAGGAGGTGATGAACTAGCTACAATTGTGTGCATTACATCAACTCGCTCCCACATCAAAGGAAGACATTTAGTGGATTTCTCAGACTTTGGTGCTCCCTTCGTTTTTACCTTTTCTGTAAGAGGACACATTGAAGTGGCATTTGGAAATACTAGTTCACGGATTTTAGTTTTTAGTGTGGTTTTTTCAGACATTTCAAGTTCAAAAAACCGCTTTAATAATGCATCAACCTCATTTGTAAGTGATAAGTGGAATAAGAAAAAGTGCACAAGAAGAGGGGTTTGAATTGTGCGTTTAAAAACTTTTTCAAAACAAGTAGATTAAACTGAAAAACGTTTTCAAACGTAGGGATAGAGAGAAAAGAACATAGAAAGTTTTATACTGGTTCACTCAACCTGACCTACGTCCAGTCCCTTTACCCAGAAGGTATCCACTAACCAACCTGAGGTTACAAGTATTGTTCGTAGCCTCTTCAGGCTTTACAATGCAATCACCTTATATTGCTTAACCTAAGTATTCTTTTATACTAAGCCTCTCTAGGCTTTCACAACACAACAAGTGTTTTAAAAGGAAAGGTTAACTCACGTAGTGAGGATTTGAAAGATTAAGCTCAAGATCACTTTGAGGATCTTTACAAGATTTTTGCTATCGTCCACTGGACACTTCTATCAGAGTATTACAAAAGTCTTTATGGTCTTGTTCTTTTTCACAGACTTCACCTTTTTCTATTCACTTCGCTACATCCTTCTTCATTGGTGCATGTATATATATATAGTCTTCAGGGAAAAGATCCGTTGTAGAGGATTTTGACTCGTTATGCAATGAGAAACGTGCAAACTATCTTTTCAGAAAGGTCAGACATGGCAGTTTTTAGACTTGCACTAAAAAAGAGGGTGAAGGACTGCGCTGGTGGTCTATTCTTCTGAACATTCTTCATTTGTCTTGGCAGCTTGATAAGTTGACTTGCTTTATCTATTTTGCTGTGCTTTTGCACTGAAATGATGTTGATGTTATTTAATACTTCAAACAAATTTGAACGTTAGTTCATAGAAGTAGTAATATGTCAGTTACAAGGAAGATTTAGCATAAATCAAATTGACGTTCAAACTAAAAACTTAGCCGTTTGAATATATGATCTTGGAGGCTTGTATAAGTTTATTCATCGGACGGTCGCCTTCAGTTTGTTCAACTGGTAGGTCCTCTTTGGCGAGTCTTCTGGACGGTCTTTAACACGTCTACTGGACAGTTGTTAACACGTCTATTGGATGGTCTTTAACACGTCTACTGGACGATCTTCTTAGCTGTGACGGGGTTAGTCTATACACACAAAATTAATCATTAATAAGCTTGTTATCTTCAAAACATTGAGAGTTTAGACGCTTCTACGCCTTTGGTTCCAACAATCTCCCCCTTTTTGATGATGACAAACCTTATTAATTTTTAAGTTTTTGCTAGAAAATAAAGTAGCGCATAAAGGAGTTTTCGAAAGACTTACTATGCTCCCCCTAAGTCGGATATACCAAGTTTTGTATACTTGAGACATAGGATATCAGCTTGAATCCATATCAAATATCATTCCAAGTATGAAGCATATTATATATAATAGATATATGATTTAATATAAGCAGAGCAATACTCGAAGTAAAGCAGATCAACTATGTATTTTATTTAGCTGTTCAGAGCATAAATTTGATAAGAACATATGCAAAAAAAAAAAAAATGCGACAAAGGCAAAAAGGAAAAACAAAAACATAAAACATAATGCTTTCTCCCCCTTTGTCATTAGCAAAAAAAAGACAATAGGAAAAAGGGAGTCGTCATCACAGTTATTGTGGCGGCGGCGGAGGAGGAGAAGGTTGAAAAGGATGGAGAAGGGCTTGTTGGTTCTGGAGAATTTGGTGAAGAAGAGTGAAAATAGGTTGAAGTTGGGTGGCAACATATTGTTGAGCGACGGGGTCAATAAAGAGGATGGATAAAGGGGCGGAAGTAGAGATAGGGAGGCTGGTGGAGGTTTGGGAGCCAGGAATGGGCGGTGGTGGAGGTGTAGGTGATGATGGTTGAGAAGGTGGAAGAGGTTCAGAGGGGGGAGGAAGTGCTTCCAGAAACTTTAGGTTTGGCACAGCAAGTTGGTAAGGACGAGGAGGGGTCCAAGGGTAGGGCGATTGGAAGTTGTTGATGTGAGTAAGGGCAATAATCAAATTGTACAGGATAGAAGTTTCTATATCAAGGAGTGGATGCTCATCTGGTGGACGGACAAAGGCAGCTGACGTGTTCGAAAAGTGAAAGACACGAGCTGGACGCGGCGTGAATTCACAGTTCGTTGCAGTTGGGATATCGGCCTTGTCGTCTGTTGAAATGCCATTGCTGGATGCTCCTTGTTCGCATAGGAACATATGTTGATGCCAGAAGCGTTCAGCATCGGTCTCGTCCATGTCTGTATGAAGACACTGAGCTAAAAACCATTCACGGGAATGGGCTGGATGTTGTTGAAACGCAGCTCAGGACGATAAAGGCAAAGATGGTGCCTTGGTCAGAATTTTCTTCTTCTTGCGGTTTTCATCTATGATTGGCAGTCTTGGATAGACGCGATCTGGTTGGATGTGGATGGATGTGGAGGGTCGGATATATTGGGATGGAGGAATGAACAGCTGATACCTCAAGAATGCTGAACCTTTGAGAGTGTTGCAAAACATATGCTCAAAGGAAGATGGAAAGAATCCATCTTCTTCCGGATCTATAGGCCAAAACTTCAAATCTGCAGGCTGTAGATGAATGATCCGCTCGTCCTCTGGTATTCTTTGTTGTAGAGCTTTCTCGGTGTCTTCGATTAGAGGTACTTTGTGTTGAAGTACTCTAAGAGGATGAGCATTTATGCGCCAAGCTTGTACAACTCTAGGATACCTCCGTCTGATAAACTGCTTGAGCAGCAAGTGTTCAATGGCTCCAGGAGGTAGTGCCAGGTATTCTTTCGACGGTTAATGGACATAGTCGTCCATGTACTTCTCCATGATGATCGGAGAGTAGTCAAAACCGAAGTCTGGTTCGGGGAGCTCTAGACGCAGAATGATGGCATTATCGTCTAAGAAGTTTTGAGAATTTCCTTCAACAAAAAGTAGAGGCCATTTCTATTTGGTTTGCGCTAAGGTTTCTGAGGAAGAGGTAGGGAAGGGGATGATGGTTGAGGAGGGAGGTGATTTAAGAGGTTTAATGGAGAGATAAGATTTTGAGATACCAAGGGTAGGAATGGTGCAGGTATCACCTTCATCACCAGGCAACAACATTTCTGGTTCAGGTGTGGCTTGTGTTTCGGTTTGTGGTTGGGTAAAAGGTTCATATGGTTCAATGAGGATAGATTCAATAAAATCATTTTCAGGTTCATTAGCAGCAACAGGAGAGGAAAGCTCATGTTTCTTAGACTGTGCTTCCCCTGGCAGTGTGTCTGCTGGTCGTTTGGGTGAGGTAGATGGTTGGGATTGTGTTTGAGTAGGAACAGCAACCATGGCAGCTTTATGCTTCTTGACAAGCTTACCAATTGGCTTATGGTCTTCATCATCAGAGGCGACAATCAATCGTCTCTTAGCAGGGATTATAGTTGGTGCAAGAGAAGGAGTAGATGCAGCAATAGGAGTAGCTGCAAGCGGAGCAGACGGAGCTGAAGGTCGTTGGGTCTTGGACTTTGTAGCTCTGGTCGCTTGCGCCTTGGACGACCTCCTTCTAGTGGACGGTCTGGCAGCAATTGGATTCTCAAATAGTACCCTCGTCGTCCATAGGTGCAGCATGCTGGACAATTGGCGCTACTGTTTGTAGAGTTGCCATCTCAACAACTTTTTCTTTGACATCCACGAGTTTGGATGTGGTCTCCAAAGGCTTCAGCACGAACCCAGCCTTCATCTGTGCAACATTGTTGTGTCCAAACGGCAGTTGTGTGAATCTGTGGCCACCACCCAGAATCCGAATCTAGTTTTGCTCTCTAAGAGAAAGAGTAAAGAAAGCATGAAATACTTGTTGTTGCCAGAAGATTTTGTTAAGAAGAGCGGCATAGGTGATCTGGTCGCGCTTTCCGCGTCCTCTCATGGTCCTGAAGATGTTGCTTAGGATGAGGTGCGGCAAGTTGAACTGTTGACCAGTGATCATGTAGAACAACGCGAACCGGTGCAGGAAGGTAACGCTGTCCTTAGATCCAGCCTTGTGAAGAATTCCCTTATTCAGAAACTGCTAGAATATCTTCCCTTCTTTTGTCAGTTTGTTATACTCGACTAGGCCTTGTCCTTCGGGACCTATAAATGCAGCATTAACTGTGTCATGTCCTCCAAAACTGTGTCAGGACCCAGCCCGCTCACAGCCAATGGCTTGGGCGACAGAGCCTAGGTCCAGTGTGACCTTAACTTCCAGAACGGTTCCAGTGATGTTCGTCTTTAAGAAAACAATAGAGTTCCAGAACTGTCGGATGAGTTCTAGGTATATGATTTCATTTAGGTGGAAGTAGTTGAGAATTCCACATCTGAGCAAGTTATCCTTTACATTCACCACCATGTCGTCGAGAGCTTGGATATCGAAGCAGCTTTCGATGAGAACAACAGCCTTGTCTAGGCTCTCCACACGAGCCACGGCCTTTGCAGCAGGACCAGCCTTTTCAGTTGCCATATTTGAGAGCTTGAAGGAAGGTTAAGGTTTGAGAAGTTGAGGGAGTTCAGGTGGATTTGAGAAGAGGTAAGTATTTGGTTTAGGTTTGAGTGTATATAAAGAAACCAAAGAGTTTTGCTTTTGGCGGTTCTTTCACTTTCGAAGAGAGAGGTGATGTGTAATAAATGCTGGGTTAGGCGCTTACATTTCTTGAGGTTGGTTATACGGCGCATGAATGACTCAAACCAAAAAAGAAAGCATTTATTTCAAATCATTTTCAGAGAAAACATGATTAAGTACATATAAGGATGCACACACAAATGAAGGCCGTTATGGAATGCAAAAAAAATATGCAAGTAGACGATGAAGTATTGGACACTATGAAAACATTGGACGCTACAGAACCTTTGACGATCAAGGCATGTTGAATAAAACTATTCACTTATAAATTCCATACCTAGAAGATCTCGAATATGGATGAGTTTATCTTCAGGAAGGGGTTTTGTAAATATATCTGCCAATTGATTTTCAGTGTTAATAAACTGAATATCGACAACTCTCTTCTGAACATAATCTCTTATAAAATGATGTTTTACTTCAATGTGCTTTGCCCTAGAATGCAGGATAGGATTTTTTGACAGATTTATAGCAGCAGTGTTATCACAGAAGATAGGAATGTTACTCTCGTAGATACTGTAGTCTTCTAACTGATGCTTGATCCATAACAGTTGTAAGCAACAAGATGTAGTTGAGACATACTCTACTTTCGCTATGGATAGGGCAATCGTCCCTTGTCTTTTGCTCGTCTAGGAGACTAGATTCCCACCAATGAGGTGACATCCTACGCTGGTGCTTTTGCGTTCTACTCTATCTCCTGCATAGTCAACATCGCAAAAACCAACTAATCTGTATTCTTTGTTTAACTTAAAACATAAACCAAGATTGGTGGTTCTTTTTAAGTATCTAAAGATTCTCTTAATTGTTGTTAGATGAGTTTCTCTAGGATCAGACTGAAAGCGAGCACATAGACATACACTGAACATAATGTTAGGTCTGGACGCTATGAGATATAAAAGGGCTCCAATCATACCTCGGTATGTAGATTGATCTACCTTTTTAGAAGTGTCGTCCAGGTTAAGTATTGATAATGGATGCATGGGTGTACTCATTTCTTTTGCATCGCCCATCTTATACTTTTTGAGAAGTTTGTTGACATACTTTGTCTGATGTATGAATATGCCATTTCCAGTCTGCTTTACTTGCAATCCCAGGAAGAATTTTAGTTTTCCCATCATACTCATCTCGAATTCTACTGTCATAATCTTAGAAAAATCCTTGCATAAAGCGTCATTAGTAGCATCAAATATAATGTCGTCTACATATATTTGTGCAATAATAAAATGTGATTTGATGTCTTTGCGAAAGAGAATGGTATCTATTTTTTCTCTAGAGAGACCATTTTCTAAAAGAAAAGAACTTAGCTTTTCATACCAAGCTCTTGGGGCTTGTTTAAGTCCATACAAAGCCTTTTTAAGTTTGAAAACATGTTTGGGAAAAGTATCACACTCAAAACCAGGAGGTTGTTTCACATAGACTTCCTCGTTTATTATGCCATTTAAGAATGCACTTTTTACATCCATTTGATAGAGCTTCATATTACTATGAGCAGCAAATGAAAGTAAGATGCGAATGGGTTCTAATCTAGCTACTGGTGTAAAAGTTTCGGTAAAGTCTATACCTTCTTGTTGAGAGTAGCCTTTAGCTACAAGTCTTGCTTTATTTCTTACCACATTGCCAGCTTCATCAAGCTTGTTGCGGAATACCCACTTTGTTCCAATGATAGACTTGTCCTTGGGTGCAGGAACTAGCATCTAGGCATCATTCTTTCGAATTGACTAAGTTCGTCATTTATGGCGCTAATCCAGCCATCGTCCAGAAGAGTTTTGTCTACTGTCTTTGGTTCTAGTTGAGAAATCAAAGCAGTTTGAGCTTGCTCCTTGAAGGTCGATCTTGTCCTAACAGGATCTTGAACGTTTCCAAGAATTTGATTATCTGGATGATAGGTCCTCATTTGCCAAGAGCGTCCAGTTGGTTCTTTTTCTTCTGCTTTTGGATCGTCCATCTAATCTCTGGACGCTAAAGGTTTGGCATCGTCCAGCTTCATATCTGCAAATGAATCGTCTAGCTCTGATATTTCATTATCAGGCTTTTTGTCATTGAACTTAACGTGGATGGCTTCTTCAACTACTAAGGTTCTAGAGTTGTAAACTCTATAAGCCTTGGATGTTTTAGAATAGCCTAACAGTATTTCATCATCACATTTTGAATCAAACTTACTAAGGTTGTCCTTAGTGTTTAGAATGAAACATTGACATCCAAAGGGATGAGGATATGATATGTTGGGTTTTCGTCCTTTCCACAATTCATAGGGAGTCTTTTTCAGAAAAGGTCTTATATAAATTCTATTTTGTAAATAACATGCAGTGTTTACGGCTTCGGCTCAGAAGTGCTTAGGAGTTGAGTTATCATTTAGCATGGTTCTAGCCATTTCTTGCAATGACCTGTTCTTTCTCTCTACCACACCATTTTGTTGTGGTGTTCGTGGTATAAAGAAGTTGTGGAGAATTCCGTTCTCCTCACAGAACCCTTGAAAACTTTCATTTTCAAACTCCCCTCCGTGATCACTTCTTATTGAAACTATACAAACACCTTTTTCATTTTGTATCCTTTTGCAAAAAATAGAAAAGATTTTATAAGACTCATCCTTATGTTTTAAGAACATAACCCATGTCCATCTAGAGTAATCGTCCACTACGACTAGTCCATATCGTTTTCCGCTCAGGGAGGCTATTCTAGTTGAACCGAACAAGTCAATATGTAATAGCTTAAGAGGTCTAGTTGTGGAAACAGTATTTTTTGATTCAAAAGAGCTTTTTACTTGTTTTCCTTTTTGACATACATCACAGAGAACATCAGACTTGTAAGCAAGATTTGGAAGTCCTCTTACGAGATTATGCTTATTTAGCTTTGAGATTAATCTCAAGCTTGCATGTCCAAGCTTCTTGTGCCAAGTCCATTGATTTTCCTTGATAGATACTAGACAGGATACATTTTGATTTGTGAGGTCAACTAGATCAATCTTATAAAGATTGCTTTGCCTTTTAGCAGAGAATAATATGGATCCATCTAGATTCTTGACAGTACATTTGTCTTTGTCAAAAGAGACATTGTGTCCACTGTCACATAATTGACTTATGCTTAGTAGATTATGTCTGAGGCCTTCAACATATAAAACATTTTCAATGGAAGGGAAGGAATGCTTACCGATTGTTCTTATACCTGTGATCTTTCCCTTCTGGTTTCCTCTAAAGGTAACCCATCCACCTTTCTTGGGTTGCAGGCTTTGGAACATACACCTTTCTCCCGTCATGTGTTGTGAGCAACCACTGTTTAGGTACCATGATTGGGGTCTTCTTTCGGTTGTCAAGCAAATCTGCAACAGGTACTATCATAGACTTAGGTACCCAAATGGACTTGGGTCCTTTTCTGTTAGTTCTAAAGGCATTGGACGCCTTCTTTGTTGGACGATATCTACATTGTGTTGATTCATGCCCATTCTTTCCATATATTTTACAAAAGGTTATATTTTTACCAGGTTCGTAGTTTTCTTCTTTAACATAACCAAGTCTAGATTTGTCATGAGGACTTCTTCTATACGATAGGATTTTATCTAGATTTTTAGTTCCATTGACAAATTTAGATAAACTTTCTTTTAGATGAGTAACTTCTTTTTGAAGTTCTAAGACTTCATGAGAAGATGTCTCTTCTGAAATATTTTTAGTTTTCAAAACCTCATTTTCTTTCAAAACCTTTTTATGCTCTTCGTTGAGCAAATTGAATTCTTTTGTTATGTTTGAAAATTTATTTTTCAATTCTCTATGTCCTATTGAAAGAGTTGAGGAGTTAGCAAGCAAGTCCTTATAAGCTTCTTGTAAAGAGATTAAGTTGTCGAAGTTTACCTCTTCGTCTTGCTCATTGTCTGAGCTATTAGAGCTGGTTCCTGCCATGAGACACAGGTTGGTTTCTTCTTCTCTTTCTTCATCTGATGAAGATAGGTCTATGTCTTCTCAGGTAGCCATGAGACCCTTTTTCTTGAAGAATGTCCTCTTTTTTTCTTTCTATAGATTGGGACATTCAGCTCTGAAATGTCCAGGCTTCTTACATTCATAGCATACTGAAGGACTTTTTTCTTTTGGAGTTTTGTTAAACTTCTTTGTGAATTTTTTGGCTCTTGATCCTCTTTTCTTCCTCCACATAGCTTGTATTTCCCTTGAGATGAAGGATATTTCATCCTCATCAGAGTCGTCCTTCTTAGATTCTTCCTCAGAGGATTCTTCCATGTTTAGTGCCTTGGACACTGATCCTTTAGATGGACGCTAGACGCTTAGAGCGATGGACTTCTTTTTCTGTCCTTCGTCTTGCTTCAGCTCCAGCTCGTGGACTTTAAGAGTTCCAAGTAACTCTTTTATTGAGAGTGCTGTTAGATCCTTGGAAGCTCTTAAGGCTATAACCTGCGGTCTCCATTGCCTAGGCAAACTTCTCAAGATTTTGTCAATGTGATCATAATTATCATAGGTTTTGCCTAAGGACCTCAGGTTGTTTATTATGGTTTGAAATCTACCAAACATAAGTTCGATAGTTTCATTTTCTTCCATAGTAAAGAGTTCATATTGTCTTACGAGTAAGCTCAATTTGGACCTTTTTACTTGTGAGGTGCCCTCGTAGACAAGAGCGATGGTGTCCCACATTTTCTTAGCACTTTTTAGACTGTGTACCTTTTCATACTCAGATTTAGATAAGGCACACATCATAGCATTTCTAGCCTTTGAGTTTAAAAGATACCTCTGTTGTGATATTCTGTCCATTGACTTCTTGAGAGTTCCACTCCATCATGGTCAAGGGGCAGGTAGTCGCTAGTTTCTACTACGTCCCACATGTCTATGTGACATGCATCAAAGAATGCTATCATTCTTTGCTTCTAGTAATCATAGTTTTGACCTTTGAAAAGAGACGGTCTGTTAACGGCTTGTCCTTCGTTCTCCATGAGTGATCAGGATCGTTTTTACCCCTGGAGTGTTAGATGCTCAACCCCAAGAGGCCGTGCTCTGATACCAATTGAAATAAGAAAAAGCGCACAAGAAGAGGGGGTTGAATTGTGCGTTTAAAAACTTTTCAAAACAAGTAGATCAAACTGAAAAATGTTTTCAAACGTAGGGATAGAGAGAAGAGAACACAAAAAGTTTTATACTGGTTCACCCAACCTGAGTTACGTCTAGTCCCTTCACCCAGAAGGTATCCACTAACCAACCTTAGGTTACAAGTACTGTTTGCAGCCTCTTCAGGCTTTACAACGCAATCACCCTAGATTGCTTAACCCAAGTATTCTTTTATATTAAGCCTCTCTAGGCTTTCACAACACAACAAGTGTTTTAAAAGGAAAGGTTAACTCACGTAGTGAGGATTTGAAAGATTAAGCTTAAGATCACTTTGAGGATCTTTACAAGATTTTTGCTATCGTCCACTGGACACTTCTATCAGAGTATTACAAAAGTCTTTATGTTCTTGTTCTTTTTCACAGACTTCGCCTTTTTCTATTCACTTCGCTACATCCTTCTTTGTTGGTACATGTATATATATATAGTCTTTAGGGAAAAGATCCGTTGTAGAGGATTTTGACTCGTTATGCAATGAGAAGCATGCAAACTATCTTTTCAGAAAGGTCAGGCATGTTAGTTTTTAGACTTGCACTAAAAAGGAAGGTGCAGGACTGCGTTGGCGGTCTGTTCTTCTGAACATTCTTCATTTGTCTTGGCAGCTTGATAAGTTGACTTGCTTTATCTATTCTGCTGCGCTTTTGCACTGAAATGATGTTGACGTTATTTAATGCTTCAAACAAATTTGAACGTTAGTTCACAGAAGTAGTAATATGTCAGTTATGAGGAAGATTTAGCATAAATCAAATTGACGTTCAAACTAAAAACTTAGTCGTTTGAATATATGATCTTGGAGGCTTGTATGAGTTTATTCATCAAACAGTCGCCTTCAATTTGTTCAACTAGTAGGTCCTCTTTGGCGAGTCTTCTGGATGGTCTTTAACACGTCTACTGAACGGTTGTGAACACGTCTATTGGACGGTCTTTAATACGTCTACTGGTCAGTCTTTAACACGTCTACTAGACGGTCTTCTTAGCTGTGACAGGGTTAGTCTATACGCACAAAATTAATCATTAATAAGCTTGTTATCTTCAAAACATTGAGAGTTTAGATGCTTTTACGCCTTTGGTTCCAATAATAAGCCCCCCAGGAATGAGTCATTTCATCTGTAAAAAGTGATAACCTCCTCCAATGTACATGAATGGACTGCAGCGGAATGAAACTGAACATCTTGCTATATCTAGCAAGTTTGATCACACAAGGTAGTTCATGAGTAGTTCTAAGTGTGCAACCACAAGCACAAATATCAGCACCAACAGTGTTAACATGTTTATACTCATCAAACATCAAGTTCTGCACTTCTATTGATACAAAGTTTCGTAGCTTCTAGTAGAATCTGTTATTAAATTTGTGTTCCATTACATTGATGCTCTTTTGAAATGACACATTTATTCAGTGTGCTGCAATAAGAGCCTATTTGCATCCCAACAACTACACAAATCTCCTATGCTATCTTGGAGTAACCTCTTCAATCTTGTGTGTGTGCCCCAATCCTGCTAGGAAACAAAAGCACATTGTTATAAATAACATATGACACATGTTAAGTCAATAAACAAGTTAATACAAATACCTATTAGTTGTTGTAGTACCCAGATGCATCACCCGATTTGTTCATGTTGTGACAAACTTCTCCTTATGAAGTATCAACTATATATTTTTGACGTAATCAATAAAAAAAGGAAAGCGTGTACACATCTTCTCAAAGCTTGTCACGCATTGTTTATACACATAGTCATCAGGAGATAACACTAACCCATTCCAAGCATCTAACACCTTATCCCATTCCTCAGTGGGACTCACATACATCTTGCATTTTGCTTTAACATTTTTAGCAATATGAAATTGGCACAACAAGTTTCTTGAACTTGGAAAAATATCTTGCAATGCATTCATTAAAGCAAGGTTTCTGTCAATGACAATAACTTGGGGCAAGACATCATCTTTTACAAACAATCCTTTTACCTTAGTTAATGCCCATGTAAAGTTATTTGTCTTCTCAGATTCTAAATAAGTAAACCCCACAGAAAAGGTCATCTTAGTACAAGTAATACCAACAATCTCCAGTAATGGAAGCCGATATTTATTTGTCTTGTAGGTGAAATCAATAATCAACACAATGGAGAATGCATTTAAAAGCTTGATGGAATCTGGATGTGACTGTAATATATTTCTGACAACATCTTCAATATCAACCCTTCTATACCAATAGACATATTCATCACGTTTCATCAACTTCATTAGATGTTTTATTTCAGTTCTTGAACCCCTTTGATGTCGACGATACTTTGACGTGCATTATATATGGTTTTGATAGTGCTAACATTTGTCTCGTCTTGGCTTTGGATTGTTAGCAAAATTTGACTAAGCTTCACCATGTTTATGGTTATTTCATCTAGTAGATTATTTTCTTCACTACTCAATTGAACAACATATGCATGGCCCAACAATGTCTCAACTACATCATAGTTTTGAAATCCATAAATAACAAAAAGTCTCCATCCGATATCTTTCACAAACTTCCCCTTTAGTCTAAAAGGACAATCACATTTTTTTGTTCCAATAGACTTGCGGGTTAACACGTTTTTGTATTGTTTATACTTTTTTCCTGTTTCACAAGACAACAAGACAAATGTCTTCTTTGGTCTTGTCTTAGACTGTTCTATGACAATAACAAATCTGCATCTTTTTCTAATTTGTCGAACCTATCTCAACAAATCATCACGTTCTGCAAAAAACCTGTATCCAATAATCCTTTATCAGTCTAATAACATAATAAATATCAAACAAAATCTCAATCTTGAATAATTAATTATTCAATATACCTTTGTAGTAGTGAAAAATTCACTATAATCTGAAAACATATCTTGTGGGTTCATATCCAACCTCTTTATAACATATTGTTTGCTTCTATAGGATTTTCCAAAGTATTATCACTTGCTTGTAACAGATGCTCAAAAGCATCATTGTTTGCTTCAATTACATTCCCCTAAACACTTGGCATATTAACTTCATCAATATACATACATACATACATACATACATATATATATATATATATATATATATATATATATATACATATATTCCAACTTTGCTCCATCACGCAAATCCTATGGTCAGTCAACAACCAATAAATATATTATTCAAATCAATTAAATAAATAAAGAGAAAAATTAAAATTACAAGATACACAATGGAATCGCATTTTCGTTGTGTACCTAGGCAAGATATATAACGGAATCAATTCTATTATGTATTTTTGTTGGATACATAAAAGATACATAATAGAATCGCAATTCTGTTATGTATCTTGGTTGGATACACAACGGAATCGTGATTCTATTAAATCTTGAAGTAAAAAAAAAAGGGGAAAAGCTTACCTATAATGACGGAGACTGTAGTGGTGAAGCGTGGGGACTCCGGCAAAGTGTAGTGGCGACAAGGCGGCGGGTAGGGACTCCAGGGATAGTGAGGGTGAAATGCAGGTGGGAAGAAGGAGGAAATGGACTGAGGTGCGAGGTTGTGGAGTGAAATCACTTATGCCGGGAGAAGACAAGGGAAATGAATCAAAGGGTGGTGGGAAGATGGGTGGGGAAAGGGTAAACATAGGTAAAGTTAAAAGAGTAGTTTCACTCTTTTTTTAAAAAAAAGCAGGAGGTGAAAATAGCAAAAAAATAGTTGGGAATAGCAGTTCCCTTTGTTCTTTCCTTCTATTCACACTTTAGGGCTCACTCATGACCCAAAAAAGTTGTAAGGTTTCATCTATTTGACTAATAAAGTCAATGAATAATGTATTGTCACTTAATTTAAAGAATTATCGTAATCTTGAATTGAATATGAAAATAATTATTCAATAATAATGATGTAACAGTTTTTTAAAATTAGTTTAATTACCTTTTTGATCCCTATAGTTGCGCAAACTTTACCTTTTGGTCCTTATAGTTAAAAACAATTCATTTTAGTCCTTATACATGTACTTTCGATATCAGTTTGGTCCCTACCATCAAGTGTGTCTTAAACTCTATGAAATAAAACCGTCACAAAATAAAAATTGGCAATGTAAAACATCCGCAAATTGACATTTTCTAGTGTTTTTTATTCAATTTGTGGCAGTTTAAAATGACAGGGACCAAATCGATATTGAAAGTGCATGTATAAGGACTAAAACAGATTATTTTTAACTATAGGGACCAAAAGGTAAAGTTTGCACAATTATGGAGATCAAAAAGGTAATTAAACATTTAAAATTTTTAGTTTATTGAAGTATTCAACAGATAATATCAACATTTAGTTTACAAAAATTAAACAAAACTTAAACCAAGATTATTATTTATTGTGTTTTTTGCGGGGATCAAGTAAACAATGCCTGTGGAAAATAATGATTCGGCTTGAGTGTGGATCAAAGGACACATTTCGAGGGGAATAAAGCCCCAAATAATAAAATATTATTATATGTTCCAAAACTATTATAGGTTTAAACAATTTTTATACGACATATAGTCAAGTGTTATTGATTTTTTATCTTAAATTAAAAAATTCAACTATATGTCAAGATTAATCGAGACTAAGATTACATAACTAGTAACTAGTAATAGATTGGAGAATGTGAATAATCAATTTTATCCAATACATCTTGATAAAAAGATAATTTAAAAAAACAAAAGAGAAGGAAAAAATTAAAAATAAGAGAAAATAAGTTAGTTATGATGGAGGACAAGAGTTACTAGTGGAGATAATGAGATTTGGATACTGACAAATAGTGGTTACAATAGGAGAAGTGGAGTGAGCTTATTTTACATATGAACTAACTTTTACAAGAGGAAAAAAAAGCCACGCAGGGATTTATTTTTTTATTTTTACTTGCCACAGGAAGTTTTCATGATACAAGGAGAGAACTTTGTCAGTAACTACTTTTTCTTTATTGCACGTGAAAACTATTGACGATCAAGATTCAACATGTATTTCTTTTTTGTCTTTTTGTAAATTTTGGTTAAATGTCTCTGTACTAGGCCACTGTGCCTGCGTTTTCTTTGTCAATCGATTATATAAAGTTTTCATTTTTTTTTCTTTTCATTGATTCTTTTTCCTCTCCCCCTCCCCTTTCTCTTTTGTACTAATTCTTTTTCATTTCATATGGTACGTAGATTAGTTTCTATCTTGTCTTGTTTTCCTTTTGTTTTTTTTGTTTTGTTATACCCCCTAAACAACCCCCCCCCCCCAGTCTTTCTCTTTTCTTTTTTTTTTGGTTAGCAAAAAAGTATATTAGATATAAGTACAAGGGGTACCTCAACCCGTTTACACAATAAACCTGTCATTATCCTTCTTTCCTGCCTATATAAATGACTCAGTTTTGATATGCCAACCCTTTACAAAAGACCTTTTACACAATAAACCTATCCATGACCTGTACCCTTCTAACAATTCACTTTCCTTATATACTATTACTGTTTGACAGTCTATACATTCCTTTTACCAGTGTCCTATATTCCTTTTAAGCATTCCAAAGGCAGTGTGTGAACACCTATTTATGTTTACTTTTTTTATTTGTTTATTTTTGTTCTTGTTTATATATTTTTTAGTTTTTATTTTATTTTATTATTTATGATTATTATTACTATCCTTCTCATTGTCATTTGATTTGGGCTAACATAGGCCCAAATTGTGCTCTTTTTCTCTTCAAGTCATAATGGGCTTCTCTTAATCCACACCAAAAAAAAGGGTGTCCACATTGATATTCCAAGAGGTTTTTTTATGAGTCCAATTACATTCAGAAAGGGAAAAAATAAATAAATCATTTGTGTGCATAGTACAAACAAAATACAATTTTCCAAGCTAATAGGTCACTGGTACCCCTCATTAGGGGTGTTCGCAGATTAGATTAGATCGGTTTTGAAGAAAAAAACCATCCGATCCAATAATTTCGCTTTTGTTATTTCATCATCCAATCGGTTGGGTTTAAAATTTAAATCCAATCAAATCCAATTTAAAGCGGTTTGAATTGGATCGGTTTTTGATTTTAATCTTATTATTATTTTTAAAAAAGTGTTAAATAAATAATATGATATATAATAAATGTGTTAAAAAATAATTTAAAATATCAAATATTTTATTAATGAATTGTTATATAACTAATACTAGTATGACTCTTCAAATATATATTATTAAAAATAAATTTACACAACTTAATAATTATGTTTATGTATCTTTACTCAAATAGTTACTAAAAAACTATCTTTAAATAAATATATTTTTTATAAACGAGTATAATTTATGTGATAATTTTACAAATATATAAGAAATAAAAATATAAACATGAGTGATATTAGAAAATTACAAGTGAAAATATATATGCATGTATAAGTTCGGTTTGGATTGAATTGGATCGGTTTTCAAAATCAAATCCAAAATCCGATCCAATCCAATAAAAAATTTCAGTTTTTTCAATTTTTAATTTTTTCGGTTTTCGGTTTATTCGATTTTCGGTTTTTTGGATCAATTTTTTCGGTTTTCATTGGATTGGATCGGTTTATGAACAACCCTACCCCTCATCTTTGACAGACAGACCAAATGCTCGTCGGGTATCTTTGGCTTCTGCAATCCCGTTATGCATTCTGCTCCAATACACGAAAAGGGAACTAAATTAGGAGGAGAAAAAGTAGATGTTGATTGATCAATGCTTTGGTCAATAGAGCCTCCTGCTGATCTTTGTTCCTCCCTATGCAAAAGAAACAAATCAGATATATGAAAACAAATGAAGCTAAAGAAAGAAACTGTAATTCTGAACAATAAGAAAAAGGCTGAAAATTATTAACATTGAAGGGAAGTAATTTGAAATCCTCTGCTGAAAAGAGAGGATTGAAAGAGACAAAGAGGGAGCAGAAGAGGTTTGAATTCCACTTTCAAACTTCACAGCGCCTATAAATTGGCCCAATAGAGAACAGAGAAGGGGTTACTGGTTACAAGCCTGAATCATACACAGAGAGAATTAAGAAAGAGGAGTCACCAGTTGAGAAGCAAGCCTTAAAAGAGAGGAAGTCACGAAGGAAGCTAAGGGGGAGGATGCATCAATCACAATCAGGGACCAACGCTCCCATATTCGGTCTCCATCTTTGGCTTCCCCAATTTCAAACAGACAACTTGCAAGCAAATTACGCGAGAGGTTAGTGAAGCTTCTAGATTTTAATTTTGTCCACTTATTTCTTTGATTGTATGTGCTAAATTTATCCACTTAGACCCCCTTGTTTCATAAGCACACACGGGCAAACACATAATCGTTTCTTCACAATGTAATTTTTTTTCTCTGTTATGATATGTTCTGTAGCTCGTTTTGGATGTGCTCTGTTTTTTGCAACAAATGCAAGTTTCAAATAAAAAATTAGATAGTAAAAAACATGTAAAAGAAAGAGGGAAAATAACAAAAAGGGTAATAAGATGAGACAAAAGAAAACCAGCAACCTTAGTTTCCCCATGCCCAAGCGGCCCAAGGACAAAACCACCTGCAAACCCTTCATTATGTATTCCACCATCAACAAGCCAACCAGCAATGAAAAAGAAAAAGAAAAAAAAAATCCCCTTTTTGCCAAATCACAAATCTAAATCACGAATCCAAATCGCAAACCAACAACCCGCGACTAAAGAACGCGTATTCAAATCGCAAACCACCGACCCGCGACCAAAGACTGCAAACCCGCAAGTGCAGACCCCAGTCATCGCGCAAGCACGTACAAACTTGGACGCCACGGTCACGCGTGTAGCCATGCACAGCCTTCGCCGGCGTCGGCGACAACGCTGCCACTCTGCCATGCGGATCAAGCGAACTCAAACCACATCGCTTTCTCTCCTTTCTCTCGCTCTCGCGCGCATTCGCTCTCATTCTCTAGCTCTGCCGCACTAGCAACAACACTAGCAGCAACCGTCGTTGGTCCGTCCAGGGCGAAGCCCTTCCTCTTTGGCGGCGCTCTGTTGTGTGGAAACATTCATTCCCCTCTTTCTTTCCGTAACTTCTTTTCTTATCATCTGATTAAGTCGCCCCATGGGCATGGCCCAGTTCATATTTCGTTAGTTGCACCGTAGTGCATTTGGGCTTAGCCTACCCCACTTTCTCTATAGAAATATTAATTGGCTTTTGTAAGAAAAATAAGATAACAGATGATCTAAAAAAAATAACTTCTACACACGCGAATTTGCCTCTGTTTCGGTTTTCACACGTACATATTAGCCTAGTATTTAAAATTTGATTTATGTTTTAAATAATATAAAAAAAATGAGAATAACCCACCGAAAGAGAAGATTTCCTTTGGACCTTTTTATTTATCTAATTACTTATTATTTCATTCATTTATCTTTCATATAATTCACTTCATAATTATCTAATCCAAATTGAATATTTTCCTACGTCTTTTTTTTTTTAATATCTCCAATAACCTATTTAAGTAACATCATTTATTTCTGTATTAAAATTAAGTATTTAATAATAAGGTTTAATAATAGTCATTTTAGATGCACTTCTTATTTAACTATTACAAAACATTAAAAGATGGAATTATAACAATTTTGAATGCACTTCCTAGTTGGTTACTGTAATAACCTTTTAAATAAAACCCCAAAAAAATTTAAATTAAATTAAAACAAACATTTTTTTAATATATATAAAGGTTTAGTAATAAGCATTTTGGATGCACTTCCTATTTGGGCTTTGCGAAAAAACCTTAAAAAGTGTATTGATAACCATTTTGATGCACTTCCTGTTTGATTATTGAGAAAGCCTTAAAAAAAAACTAAAAATTAAAAAGTATATCAACACTCAAACTTTTTCTACCAAAAGAACTACGTGAATCTGATTCTCCATTGCATTAGGAGATACGTAGAAGCAGGAAACCACTCCTGTCGATCTCAAAAACAATAAATTTAAGATAAAATAAAAATACCTTTTTATAATAAACAAAATCCTTTTAAAAAAAATATAATAATAATAAATAGTTTTTTAATAATGAAATTAGCTTGATAAATAAATAAGCAAACAAAAATCTAACAATTTTTCTTGTTTTCTTTTAAGGGGTAAATAAATAATTTTAAAGTTATATTAATGTTGCATATTTAATTGGAGGTAACTGTCTTTATGATGAGCGTTTTAGGGCGCTAATACCTTCCCTACGTAATCGACTCCCGAACTCAAATTTGGTTTCAAAGATCATTTTCTTTTAAAAGGGTTTTTTCCAATGTTTCCCTTAACAAACCTTGGTGGTGACTCTTCTGTTTTTAAACTATTTTTTGCCGTCATATCGCGATACCGGTTGCGACACAGTGTATACCATTCATAAAAAGAGAAGGAGAATTTCTTCATCCTACATGATAACCAAGCCCAAGATTAGAATTTGATCATCTCCACAAGACTCTCACTGTTTAAAACTTCATTGTTGAACACAATATTGTTCCTATGCATCCATAAGGACCATATAATTGCAAACCACACAAAACTCCATGCCACATTATTTTTCCTCCCTAAGAACCCATATGTATGCTGAAGAAAGTGACTTTTAGGATCCATTGGTTGCACCATCTATATTCCTAACCACTCATAACAATAATTCCAAATATTGTAAGAGAACCTATAGGAAAACATAATGTGAGATGTTGATTCTTCCTCTTCGTGATAGAACAGGCAGACATAGTCTTGTTCTTGGATTTGGATATTGCGCTTCTTCAGGTTGGCCTTTGTTTGTATTCTATATCCAGCACCATTCTCCATGCAAATGCTGAAACATTAATGGTATCGAAATGCCCTAAAAGCGGCCAAAGAAGTATGTGTCTGCAGGTGAGATGTGTTCTTGTAACAGGCAGTATGTTGTTTTAACATAGTACTCCTCTAAAATATCCCTTTTCAATATCCATTTGTCACTGCAGTGCTGTCTTAGTCGTGTATTGTTAATTTCCATCATTAAATTTTCCACCATGGGCTTCTTCCACTCAAACCATTCCTTCCTCCACCTAAGTTCCCACTTCCATACTCCTTCCACCTACCTTCGAACCTCCCCCACACAACATGTTTGTTGTTCTGAATTCAAATATATCCTTTTGTATTTATCATACAAACATCCTTCTCCTACCCATTTTTGATGCCAAAACTTCACCCTCACCCCATCCCCAATCTTCCATGAAATATTTTTGTTAAACTAGTCTTCTTCCTTGCCCCCCTCCCTCTACATGTTTCCCTAAATCTCTCCACCACACCGACCCCTTATCCAAGTTTCTTCCCATTTCCATATTATTTAGACTCCCATATTTTGACTTTAGTACCCTACACCATAAGCTGTCTTGATCATTTAATAACCTCCATCTCCATTTCCCCATAAGTGTTGCATTAAACAACTTTAGGTTTTTTATACCAAGCCCTCCCTTCTCCTTCGGATAGCATACGCTTTCCCATTTCACCCATGCTAACTTCCTCCCTCATTCTTCACCTCCCCATAGGAAATTCCTCTGAATACTTATGATTTTCTTAGCTACATCCTAGGGCATTTTGAAGAAAGATAGAAAAAATAATGGCAAGGAAGATAAAACAGAATTAATTAGACAAACTCGACCTCCAAAAGAGAGGCACTTTTGCTTCCAAACAGATAGTTTGTTTCTCAGCTTTTGCACAATTGGTTCCTAAGTCCCTTCCTTCCTCGGGTTTGCCCCAACTAGAACCCCTAAATACACAAATGGAATGTTCATTGATCTACAATTCAGTAGTGAGGCATATGACTCAATTAAACTGTTTTCGACCTCAATGCCCTCTAGCTTAGTCTTATGAAAATTGACCTTAAGTCCGGATGCTAACTGAAAACATCTCAAGATACTCTTCATAGTCACGACATTCTGCATTGAAGCTTCAACAAATAATAGTGTATCATCCGCAAATTGTAGTAGAGAGATGTCCACTAATTCTTTACCCACTTTGAATCTCGAAAATAAATTGTGCCTCACCGCCTACCTCATCAAACCACTCAATCCTTCTGCTACAATTAAAAAAAGAAAAGATGCATTAGATCACCTTACCTCAACCCCCTTTGGGTCCTAAACTTTTCCGTTGGGCTTCCATTAACCAAAACAGATATTGTTGCCATTTCAATGCCACCCTTTATCCATCCAATCCATTTGCTACTAAATCTCATCCTCCTCATCATATAATACAAGAAATTCCAACACACCGAATCATATGCCTTTTTGTAGTCAACCTTGAAGATTAGACATGACTTTTTTTCTTTTTTGGCTTCATCCACTACTTCATTGGCTATAAGTACCCCATCCAACAAATTTTTCCCCCCAATGAAAGCACATAGTCTCTCATTAATAACTTTCTCCAACACTCTCCTTAACCTTTTGGCCAAAACTTTTACAATGATCTTATACATGCAACCAATGAGGGAAATAGGCCTAAATTCCCCCAATTCCCGTGGGTTTTCCAGTTTGGGGATCAAAGTAATAAATGACGAATTCCCCCCTCTTGGTATGACCCCATTCTCATGAAATTCATCAATAACCTTCTGAATATCAAATTTTAGGACATGCTAGAATGATTTGATGAACTTGAAATTGTGCCTATCTGGACCAAGACTTTTACTATCGTCACATTCCTATACTGCCTCTTTTATTTCCCTTTCTTCAAACCTTGCATCAAGCATCCTATTTTCTTCTTCACCTATTGTACGAAACGGCACACCATCTAATATAGGCCTTTCCCATTTGCATTCATTGAACCTGTTTTGGAAGAACTATTTTATCTCTGCTTTAATTGTCTTAGGATACTCTTCCCATCTACCATCTATATGCAAACCCCTTATAGCATTTGTTTGTCTTCTCCAATTCACAATAGAGTGGAAAAACCTTATATTGTTGTCTCTTTCCTTTATCCATTTGTTTCTTGACTTTTGGTGCATCAAAGACTCATATCATGTAGATACTTTCCAGAATTCACCCATTAGGTCCCGCCACTGTTGAATTTCCTCCACATTTAACCCTCCCTCCCCTTCTTTCAAATTTAAGTTATTTATTTTCCTGACTAGCTCTTGGCTCTGTTTTTGCAGATCCCCAAAGCACTCCTTATTCCATCTCTTCAATTCTCCCTTTAGAATTTTCAACTTTTCCTTGATCAAAAAGCTGCCCACCCATTCACCTTAGTGTTCTTCCAAATTTTCTCCACAAACTCTAGGAACCCCTCATCCATAAACCAATAGTTAAGTACCCTAAAAGGTTTAGGTCCCCAATCCACATTCGAATTCTTCAATTCCTTCTTTTCTATTGATTCTTTTTCATTTCATATGGTACGTAGATTAGTTTCTATCTTGTTTTCCTTTTGATTTTTTTTTATTTTGTTATAGCATTATAGATTAGATTTGGTTTCCCTTTTTTGTCTTTTTCTTATCACACTTTTTTTTTCTTTCGCCTTTTATTATGTACGTGGTAGCCGTTTTTGTTTATTTGCCTTGCATTAGTTTCTGGTTGTTTAAAAAATTAAAAATTAACATTTAAGAATGTTTTGTTTGTTAGTGTTGATTTTATAAATATTTTAATAACAGTATAACTTTCTTTAAATCACGAATTTCAATTGATTCCAGTGTTGTATGTATATATATATATATATATATATATATATATATATTTTGATAAAAATAATAGTTTTGATTTATGCATGATTCGTGATATTGATTAAGTAGTGAATGTTACCTTTAATGCCATTTGAATCATAGAGTTTATAGAATAGTCATTTACTATCATAAACTTTGCACATAAATTGAAATAAAAGTGGTTTTCTTTTGACAAAATGTTAGAAAATAAAAAATGCAATTTATCTAAATACGCAACGACCAATAATGCTAATTGAATAACATATGCAATCTTTAACGTTATTTGGATTGTAAGGATTTATTGATTAGCCATTTACTAGCTTACCCTTGTGCAAGGATAAGTTCTTTTTTATAAAAAAAAATACAAAAACTTCTTTTCAATAAAAAAAATCATTTTAAAAAAATGTCCTTTTGAACTTTAAACTTTTTCCTCTTTCATAAATAGAAAATAAAAATATATTTTCAAGTTTTTTACCATAAAGGTTAAAGGATAAAAATTCTTTCAAAAAAATGTATCTTTTCAAATTTCAATTTAAAATTCTTCTTCTTTAAATAAAAAATAAAAAATCACATTTCTTCTTATCTTTGGAAATACAAAAAAAAATAAAAAATAAAAAATATAAAAATATTTTATCTTCCTTGTTTTCTTATTGGGGTAAAATAAATATTTACAAAGTTACATAGTTTTGTGTAATTAATTAGAGGTATTGTTTTTAATGGGCATTGGATGTTAATACTTTCCTTACACGTAATCGATTCCCAAACCTATCTTTGATTTCAAAAACCATTTTTTAAAGAGTTTTTCAATGTTTTTTTTTTCTCAAATAAAAATATTAGTGGCAATTCCATTAAAAATACTTTTTTGTCGTCTCCGTCTCCGTCGTGACCCCAATTGCGACAGGGAAGTAATGTAATCCAAGTTCCCAAAGTTTCTACCACATAAATCTTAAATTAAAAAAGGTTTAAATATGTTTTTAGTCCCTATAAAATGAGTGAATTTTGATTTTAGTCCTTATAAAAAATTTTCATCCTCAAAAAACTAAAATCATTGTTTTTAGTCTCTATTATTATGTGACACTCGTTAATTATTTATGTGTTTAACAGAAGGTCAAATGGCTATCTTAGGTTGTACCGACTAGTGTTTGTAGTACCATGATTGTGATACCTCTAAAATTTTTTCTAGATCCCTAAAATAAATGCTATCTATCTACTTTAAAAATAAAAGTTAGGGACTAAAAATAGTTATTTCAGATTTTGGTGGGACGAAAATTAAAGAAAAATGTTTTACAAGAACTAAAATCAAAATTTGCTTATTTTATAAGGACAAAAAATAATGGTTTCAAATTTTAGAAAGATAAAAAACAAAAAAAATAAAAATTATGGAGATCAAAATCAAAACTTACCCATTTTATAAGGACTAAAAATATATTTAAGTCATTAAAAAATTTAACGCCTCCAATAAAGAATAGTCGAGACTAAAAATACATAACTAGTAATAGACCGGGGAAGTAATATACTCCGACTTCCCAAAGTTGCTGCCACATAATTTCCTATGACTGTAAAATCTCATTCAAATAATGCTTGCTGTCTCGCAATTTTTTCAATTTTTTTGAGTGGGTGCCAATTTAGCAAGACAAACTATTTCTTCTTGGCCTCCTTACTTTTTTTTTTTTTTTAAGAGAAGCCAAACGAATAATAATTTTATTAAAGAAACCGCATCAGGCATCGGAGGTACCGACTTGGTGATCATGAACAAAGAGTGATGCCTCCCTTGTCTAAAAGATACCCAAAGAAATAATACTCCCACCCACATTATATATTTTAAACATTGTTATGTCTGCCCGTGTACTGTTGTCACACTACCATCTAGCCAATATGCCACAGTGACCCCAGATCAATAAGCACCGAGGGCTGGGTTCCTGTGTGTCCTTAACCACCAAATTGAATAAAGCTAGCAAACATCCAAGGACCTAATGATACACACAAAACGTTCCGCTCTCCAGAAAAGCTAAAAGAGGTTAAGTCTGCAACCTCCTTTCCTGCCTTAGTAATGCAACGGAAAAGGATCCTCTACAGTAGAATTTAATATGAGAGAATCAAGTGAATTCATCTCATACATCCATAACTTTAAAACATGAATTACCAGCCACCCCACCTTGCTCCCTCCCTGTCATCTCACTGCTGTTGTCATACACCAGCACTGCAGAATATGGTCCTCAGTGCAAACCACACTATCTGTGATTGCTTATGGCACTGTTTTCCCAAGGCAAACAATAGGGTTTGATAGCCAAGCTGATAGAGGATAAAGGAATCCCTTCTTGGGCCTCCTTGCTAACATTTCCAAAGCTATTTCATGACTTTAAATAGCAACCAATCTTTTTCAATTGCCGCAGCCACATCCAAGGAAGCATACCTTATCTGTCTCCATGCTTCAAAGATATGATATGCCCATATTCATTGTCCCTTAAGCGACGTTTCTTTTCAAACTTTACTGTTTTCTCATGACTTTATTTTTCCTTTCTTTTTTTATCAGCCAAAAAATATATTCTTAGAAATTGTATTTGAGGCTAACTCATAAGATGAAAGTTGTTTCTCACTTATATATATAATTTTAGCCATGTCATTGGTCGATGTGAGATTTTGAAAGTACAAGAGATATTCCAACCCTTTTACATAAACACAGAAAAAAACTCTCCTGCACCTTCCCACTTGCCAATAAAATCTGAAATTTTCCTACAAATTATAAGCATACCTTGCTACCTGAAACCCAATAGAACTCTACTCCTACAATTCCGTCAAACATTCTATGGGATTCATTGACCATTCATAAAATGAAAAGGAGAAAGTCTTCATTCTAGTAGACAGCCATGTCCAAGATCTGTACTTCATCAAATCAAAAATACATTCAAAGTTAAGACTCTCATTTTTTAAGACAATATTATTTCTATGTAACCATAGGGACCATATAGATGCAAATCAAACCAACCAACAATATTATTTCTCATGGCTTTCTTGATTATTGACAGCATCTGCACCTCACATTTTCAACATTAGTGGAACGAGATCAGAGTGTGATGAAGACATTTGATGAATCAATGAAGTCTGAGGCCGAGTCTTCATCCATCTTGTACTTGCTAAAAACCTGTCAAGGCTGCATCTAACATTATTATGATCGTTTCCTGTGTCATTTTGCCATGTAAAACATTCTCCATTAAACCTATCCACTAAGCCATGAGCCTCTACAGCTCCGATCCTTTAGAATCTTTGCATCTTGGAGAACCACCCAACTTCTCACTTACATCCAAGATTTCATTAAAATCACCCCCAATGAGACAAGGAATTTTTTTGACTCCATATGAGTTTAGTTGGTACCTACATGATCTATTTCTGTAATTAGGTATTTAAATTAAAACTTAAAAAAGAAAATTGAAAATAAGAAATATAAAAAACTTGCTAATAACTCCTTGGTATTTAAGTGTAATATTAAAAAAACTGGTGTCACTATTTGATGTGGCAAGTTATGATAGGTGTCCAAATATTATTGAATAGCATCAAATGGGACATTGAAACAAGCTATTTACAACTTACACCAACGGAAAAACTGATGACTAGGAGCCAAATGAAAGAATAAATAAATAAATGCATGCGAAACCAAATTAAGAGTATTTTATGCCAAGTTAAGAGTATATATTTTATATTCTTTTAAATATTTCATTGTAAAATTAATTATTTCAGAAAATTTTGGAGCGGCCAAGGTTTCCCCTCAAAGTTAATGATGTTCTACCTATATATATATATATATATATATATATATATATATATATCACATGTAGTCTCTAAAATGAATTTGATAATTGTAAATGAGCTTGTAGTTTAATTGACATATATCAACTCTTTAAAACTTAATATAAAATTAATATTAAAAGCTCAGTTTAATACATATTTTGGTTCCTATACTTGTAGTTAGGGATGTGTCTAGGAATTTGGGGGTCTAAGGAATATTTTTTAAAGAAACTTAATGTAATAAATATTAATTATCAATATTTATATTAATCTTAGTTTTTTAAGCTACAAAAACATTTATCAATGCTTTATAATTAAGCAGTTCTAATATTTCAATTTGAATAGTTAATTTATTCAATTTATCTTATGACATTGTTTATCTTAGATAAAATTCAATTATTTTTAATTTTGAGAAACTTTTTTGGGCAGTAGCAATTGTTATAGATATTATCAATATTGTTTTATACAATTGAAAAATAATTTAATCTTTTGATATATTTTAATATTTTCATTAAAGTGCTAATTTCTTATTTTAACACTTCTCTAATATTTTCATATTGTAAAACTTGTTCAAATAAAGTATTAATACAAAAAAATGACTAATCTATTACGTATTAAAAAATTCAATACAAGAAATGCTTTGTTACAATAAATTTGAAGTAGAAATTAATATTGTGTGTGCACTTGCATGAGTGCATGTGCATACGTATTTGTTTTAATTTAGAACCCTACACCTTTCAATTACACTCTCAATTATTTATTTATTTCTCTCACCAATTAATTATTAGAAAATTGAAAGATAACATAAACTATATAATTATTATGTACATTCATACTTGTATCCTTGGGTAAGTTCAAGAATAGAATATAACCCCAATACTGGTTTTTGAATACCAAACTAATTTAGACATGTTTTATATAACAATAGGCATACAATTAATCATAAAAAGTCACACATTTAGCTTTAGTTGTTAAAAAAAATAAGAAGGAAAATAGCAGGTTTCCATTTTCTAAATCATTACAAGCAAGTTGCAACTTCCAAAAAGCAGTTGTTAATCATTAAAGAAGACATCAAAAATTATTTTTCAACATGTTAGATAACTCAACATGTAACTACGAGTTCTTTAACAGAATGTGTTACATATTCGCACATAGAGACTATATCTACTATATACTTTGATAGTAGTTTATTTAACATCTCATAAATATAACATATCACTCAGATAATCTCATGGATGTCCCTCCATACAACACCCTCTTCGTCATCGGGAGGAGGGCCATATAGAGGAAGAAAGGGCTCATTGTTGCTCTGGTGACTATGGATGATTTGACGATTTTGATGATGTAATATCTGTCATCTCCACTTTCGAGGAGGTCGTGAACGTGATCTCCTATGGCTCCGCCACTGCATACAGCTTCGTCGCTGCATGTAACTCTATTGTTGCTTATTGCCATATAAGTGGCTGCTTGTTGCTTTAAGCACAAAATATTTGTTGCCAGGGTATGATTTCTCCACACCAGATATACTTCAAACAAAGTAATCAATATCAACGATATTACAACAATAGTCTGCCAAGGCAAAAAGGATGAAGCTGCTCCTCAAGCTTCGACTACTATAGTCTGAGTCAACAATGAAGGTGATCAAGTCGAAGTATTAGGAGGAGAAGCTTCAGACTTGGTCATGATGAAGCTTCATACAATACTGATAACAATGGCGTCAAACAAAAAGCAAAGAGATGAGAGTAAGTCTAGGGTTGTGCCTAGGAATTTAGGGGTGTAAGGAAATTTTTTAAAAGAAACTTAATGTAATAAATATTAATTATCAATATTTATATTAATCTTCTAGTTTTCTAAGCTACAAAAACATTTATCAATGTTTTATAATTAAATAGTTCTAATATTTCATTTTGAATAGCTAATTTATTCAATTTATCTTATGACATTATTTATCTTAGATAAAATTTAATTATTTTTAATTTTGAAACACTATTTTTGGCAGTAGCAATTGTTATAGATATTGTCAATACTATTTTATAAGCAATGCATACAATTGAAGAATAATTTAATCTTTTGATATATTCTAATATTTTTATTAGAATGCTAATTTCTTAGTTTAACACATCTCTCAATATTTTCATATTGTAAAACTTGTTCAAATAGTTCAATAAAGTATAAATGCAAAAAATTGATTGATCTATTACGTATAAAAATATTCAATACGAGAAATGCTTTGTTACAATAAATTTGAAGTAGAAATATTAAATTTTATAATATGTTTGTGTGTGTGCGGGTGTGTGCATGTGCATGCATATTTGTTTTAATTCAGAGTCATATACATTTCAATTACACTCTCAATTATTTATTTCTCTCACCAATTATTTATTAAAAAATTGAAACACAACATAAACTATATAATTTTTATGTACATTGATACTTGCATTTCCGATGAGGCCCAAGGCAAGTACCTTGATAGCCTTGCTATCTACACGGCTTTGTGTGTAGAAAATTCTTAATTTGGCTCTGTATTTAAAAAGTTATTAAATCAATCCCTAGATGTGCAATTGTTATACATTTAATCTCTACCATAATAACATCATTTTTAACTGTCGTTAACCCCTTTACGTAGGGATAAATCTACTCTAATTTTTTAAAATTAAAAATTTTTAATATAATTTTCAATGGTGAAAGTGAAACTTCACGTAAGTGGTTAACAATTCACATAAGACTATTAGAGACAACATCCAAATGTGGCACAATGGTAGGGATTAAATGCGTAACGATTGCACGTATAGGTATTGATTTAATAATCTTTTAAGTATCACCACTACAGAAAAGGCTTTTTAAATCGGTTAAAAATGGCTTTTTATATCGGTTTTACAACCGATTTTGATACAACCGATATAAAAGAAATTAACATTTTAAACCGTAAAATGAACCGATTTAAAAAGTATCACTTTTTAAATCGGTTCTCTTTACACTTTTTAAATCGGTTAATGAACAACTAATTTAAAAAGTTTGTTTTTTTTTTCAAATACCTTAATTGTTTTTACATATACAACCAAAACCTGATACAGACAGATACCACAGAAACAGCTAGAGAATTCATTTATCACAAGTCAGAATTCATTTATTAACCAACAAAACTTCATAATATATTTGAAACATATGAAATAAAAACTAATATTCTTTTCTCTCTAAAGTCATTCTAAACAAACTATCTATTACTTATTTCAACAAAAAAATTTGCCCAATGTCGACGAATGTCTAGCAAGTCCTTATGCGGGAATGGTTTCCTATCAATGAATAACTGTAACATAAAAAAATAAGATAAATCATTAGTCAACCACCTACAATAATAAGTATTATTGTAACTTAATAGAAATTATATTATCTCGTCCCATGAATCCACAATATCTGTTGAAACTATGGTCAACATATGTTTCATAACATAATATCCACACTCATATCTCCCTACTTGTTTGTTAGCCTACCAATGAGAATTTTTTTAGAAAAGATTGTAAAAACAATTACAAATTGTAATAGAATATGCAGTTGTAAATTACTTACATAAGGAGAAAACTAACTAGACTTCCTCCGTAGTGACACGTGCCTACTCGCCAATGTTTGATATCCAATCATGACTCTGATTAAAAAATAGATATGCAAGACATGTTATAGGTTTTATAATTACAATATAAAGCATGAATGAAATATATTATAAATAAAGAATTACCTTTCTATTAGTTGTTTCAAATCTTTGTTAGGCTTCTTATGCAACGAACATAATAAGGCCACAGTATTGTCCTTAGGACAAATAATTAGCAATTGCCAATGCGAGCTGCATTGCAAAAAGAATATATGTGATGAGATTCAAAAATCATTTAAAATCATTTGGGTAAGAAATAACTTGTACTTACCAATGCAAGTATGGTGATAGGTAACACTGTTTTTGTCCATTATACATCCAATTCTGAATGTAGGCCTGAGAATCTTCATCCTTATTCCCTATCTTCTGAATAGGTAATGGGTCAATAAATCCATATACATTCTCCCGACCCTTTGAGAGACAGAGACGATGCATGTATCTAAAATATACAAATGAATGTTAAATATAATACTGAGATGCGTATTTAAGAGATTAAATAATAAATTAAACTTACAACTATAATTGAAGAATTAAGATATTTAGCATGTTATTGCCAGTACAAATTTCCAATACATCCTTCTAGGTGATCCACAGGTCTACACCACTAGGTCTGCCAAGGAATGTCGGTTCCCAATCTATTTGAACAACATCTGTCCCTATACTAGATGCCACTTACCACAAGCGTGTTATTGGATCAACTTCAGGTTCTAATTTTTTGGGTGGAACATCTTTCTTAGACAGTTGAACATCCTATAAAAAAAATAAAAACAAAATAAGGTTATAAAATACATTCAAGTTATTTTAATTTGTAATAGAAAAAAAATTATTTAAGATGACTTATGAATATACCTTGACTGATGTGACCTTTATAAGTCATCTCGGCCATTGAATGAACTATTTAGGTGCCTGTCCATCAGTCTGATCCTCCTTGGTGGGTACAGGGACTTGAGCATATGCATCCCATATTTATTCAACCACCACCATCGCCATATCATCCTCAACAGTCATATGGTGTATGGTAGGCCCCAAGTTATATACTCTCCCAAAGGCCATTAAATGAATAGGCTCTCCATCAACATATAACTGACACTGCTCATGGGTATTAGTGTCAGTCTCCTCCCCAGAAAGATCAGCAGTAGCACAACTTCCCTTTGTGCTGACACGTACAAAAGTATGAGCTTGTTCTGTTTGGACATTTGTATTTTGTTGTGAAAGACCCAAAGATGTCAACTCCTCTCTAATCTCCCGTCTCAACTGTTCTTTAAGCTCATTTCTAATTTCCTGCCTGATTTGCTCCACCTCTTCCCTGGTGACAATTCCGGAGTTGGGCCCACTACGTGAGGGTGGTCCGTAGTAATCACGAATGCCAATACCTTGTCCAGCTGCACGAACCCTACTAGGATGCTTTGGTCTCCCAATAACCATTGTTAATATATCCTCACGTCCATGAGGAACAAATGTTCCCTATAAGGTCTACTCAACCAGTGAGTCCTAAAACATTTAATTCAAGAAATGTGTAAAAAATATGGTGCATGAAGTTACAATTATAATTTGAAATCAAAAATGACTTACAATCTTTTCAGCAACAACGCGTGTCTCGTCCGATATATATCCACCCGATTGTAGCGTGCAAGCCACCTTCCATTTATCCCATCATTACGGTGGTGATGGAAGAGCAATATCTGTAGTAGAACCAGATGTCGAGGCTTCCAGTTGACGTTGCCTTGCCTTCTCCGTCATCATCTTTTGCTCAAGCAACTTATATCCCCCACGAGACAATCTGTGGGGGTGGACATTCTTGGATGCAATCACTTGTCCTTTTTTTCTCTTCTCCTGCGTATAATAAGACACTATTAAATTGAATAAAAATTAATCAAATATTGTTGTATGATTAGAAAAATATGATTGCAACTAAACCTGAAAGACAGAATCCTCCCAGCTTTCGACAAACTTTGCCCATGTATCCTCATCCAATAATGCATACTTCTCACAAGGAGAAGTGTCTTTCAACTTTCCATATATGTATCTTATGGTGAGCTGTGTCTTAAATGCCCTCCAACACTCAGCCGCAAGTGAGAGCAACTTCTTTCTCAACATGGCATTATATGGAACATCATAAGTCAACTACAAAAAAAAATTAAATAGTTTATGTGTGATAATAATATGGTTAAATATAATTTATATGTTTAAGATTGTGGAAATAAAATACCGTGATAATTTGCCATATTTGGTTCTTTACACTCTCCTCCACATGGCCCCAATTCGCATAAAGGATAGAGACCTTACTCCGAGCAAGAACGCCCACAAAACTAATGAATTTTGTGGCGTTTTCCCCCTCAGGTGCCCCACTAAGCATGTCAAACTGAATTGGTATCAGATGGTCACCAGCTCGACTGAGAGTTAATTCTTTTAGGCGTGTATCTTGTCTACCCTTTTTTTTTGGTAGACTCATAAGATGGGTTACCAGAAGAATCAGCCATGACCTGTTTGGAAAAGAAAAAAAATTGTCAATACCGTCATTGGAGAAGTTTGAAATTTTCAAAGATAAACATAATGATAAAAAGAATTAAAAAATATAATAAAAATTATATAATGTCAACAAGAATATACAACATAAACATAAATAAGTTACTAACATTGTCAAGTATGAATGTTTTCCTATATTCTTTCGTGATGATCATCACGTGTGGCATGTACATCATCCACTTCATTTTCATCAATAAAAGTCGGCATTCGTGTTGAGAAAGAAGGAATCTCAATAAAATCAGAATTTGAGTCTTCTTTTTCATGACTAACATGTACACTTCTTCCTTGGAGAACCACTGACCATCTTTTGTTAGAAGGATCACTAACATAAAAAACTTGTTTTGCTTGGTATGCCATAATAAAAGGCTCCTCCTTATAACCTACCTTACTAAGATTGACCAATGTGAATCCTAACTCATCGGTTTGCACACCGGTGTTACTGTCAACCCACTTACATTTAAACACAGGTACTCTGAATTTTGTGTAGTCAACTTCTCATATGTCTTCGATAACTCCAAAGTAACACATGGATGCCATAACAGGGTTTATATTTGTTGAACTAGAGAAGTGCATGGACTCAGCCACAACCATAGCCCTACTATTTTGCACGGTACTTTTCTCATCCAATGACTTTGTATAAAAGGAGAAGTTGTTGATATCGTATCCAGTCCAACATATGACATCAAAGTTAGGTCCATGTGCTAGCCATTTTAATGCCTCAGAAGCATTATCATCATTCACAACTTGTTCTTTAAACCAGTTTAAGAATGTTTTGTTATGCTCAGTCAATTGCCATTTCTCCAGCATTCTAGGATTATTTTTCTTGACAATGTTTTTGTGAGCAGAAAAATAAGGTTTAACTTCATCAGTGTTATTCAATATGTAGAAATGTTCTTGTAGAACTTCCTCCCGACTCATTTGTTTAATGTTTACACCTCAAGTACCCTTACCAGAAAATCTTCCCTTATGACGAGATGTTGGAAGCCTTACAAGTTCAGCTTGTGACAGGTATTTTGTACAAAACTGAATGGCTTCTTCAGCAATGTACCTCTCAACAATAGATGCTTCTAGACAGTATGGATTCTTATTATACCATTTCAGGATCTTCATATATCATTCAACATGATACATCCACCTTAAATAAACCGAACCACAAATTCTAATCTCTCTTACTAGATGCATGATTAAGTGAACCATGATGTCAAAAAATGAAGGAGGAAAATACATCTCTAACTGGCACAATATAATAGTAGCTTCATTTTTCAACTCATCCAACTTCATAGGGTCAATGACTTTGCTACATATGGCATTAAAGAATAGGCACAGTCGCGTAATGGTCTCTCTAAATTTTTTAGGCAATATGTCACGAATAGCCACTGGTAGGAGTTACTGCATCAAAACATGGCAATCATGCGACTTTAACCCAACTAATTTGAGATCTTTTCGTGACACGAGGCTTTTGATATTTGAAGAGTATCCTTGTGGCACCTTGACTCTTTGTAGACACTTACAAAAACTTGTTTTCTCTTCTCTTGACAAGGTATGACATGCTGGAGGCAAATATGTCCGCTTACCCACTAATTGTGGACCTAACTGGAGGCGTATACCCATCTCAACCAAATCTTGACGAGCATTCAAACCATCCTTTGTCTTGCCTTTAATGTTCAAAAGAGTGCCAATTACACTGTCACACACATTTTTCTCAACATGCATGACATCTACACAATGTCTAACATCTAGATCGCACCAGTATGGAAGATCAAAGAATATCGACCTCTTCTTCCATAAGGTTTTTTCAGTAACTCTCTTGTGGATCTTTCCATATTGGATGTTGATGTCCTTCACCCGTTTATAAACCTGCTCACCAATTAAAATAGGTGGTGCAATACCATCCTCCTAACATCCATTGAAGGCTTTTTTAAGTCTACGATATGGGTGATTAGGCCTGAGAAATTTTTGATGCCTAGTGTAAATTGTTTTCTTTCCATGTTTTAGTTGTACGTAACATGTGTCTTCTTCACAGATAGGACAAGCGTTATGCCCCTTAACACTATATCCACTCAAGTTTCCATATGCTGGAAAGTCATTGGTGGTACAGAACAACATTGCACGCAACATGAAATTTTCACGACGATAACTGTCATACACATAAACACCTTCATCCCACAGCATTCTCAAATCTTCAATCAAGGGACGTAAGTAGACATTTATGTCATTTCTTGACTGTCTTGGGCCCACAATCATTATAGATAGCATAACATATTTTTGCTTCATGCACAACCAAGGAGGCAAATTATAAATAATTCTAAGAACAGGCCATGAACTGTGCTTATTGGATAAGTTTCCAAAAGGATTCATTCCATTCGTAGCAAGTCCTAGCCTAAGGTTTCTTGCCTCAATCCTAAAAACTGGAAACAAACGATCAATTTTCTTCCATTGCGGAGAATCTGCAGGATGGCGAAGCTGTCCATCACATTTTCTCCCATCTGTATGCCACGTAAGGTTCTTCGCGTCATCTACATTGGCAAATAATCGCTTAAACCTTGGAATTATTGGAAGATACCATAATACCCTAGTAGGGTGGTAATACCTTAGTAGGGGTACCCTCTTTTGTGCTCTCATCAATATTATCACCCTTCACTTTATACCGTGATACCCCACACCTAGGACCCTTGTGCAACTCTTCAAATTCTTCTCTATACAATATGCAATCATTAGAACACGCATGTATTTTCTTGTATTCCAATCCCATCGAACACAACACCCTCTTTGCCTCATAGTTACGTCTTGGTAACGTGTTACCTTCTGGAAGCATTTCATTCAACAACGCAATCAATTCAATGAAACTTTTATCATTCCACCCATTTCTTGCCTTGACATTCACTAATCTTAACATCGCTGACAACCGTATGAATTTAGTGTACCCCAGATATAAAGGCTTATCCGCATCATTGCACAAAGTGTCGTACACTTGAGCTCGCTGAAAAGACTCTAGTCCAATATCACGGATCATGTCCTCTAGTCAATCATCCATAGGTACATCAAATTGATCCGTTTGAGACAGACTTGGCAGGTCTAACAATTCACCATGCCATGTCCATGTTGTATAACTCTTACAAAAGCCATCACAAAGGAGATGCTCCCATATTTGCTCAAGTTGCAATCGTCTCTCATTTAGACAATTAACACAAGGACAATAAAAGAACCCACCACTATCAGGAAGATTTCTTTCAGCAAATTGGATAAACTCTTCCACTCCATTCTGATACTCATCAGTTGTGATCTAGAATTAATCCAACTATGATCTATAACTTCCTTCTGTGATCCATAACTTCCTTTTGTGATCCACAAACCATATCTTAATGCATGTAAATCTCACTTTTTAATACAAGGTGTGGTCCTATCCCATTCAGAAAGTCATTTTTTTAAACTTGATTAATACGTATTGGTTTAGTCTCATATCTCAAATTTGACAAAATTTCGGCAACATTTCGCATTGGTCTCCAAGTACACGAAATGAAAGTGCTGACATCAAGTTCACTGCAATCAAGTATGCACCCAGAGACACAACACGAAATGAGTAAAC